>FR990028.1:16200220-16800220 GCA_905404135.1 Hesperia comma
AATGCTACTGAAGTCCAGTTTTCCTAATTACAAACATTATTCATAGCCTGACCTTTAAAAGCATGTACTTTAATTACCAGCAAATAATACGAGGCAATCCCCTAAAGTGTTTCTTTACAAGATTTTACCCATTTCCAGTCAACAATACCAACTGGTATTCCACTCGACTCCGATCCACAGTGGCTCCGTTGTTAATATTTATGATGGCATTTTAGCAATAAAATGTAATATCGGAACACTTTGCTGAGATCCGAGGTGTTTATTGGGTCTCTATTTGTAGGGTTATAACTCACTTAACTCTATTGGACGGCTTGGCTTTTTCTACTTTTATAAATAATATCATTCTGACGGATGTGATTCGACTTTTAAAAAATGTTATTTTATGTTATTCGAAGTAAGGAGAAGTAATATATTGATAATATTTGAGTTGATAATGGCCGCAAAATTGAGTAAAGCCAATTTTATTATGACTCAAATAAAAGTTTGTTTTCTAATACAGTTATAATGAAAATAAATGGAGTTTTAATTAAAATATGAATTTTTAATAGACGTCAAATGCTATAGTTCATGTTGAAATACATAATATATGTAAGTATTAACTGAATTTTAAGAACATTTTTTAATTACTCTTTTTAACCGACTTCAAAATAAAAAGGAGTCAGATAAGTGTCAAAGAAAAATTGCAACAATAAAGTTTTTTGTACAGAATGATGCGATCGCTCAGTGACCAATTCCCTTAAATAAATTTAAAAACATCCGAATTTACAAATCAAGTATTTATATAATATAACCTATATGTATAACCCTTTGATTTAATATCAGTCAGATATACAACCATGGCGGTAGAGGCACGGTATTCCATTTGGCGTTAATACGCGCCACGGTTACTCAGGGCCAGTCGGAAGTCGATTACAGGGCGGAAATGGCCGCCAGAACGAACTATGATTCGGTTACTTCTGATCAGATCATGCGATAATTTGTTCATGCCCCTGGTTTCATTAAACATTTATGATAAACGAGGCTGACCCGTAGCTTCGCTTGAGAACATTGCGTATCGAAACAAAATAACAGTGAATAAATCTAACAGAAACTGTCACAGGCACGCTGTATTGTAAAAGTAGGACTTATTTAAGTTCACACATACATCGTCTCATTACATTATGTCTTCATGCCCTGCAGTAGTTCTTTTGAAAATTTGTGACTTCAGGTCACAAAGAACGCCACACAACCGATACAACGCCCTTGATGCACCCACAATACAAAATTTACAATTTTTTATGAAAAATATTAACACGCAATAAAAAGCAAACGTCAAAACTAGTTCACGAACAACTAAGTTAGAAAATTATAGTTCCCTATTATCCAAAAAGAATTGAATAATTTGAAAAGCATCCTATATTATGTTAAGTTTGGATTGAAAATTGCGCCCAGCCCAAAACAAGACTCAAACTGGGACAATATTAGTAAGCCCACAAGGCCTTTGCCTTGTGGGCTTACTAATATCTACTATACTCTTTTTGGGCCTCGATTTAGATATTTAATGAGGGAATGTTTTCTCATTACATTGCTTATTACCTCATCATTCCCTAGACTTAAATTAATTATTCATTAGTCATTATGCAGCTTATTACTCTTAATAACCTTACTTTCAATACGAACGTCAGTATCTAAGTATTTTGTTGGTAAATGAGATCTTTCTCAATCTAGTACCTTTAAGATGTTCAAGAGTCATGGATCGAGTAACACTTTTTAAGAGGTCTTAGTCTTCTAGCAACGTATCTGAGGCTAAAGTGTAACAAGACTCTTACCTACTCACATTTTATAGTATTAATTTCACTATTAAGTACTAATATCATTAAACCCTTAATGTACCTAAACCATTATATGAAAGCTACATAAGGAGGTTTTAA
The DNA here is from genome assembly GCA_905404135.1 of Hesperia comma. Taxonomy (NCBI): domain Eukaryota; kingdom Metazoa; phylum Arthropoda; class Insecta; order Lepidoptera; family Hesperiidae; genus Hesperia; species Hesperia comma. Next base: position 16,202,131 of record FR990028.1, read on the forward strand.
ATTTGACTACTTATTGTAGTACATACGTTTACCTCATCATTTTTGTACTGGGTAAAATTCTTTTATTCGAAAAATAGTGCTAGTCGCCTAATCCCATTTTAATTTGAGTAATGTTTGACGAGTTGTTTTGAGTTATTTTTAATAACGCGTATTTATTTTATGGTCGTCACCTCATTACTATTGTCAGAGCGTTCCGATTTTATAATTTGCCAGTAATCTTTACGCATCGATTTTGGAGTTGGTTATATTGAAAAGTTAGCTGTCTGTATTTGTTGTAAAATTGGTTAGTATGTAGGTGGTTATTGATCAACATAAGCATAAGTTGTCATGGCGATCTGTCACGGCGTCAAGACTGGTAGTGTAAAGAGCAGAACCATGTAAGATTTAAGTGCTCAAGAAATTCTACCAGTGCGGTCAACCAACAAACTCGACTGCGCTGAAAGTTTATTTTCTTAGGTTGGCTAGCCATTAGATTCCATAATGTTCCTTTGATGCTCTTAAATGTTTGGCACAAGGAATCACTGGACCAACACGTCCTAAAACATCATATAAGCGAGCGGTTACGGATAAAATTGAATGTTTAGTACATAAGAGCGGTGGCTAAGAACCGAGAAAACAAAAATTATTATTAGCGTGGAGAAAACGTAGTCCTAAAATTTTAAAAATACTGTCGTCATCCAAAGATAGAGCTTCAAGTTGACGATGTTTTGCGAACTTTTGCTTGTCCATTTCACTAATTCAAAGCCATCGCGTCGGAACATTTTTTAATGGAAATAAATAAATGGTAGCATATGAGCATGTAGCGCCACCCTTCCGCTGCTGCCCATAACAACTAATTCATTAGTTGAGCCATGTCAACAGTGACGTTCTCGAGGCGGCGCACGTCCCACGTGCCTCTAATGGAGTAGGGAAGATGTTAATCCATCCAGAGAGACGAGTCCGAAAAGGGACCAGCGCTGTCAGGCTCGCGGAAGAATGCGAAAGCGTACCCGTGATCCTGACCAATGGTGTTGAGGAGTACACTCGTGGTGGTTTTAGCCGGTAAGAGTCCGGCATAGCCAATAGGCATCCATGATGACACAGCTGCGAGCGCGTAATAAGTGAACACCTCGTTCGTTTGATCCGCAAGTTTTATCATTGTTAAAGTAGTTTAAAGTATTTCCCCGCGAGTGAAACTTATATATATGTGTGAGGTATAGTGCACTGCGTATTTTAAGGGTTGTTTGAAGTTAATCGGTGAAGAATTAGCCGAGATATTCACAATTAACTTTTTAAAAATCTTCACTAACGGCAGCAACCCTGACCTAGGACAACTCCCAGTTCGCTGCAGCGACTGAGTCATCGCAACCGGCCGGGCGGTCGGCCGAACCGTTGCCGGCTAAGTGGTAAACGATTGTATGTACTTTAACAATTATACTCAAGTGAATTAGAAGACGTCTTTTGTTGTTATTTGAATAAAATTGGACCAAACTTTGAGTGTATTTACCAAACGGGCGCTGTTAAAGCATGGTTCCTGCTTAGATAAAGTCAAGGTCATTACAAGCCGCAGCGACGCATGCGTTGGACTTTGTGCATCGCTTTGCCGTACTAGCTGCTCTGAGATCGAATGTACAAACCAAAAACATCACTTGCGCGCGCTTAATTCTTTGCTATTTTGCGAGTAAAAATGGATTGCGCCGCTTATAGATGAAGATATAGATGAAGATAGCTTGCCCTGTACAGTAGATGGTTGCAATAAAGTATATCATGTATTATGCGCAGGAGTAGATTTGGGAGCAGGACCCTGGATATGCCCCGAGTGTCGCTGTGCTATGAAGCGGGGAGGGGATAACAGCTCAACTCCTGTAGGCTATGCTAAAAAGTCTCGTGACACAAATATAACTTTAAGAAAAAAACCACCATCGAACATTGATGCCTTGCAGCACAAGGAGCATGTGGGGAGCGACATCTCTAATGAAATAGGCAACTTGGTGCAAGAAATGCAATTACTGAGACAATTACTCCAGACATCTATGAAAGTGATAGCAAATAACGAGGCGAAAATTGAACATTACGTGACACAGATGGAAGTGCTACAAAATAAACTCCATGCCTATGAAACCACAAATGCAATTATTACGGCAGAGCTCAAACAATGTGTTGCCAAAGTGGAGAAGCTCAGTATTGAAAGCAAGCGTAGTACAAAACCTATTGCACCTGTAATCGAACAAAATGGTGGACAAAACCATCCATCTCCATCTCCATCTTCATTCATAAAAATAAGTTCTTCAGCAACAAGTCCTTCAGCTATAAAATCAAGTTCAAATAAAAAACAGAATGCAAAGATAAATAAAGACCCTGTAGTACCAGCTGAATCAAAGGCTCGCTTAGACTCCAACAAACCGTCAATGGTCTCGAAGAACATAGAAGAAGCCCCTGTAATCTCCACCCAAGCGAACCTTAAAATAACGAACAAGCCTGATGAACGTAATGAGCGACAGCCGTCAACTTCCCTTCAAGAGGATGCGCAGTGGACAGAAGTGCAAAGGAAAAAAACCCGACGTGTTACGTCAATGTTCGGCACTGCAGGCCCTACCGTAACAACCTTGAAAGCAGTAGAACCTCGCAGATACTTCCATCTATGGAATATGGAATCAGGCGTTGATGACGTTCAAGAATACCTGCGCAAATTATGCCCAGGAGCAACTTGCACAGTTGAAGAGCTAAAACCAAAGGGCAACTATAAATCCTTCAAGGTGGGTGTACCAGTAGCCTATTATGAAACTTGTTTCTCCGTAGAGGTCTGGCCAGTAAATGCGAGGATAAAACCCTGGGTTACGTTTAAAAAATCGGACAGTGTGCGTAACAATAACCATGGTAACCGGCCCTTTCGTGACGTCTCACACACCCCACAGGGGTACTAAAGTGGACCTAAACATTCTATATCAGAATGTTCGTGGCCTCAAAACCAAGCTTGCGATGTGGCGTAATCACCTGGAAACCTTGGAGTACGACTTAGTAGCTGCTACCGAAACCTTTCTCGACGGCTCTATTTACAATTCAGAACTAGCGTGTGGACAGTGGTCAGTCCTACGTCGTGATAGAGCTACACCATGTGGTGGCGTTTTACTCTCGGCGCGTGCGAATACTATACTTCACCGGCGCTCCGATCTCGAGACAGAGCATGGTGAAGATCTGTGGGCAGACGTTACATGGCACGGCCGCCTCTACCATATCTGTGTTGTGTATATCAAACCCAGTGCAAAAGACGAAGACTATATGCAGTGGTTCTGCTCAGTAGAGAATATAATAACTAAATTGAAAGGTGACATTATAATACTAGGTGATATAAATTTAAATAGTGCCTCGCCGTCTGTCAATAATTACTTTTGTTATTTTTTATCATTCTGTAAGTTAGTTGAGAGAAACTTTGTTTTAAACCTTCATGGAGGTAAGCTAGACGTTGTTTTGGTTCAGGAAAGTGCTGACATAAGAGATGTAGTTGTCACAAGTACTGAAGGTATTGTTCCCATCGATACCTATCACCCGGCTCTGGATATTAAGCTCGAGATTAAAACTAGCTGTGATCCAGAAGCCATTCCACCCAGTAACATAAACCCAACAAATGATTGGAACTTCAGGAAGTGCGACTATGTCAAATTGTATCATCTGCTCTCTTGTGTCTCATGGGACCGAGTTTTTCAAGCTAATGACTTGCCCAATGCAGTGCAGTGTTTCTATACCATCCTACATGAGCTATTTGATGTATGTATGCCCAAGAAACGTCGCATGAACGGTAAAAACCATCGCTACCCGGTTTGGTTCACGCTAGACATTATACAGGATGTAAAACGGAAACTCAAACTACACAATAAGTGGATACAAAACAAATCAGATGAAACTTATAGGCCATTTGCAGATATAAGGGCTTCATTAAAGTATAGAGTAGAGTTAGCTTACAAAAATCATCTTGAACATATTGAAAATAAAATAAAGGATAGCCCACGTGAGTTCTGGCGTTTTATCACTTCTCTACGATCGAAAGGAGGGTTTGAACCTATAATTACATATCAGGGTAAACCCTTCTCGGGAGTAGCAGCTGCGGAAGCCTTTGCAAGCTTTTTTGCAAGTGTTTTCTCGGCAAAGGTACCTGAATTAAATGCGAATCTTGTATCGAGAGAGGATTCTAGTCGCGATAGTAATTATGTCAACATCCTTCAATTTACGTCGTCGGATGTTTTGTTTGGTATTAACAAACTTAAATCTAGCAGTTCCATAGGACCAGATAACATTCCATCTGTGATTTTAAAACAGACTAAAATGTATATATGTGAGCCCCTACGCCACATTTTTAATTTAGCTCTAAGAACGGGTACCTATCCTCCTCAATGGAAAATATCCAGAGTCACTCCAATTCCGAAGTCTAGTAATAAATCTGCTGTAGAGCAATATCGGCCAATAGCTATCCTGTCGTCACCAGCAAAAGTCTTCGAGAATGTATTGCATAGGCTAATTTATTCACAAGTGGAAAAATATCTTACAAATGCCCAGCATGGATTCAGAGCAAAACGTTCGGTCAATACCAATCTCTTAACTATCGTAGACTACATCTCGGCACGGTTAGACCGCGGTCTTCAGGTCGACGTACTTTATTTTGACCTAAAAAAAGCATTTGACCGTGTAAACAATGACGTACTGCTGAAGAAGCTTAGCAACATTGGATTTGCACCTGGGCTCCTGAAACTCCTAGCAGATTATATGCGAGACCGGAAACAGTTTGTTAGGTTGGGTATTTATGAATCTGCACCCTACCATACGCGCTCTGGTGTGAGTCAGGGTTCGATACTCGGTCCTTTGCTGTTTCTCATTATGGTGAACGACTTACCGACGGTTCTTGGGCATACAGAATGTCTCCTTTACGCTGACGATCTTAAATTGTACACTGAAATCCGATCGGAAGCAGACTGCAAGGCAATTCAGGAGGATGTTCGTGCGGTACATGAGTGGAGCACAACAAATGACATGGAATTTAATCCATCCAAATGTTATGTGATGAGCTTTGGTCGTCTGAGGCACCCAGTCTTATTCGACTACACAATTGGTAACACTAAATTAATCAGAACTACAGTAATGAAGGATCTGGGTGTCACATTTGACCAACAGCTCACCTTTAAAGATCATGTAGCCACCGTTGCAAAGGAATCTTTCCAGCGGTTGGGATTCGTTTTGAGAAATGCACGTAATTTTAAAACGGAATGTGTTTTTCGCCTTTTATATAATGCGCTAGTTCGCAGTAAATTAGAGGCGAGCTCTTGCGTCTGGAACCCGCATCACTCAACGTATGATAGGCTACTTGAAAAGGTCCAAAAAACCTTTCTCAGGTTTCTATACAAACATAACTTTGGATTCTACCCATTCATGTATCCTACAGCATTCCTCCTGGGGTGCCTCAGATACAATTCGCTTAGGACCAGGAGAGTGAATGATCAATTGGTTATAGCTTGCAAAATAATCCGTGGCCTAATTGACGCTCCGCATCTACATGATCAGTTAGCCAGATTCTACACCCCTGATAACTATTGTCGATCTCGGAGGCATAGTTTCCTTGCTGTTCCTCCCTGTCGGACAGTTGCACGGGCCAACTCACCCATACCGCGTACCCTCTCTGCACTAAACACTCTTCTGGCGGCCTTTCCGGACTTTGATTTATTTGCGGATGGGTGGAAGGAAGTTTTGAGTGTTTGTCTGAAGTACAGCGAAACAGTTTGACAGTTATTTACTTATTTTTTTTTGTTTTTTCTTTTGTTTGTTTGTTTAGTATTAAATATTATCATTATTATATAAATGACATAATTCATTCTTATGACGACGATCTACTTGATGTGACTTGACTTAAGAATTGTGACTTTTATTTTTATTATTATTTTATTTTTATTATTAATTTTTTTTAAACTTATGTATTAATTAATTACTTTCACATATTTTTAATTGTTATTGTTTTTTATACCTAATTTTAACACTTTTTTCTTTATATGATTTAATTTTATTGATTTATTTTTCCACTGTTATGTAATGTTTCTATGTAATAGTAATGTTCTTTGTTAATAAGTGTAATTGGTTTCGAGCCGTTCTTATTAACAATAATAATAAATAATAAATAATGAGGATTTCCCCACGTAAAAAAAAGTCAACAGTGACGTTAAGGCAAGGAGTTGAGGATGGGAGGTCGTCCATAGGGTCGGATTCTTTTTTGCTAGACGCTAGTTGACGTACACTGCGGAGCGCTAAAATGGCAAAGACCTTCAACCAAAAGTTACACCAGTCTGTATATAATAATAATAATAATCTATAATAATAATAATCTATAATAAAGTGAAAAGAAATACAAGTTAACTAAAAAAAATACTCCACTGTGAGTTACGTCACAGGAAAAATTTTGTGCTTAATTTTTTACTGTTTTTCTCATTACGTGTGATTAATTTGAAGAGACTTATGACAAACAACCTTTACTTAACGATGTCCTCTCGAATAACATCATTATGGTGGGAGCGAAGTACGGATATTTTATAAAACGTTTTTCCAAAAGGGCAAAGCGTTTATAGCGTTAAAGAATCACCTAACTTATTTAGTGAATCGTTAAAGGGCAACGCAACTACATACCTATACCGTCTGTTTGTGGCGAGTTGTGGTCGTATAAATTCTGTTACGCTCCTTCTCATCGGGGCCTCTAATAAGATGTTTGCGGCAGGTTTTATTACTTCCAAAACGTTATTGACATTATTTAATTGTGCGGTTTCATTAAAATTTTCATTGATAAAAATAAGAAATAAAAAATGCAGTTTACAAGAATCAAAACTGGAATCTGCGTTACCCATGTGACATCTCAATGGCGCTAGGGGATGCGAACTAATTAAAATGTCATAATAAAACTTACCAATACCTCTACAAATATTAACCCCTACTAAAACGACATTATGATCAAACTAATGAATTGAATCGTCGGTTTAGCGTCTGTTATTAATATAAATCATTATAAAAATACTCACCAACGAATCAAGTAACTGTCCAGTTAATTTCGGAACATCTTACGTTTGAATTTGACAAATTGATTTAACACTGAAGTGGAAGATATACTGTAAGGAAGGACTTTCCACTGATTCCTAGTATCTTAATTAAGCAAGTTTTATTAGAAATCGTTAGAAATAGACGTTTGAAAAAGTCCTTTGTTACATATTAACTACGTGAACCACTTAACGTCAAATAAAATATTCGTAGCCGTATTTATTTAGGTACGATTTTAATTTTAGCGGTGCCTAATAAAGTTGTGAAACAATGCGGTCGGCGGGTTTATGAAGAATATCGATATAAAATGGACTGTAATTTTCGGGAAAGAAATATTGGCATGGTTGAAGGGTTGTTTCGAAGTTTGAGTAAGGGCACTGACCGGGGTATCTGCAGGGCTGGTGTGCTCTTGCGTTGACGGTTTCTCTAGTTCTCGCTTTTTATGTTCATATGTACTTGAGACACCGAGAATGCCATTCCCAGCTACAAAAAATATTTCACCACATTTCACACCACATTTCAATTCAATTTAGCTTAGCCCACATTTCAATTTAGCTTGGAGACAGAATTTACTTATGATAATAGTTACGACAACAAATAAATAAATTGAATTAAACAAATTCAGGAAAACTGAATTGGCACAAATTCAAAATGGGCAATTGTTTCCTGTACTAGACATTGGAAATTACCTCCTCTATCTCTTTCCAACTCGCGACATGATATACGAAAACCACACGGGCGAAGCCGCGACGTAAAGCTAGTTTTACAATAAAATTTACCTGTCCTCGATTCAACCATTTTCAGACAAATTACTTTTACGAAATTTAATCCTACTATTACATTTTACTTCCTTATTACCTACCCTAATAATTATTATCTGTCGACGTTATCTGACCCAACTTGGCAATAGGGAAACCTATTGAAAATTTAAATGAGAAAATTTTCTATACAAATTTTGATGGTGATAAATCCTGAATGGGATTTGAAATGAAAAATTATAAGAGAATTCTGAAGTTGATTTTCAGATAGCAACTCAGCGATAGGTACCCCACTCAACGTAAGTCATATATTTTATTATATTCTATGCCACAGAATGGTACCTGGTTGTCACTACTGAATTTTGATTTTGTCTTGTCTTTGGTGATTCTTGCGAGATTTAAGTAAATAAATCGACTGACGTAATAATAAACTAATCGGCCCACACTTTCGGTCTCTAAATAATCACAAAGGAACAAGCATACATACATACAATGATAACATTCCCTTTGCGCCACACAGTACGACAAAAATAGGGAAGTGACCCGCGGTAAACATAAATTGCGTACAATCTGAGAGAAGGTACGAAATATGGCGGCGATGAGTTATGTAGAGGGTGCGTTATCTCGGCCGCCCTGCCCTGTGCGGGGTTTGTGCCACTTGAACTCTTGAGAAAAACTATTTTATTGCTTGAAGAGCTGGAGAAAATGCATCTTGCTACCTGATGACGACCACAGGGTCGTCATACTACAGGCTACTACTACAGGCTACAGAGCCTAGTTGGTAGCGACCCTGCCTGCGACGCGAGGGGTCCCGGGTTCGATTCCCGGCCGGGGCAGATATTTATGTGACAGATAAATATTTGTACTCGGGTCATGGGTGTAATTGTGATGTGTTATATGTGTAAGTCCATGCCATCCGCGACACAGGTACCTAGTAACCTACTGCGGGGGTATGAGTGTGTTAACGTTTATTTATATTTATTTATTTGATGGTATTGTCTTTTGATGGTAATGAAGTCTGTAGGCACCAGGAAGCACTTACTATCATGTAGCACATCAGTGATACTAAAGCCATCACCGGTCCATTGTCTAGGTGACTTGTCAATGAAACCAAAGTCATGAACGGTCCATTGTCGGAAGGACTAAAGAGGAAAGTAAAACATATACCGGCCCTTAAGCAGCTGGACAATTCGTCTGGCGATACTTTAGCAAGATCTTGGATGCTGTCCAGTTTCAGACCTTTCACCAAGCAAGGTTTGGCTCTTTGGTCCTGTAGCTATGAGCACCTGATCTACCAGCATGTTATTGGGGTCTATAATCGACGCTGCTCCTATACTGTCAATTTTTACTATCAAAGGAATATTTAAATGGAGAAACGTTCGTAAAGAAGCTTTGAAAGATAATTTTAGGATCCCTAAGATCTTTTAGCCGGCAACAGGGCGCTGTAGCAGAGATGTAATGTCAGAGTCAATTTGAAAAGAAACCACGAATAACATGAATTATTTTGTTGTTCAGATTAGAACGTTTATTGACATCAAATATCTTATTTATTAAAATTTTATAAAATTATTTACAAGTAGTAAATTACGTACTATTTAAATCACAATTTTTCTTACTTACCAAAATATAGGTACAACATATTACAAGCGATTACAGATTTTAAAAATGTTTTTGCTTAAATTTATTTATATCAATCCTCCGTAAATAATTCTAAAATCCTCGCAGCCGAAGTCGCAGGCAGAAGCTTGTTAAAATATATTATACAATACATATTATATACGTCTAGAAGTACGTACTGACATGTGAATCATGTATACGGTCGGAATATTAACAGTATTCGGAGCAAATAAATTGTGTGTTGGACAATAATTGCGGCCCCAAGTGGAGCGTGCCGCACAGTGGTGTTAAATTGGCCACGTGTATGCACAATTAAGTCTGCTGGGTACCGCACTGTGCGGATATCGTAAATATGTTGCCAACAGTGTCGGTTAACACATTCAGAGGATAAGAATTTTGTAAAGTAAAGATTGTTGTGTTTCCTGGTGCTGTACGAGGTTTATTTAGGTACCGATCTATCTTGCGATAATAATTCCCACCTATATGATAATTATAATTTGTTTGAATAAATGGAATTCCCTTAGCTATGGCTTTCCCTCCCTTAGCTATCCGACACTCCCAGTCCCTTGACTCTTTCAGAAATCAAAAAACGATAAAAGTAACTGCTAATTTTAAATGCTATGCTAATTTTTGTATTTGGTTTAACTGGTATCCAGTTATAATCGCGAAAGGTCGCTTAAAGGTATGTTAAATCTGCCAACCCGAAATATTACAGTGATTGTTACTTTTTTTAGGGATTTGCGGCGTTAATTTACGTTCATTGTCATAGTTTTTTTCTCAAATAACTAGGATTTTATTTTTTCATAACAGGTAGATACATTTATGATATGATGAAAATATCTAAAGGGTCAATATATGTACTTTATCAATACAATTCATTAACTACGGTTAATGTTTGTTTGTTTGTTATTTTCGGCATGGCAATGAAAGTTTATAAGAATAATCACTGTTACCTTAGTGACTAGAAAATTAGTGACTGGATTTCAAATTAATTAAGCCGCCACAAATGAAAGTGTTGTAATTTTCCCCTGAATTTTGTTGAAAGCTTTGAGTTTAATGACGAATTCCAGGTTATGACAAAAATAAACTTTAGTGAATTTTAAACTCAGTACTTAATGTTTGAATGTTCGCGATTACGTTTGAGATTGGAAGTTTAATAACGCCGTTGGCGGAATTATCTTAAAACGGAAATAAAACTTGCAACGGTTTTAAAGTTAACGCTTTAGCAAATATATAAATACGGATGTCTTCTACTGGACAAACTTTTTCTCATTTTGCTTTAGGACGAACACAGAAGAGTAGAAGAGAGTGGGAACCTGCTGTATTCTAAAGTCTTACATCGGTCAGAGTGGCGCAAGATATGTTGGCCTATGACTGGCAGTGACATTAGTCGCAAAGACTTTATACTCAGTTCAGGTTCGATATGAAATTCGTTTTAATAGCACCCCGTACAAATGCTTTCCGCTCCTGTGATTAAGGTTCATTTTAGATTGACGGCGATAATTTAAAATGCCTTAAGTACATTTTGCTTACAAGCTAAATTGAACTATGAGCACATACAACAAATTTTTTTTTAGTATGAAGTGGCAATTTCATATTTTCCACGACTTAACTATAGGAAAAGGGGAAATCTTTCGCCAAGCGACGTGTCACATCTCAGGAGAGGACGATCTCCAACTGTTCACATTCGGATCTTGTATTAGAGGTTGTAGAAAACTCCAATATTCAGGCGTGATGTGACACTCTTTGACGCGAGTGCAATGTCGCCATACCTATTAGGTACAGCGATACGGGTATCCATTGTTTGAACTTCACAGCAGGTGATCGTATTGCATTCATCCTACGGCTATTTTAAAAGGCAAAAGAAAATAACACTCCAAAAAGTTCACAGAATAATATCGATTAATTATTCGCATTATACTGCACGATTCGCGATGAACTAAGTTTAAAATCAAACATTCTACAAACACGTTAATATTCACTTCAACCAGGAATCGAACTTATGACACCTTACTCAACCTCGGATAGGTACTATCTATCTATAAAAACTCTTGCGTTACTCAGTGATTGATAGACAATGCACAGCCGAAACTACTGAAATTTGGCATGTAGGTATGTTCCTTGGGGAGTGTGGGAAGCACTAAGAGAGGATTTTTGGAAATTCCAACCCGAAGGGGGTGAAATAAAAGGGTGAAGTTTAAACGAATTCAACGCGGGCGAAGGCTGCGGGCGGAAGCTAGTGAACTATGAGACAGGTTCATAAAATAATAGGTATTATCAATTTACCAAAGGCATTATCTCTTGTAAGTCAATACATAACAATAAGAATCAACACGCTTCCTTCAGAAATCGGTGGAAATATTCAATAATTTCCACGTCATTACTGCCAAAGATATTGGAATTTTTGTTTACCAAAGCTTCTACGTCGAAGTTACGTGTGGGGTATTTACATTGGAATCATAAAGGACCGTTTGAATTCATACGCGAGCGTGCGTGTCGGCGAATCATGAATAATGTACGCGAACACCGAAACGGAATACGCCTATAGGTTTTTTAATTTAGTTTTTGAGTTTTATATCACCGAGTTTATTTCATGGGCCAGTGCGTATGAAATATTTATATGGCTTTGTCGCGTTTAGGTTGTAATGTGTAACAACGGCTGTCCATGTTGGTTTTGATTTGCTATAAGATTTAATTGATGTGTTTAAAAGTGTGTATAAAGGTTTATTGCAAGGTTTTTAGTATACAAGCACCAACCATAACAGTCGGAAATCCTAAGATATGAGTATTTTGGGATAACTTCCGTTACCAAAGAGGAAATTGACTTTTTAATTGTCGGTACAACAGGTTTCAATGAAACAAGTCAGGTTAATAAGTAAAAGGCATGATAGCAATAGATATAGTGCCACCAATCTGACCAGTAGACGGCGTCGCTAGTGCAGCGTTCAGTGTTACCATATCATAACATTTGCCGACTCTAAAGGGAGCTCAACAATTTTTAAGACTTAAGATTTTTACCAGATAAAGTATGTTGCATATGAATCGATCATAAATGATAAAGGTCTCCTGTCAAATTGAGAAGGTTAAGGCCCTAGTTCATAATGCTGACCAAGCGCGGATTGGCGATGTTTTCCTTCACCTGTTGTAGCAAGTGACAATTGAATGCTTAAAACGCACAGAACTCCGAAAAGTCACAGGTGCATGCCCTGGGATTCCAACATGGACCCTCCAAAAAGGTCGAACTATTAGGATATTATAATGGCAATGAATAATTCTCAAGTGTATTTGTCTATTTAAAAAAATAATTACATTTCGTAAATATTCAAAAATAAAAGAATAAAGTAGGCAGACAAAGTCAAATTTTTGTTTTCACATGATTTTTTAGGACAGGAGAAATGAAAATTCCATAATTATTGGCTATGATTATTTATATTTTATAAAAATAATTGTGATCGTGATCTCGAAGTTTGAGGGGCTCCACACTAGAAATCCCTGTGGAAAATGATGGCGATACGCCAGAGGTGCCCGCGCCAAGTGATTCGCACAAATCGTCATCAAGGTCACTGGAATCGCTTTCGCTATCACTATGCAACTGAATAATAAATGGTTCTTCTAAATATCCATCATTGTTTCTGTATTTTTCTTCAATTTTTTTTACATGGTTACAATGGTTTTTCCACTCTTCTCGTGTTATTTTATCGAATGCTCTCTCAATCAACTGGGGCATATCAGCACTAGACTTACCAACATTTCGCTCAGCAACATTTCTCTTCATTGAACTCCAGATCGTCTCGATTGGGTTCAAATCACAGTGGTATGGGGGTAACCTGAGAACAGAACGGCCATGACTTTTTAGTAGGTTATCTATTTCATATTCAGGAGCTGGTTTATTACGCTTTATTATTTCTTGCAGTTGAGGTTTTGTCATTTGCTCAGAAAATTCTATATTTCTCTCCCTCAACCACAATTGCATGACAGCCTTGGTGTGGTTTGAGTTGGGACATTTATTAACACAAATACTGTGATACGGAGCATTGTCCAACAGTACAAGAGAAGGTTTATGCAGGTTAGGCAGCAACTTATTTATAGTCCATTTTTTAAAATTATCATTGTTCATTTCATCATGATAGTCACCCCTCTTAGTGTTTGATTTAAACACAAGAAGAGCATTTTCTACAAAACCTTCTTCGCCCCCTGCGTGAACTATAATCCACCTATTCCCTTTTGATACTGGTTCCAAATCACCTTCAACATCAGGGCCTTGCCAACATTTGCCAGTTGAGTGTGATGAGTGGATATAGGTTTCATCTAAATAGACGACGGGTCTTTTTTCTCCGGACTCATTCCCATGAATTTTTTGTAAATATGCAGCTCTCCACGCAGTTATGTCATTACGCTCACATATCACTTTTCTATTCGTTTTAGTTTTTTTAAAGCGAAATCCTATTTTATGCCGCAGTTTTCGAAGTGTTTCACGTTTTGCAGAGAAATCAATTTCTTCTCTAAGTATATTTAATAATTTAGGTATAGTCGGAATTTCTTTCCTATATGAATAAAACTCATGAATTTCTTTCCGTATAACGCCAATGTCAAACTCATCAATTTCCAATCTTCCTGTTTTTCTTTCTCTCTTCTTGCCGAGAGAAGATATTTTGGCATTACTTTCTTCAGCTTTTTTCTCTTCATCCTTTAGCTTGTAAACAAATCGTTCACTTACTCCTGTAACAAAGATATAAATATATGAAGTATAAAAAACATTACTAAAAATATTCAGTGACACTTTCAACGATTATGCGAACATAACTGAGTAAGATAAAATAACTGAACTCTTTAAGCAGGACTATTAAATAACTTGCAATAGCAACACTAACCTGTTGCAGCTGCAGCGCGTTCTACCACTTTTTCAAATGGTATTTTCGGAGCTAGCAGGCGTTTTTCGTCCCTCATAAAATGCAAAACCTTTAAAATAATTCATCGTGCATCACTTCTAAGAGGCTCAGGCATTTTTAATCACTTTTTGCAATTAAAATCGAATTAAACACATAGAGCACTCGCACTTCAAAGAATTGACAGCGGACATGACATTTCAAAATTGACGTTGTCATTTTTTAGTTCCATTTTTTTCTACTGAACAGATAAGTTGGTGGCATTATAGATGTGACGTTAATTTGATTATCTACCTACCTACTTTACTGAGTTTTTGCGTAGTTAATTGGGATTCGCAATTAAAGTAACACGCAAAACTTTGAGAAGGTATGTAGAGTAAGAAGAAATTGTTTAAATTTGGTTTGATTACATGTACATCGTTAGAATCTCGAATAATTTTTAAAACAAGCTGAGCCCGCGACTTCGTTCGCACATAGAATTTTTAACCGTGAATTCCGATCCCTTCGGAATTCCGCAATAAAAAGTAACCATATTGCTCCACAACTTCTATCTCTTAGTGAAAGTTCCATAAAAATCCGCTGAGCTTTTCCGAAGATTAGTACAAAAAACAGACATACCTATAGAGAGACATTAATTTTAAAATAGCTTTTTTTCTGTTGTAGTATCATGTAAATACCAATGTAGTAACAAGTAATATGTGCGGGAAAAAACACTGTCATCTTGAAATCAGTAACAGACCCTTCAATTTCATTTATATTGTATAGATCTATTGTATAGATAGCCTTCGGCAAGATTACCGTTAGCTATTTCCACTATAATAATATTCCATGCAAACATAATTCCTTCAAATCATGACGTTATGTCGGGTTGGCATAAAATTGCGGGCCTTCCATTAAATTTGGCGGACAATAATGCCCCGGGAAGCCCGGGATAGCCGGTGATGTTATCCCGGATGACCGCTGAGACCCCAATCTAAGTTGCTCCACCCCAAGTGTAAAGTTACAAGCGACAACACACGGGTCAAGCTCGTCTTGAGGGAAATACTCATTTAATAGTTCTAACTTTTTGACAAAAAAAAATAAAAATAAAAATTACCTACGAACAAGGCATGACTGTGAATAAAACATACCACGGTACTTAAAATCCGTGAGCGACTATCCTCTATTTTTCTACTCTTAGGGGTTAAAATGGTATTCGTGGTGTGTATGCACTAAATCAGTCTAGACTTACCTCAAATGGAGCGGTGTGATGCCTGATGACTTTTTCACGCGACTTGCTCATTGGTTTACCCAAGCCGTATTCAACACACACACACATACTACCTTCGATGTAGCGAACTAGCAGGTCAATGAATCCAAAGGAAGAATACCTATCCACGACAGTAGAACTGCCGTCATAACGAAGAGTGCAATAACTAGGTTTTGATTACTTTCGAGATAATCGCGGTTAAAAGTTAAATTTTTGTTTTGTGTGTCTCTTCGTAACCATAAAAGCTGTTGGTTTGAAACTTTTACTATACGACAGATAAAATAATTCTTAATTTTATGTAGTAATATTTGTATATAACTTTATATATATACTTTAAACGCAATTTTATATATGTCATTGGGACATATGAATTGTTTTGATATAGTATTCCTAATCATAACTGCCATAACTACACTACTTATTGCAGTTTTTGTTAGTAAACTGACGTATTATTGACATATTGCTCTTTTGTGTAGCACAAAATACAGTTTCTTCCAACCATAAGTGCAATAACTGTCCTAGTTATTGAGATTTTCCATAGTAAAATATTTTAATTGGATATAAGGCAGAGATGGTTAATTGTAAGAACATAATAATTTATACCAAAATATATTAAAACAATATATTTGGTATGAAAATATTTATTTATAAAGTACAATTATATGAAATTGTAAAAATCTAAATAAATTTTATCAATGAAATCACTACATAGCGTTTTCTTACTTACATTCTACATTCAACAATTAATAAAATCACAACTTAGAAACTGTAGTTGGTAATTCGCATGTCATCAATAGGAAAAACGCTTTTAACAATCAACAAACTTTTCTTCTTTTTTTTATCTCTTTTCTTATATAAAAACAGTAAAATCATGTATCCCTAAAAATCGAGATAATTAGATATAATCCACGTTACGTTTGTATTGGGACATTGTTTGCGAAGATCATTGTGGTGTCAATTCACCACAAATTCAATAAGTTTTTCGGAGAAATGCCAGGATTCTGCTGCCTTAGTGGCAAAACGAAATTATCAGTACTGACACCGCCATCTCAACGATTGCATTTCTGTTTCGTGGCAAACCAAAAGAATCGCGACATTTTCTAGCCAACAACCAAACCTACAATAGTTATTTCCATGTGATTTCATTTGGGACAGAAATTATTGAAGAACCAGGATTTAATCCAATTTTGAAGGTATTTACAAATTTTTGTTTTTACGCACAAATCAGAAGTAACTTTTATAATTATTTCTGAAGGAAAATAAGATAAAACATTATATATTGGTAGAGAATGACACCAGGCAAAGTAGCAAAATAGCATAAATACATATTTAAATAAATAAATTTCCTGACATGTTGTTTCATAGGTAAATGGGATTAAAATGATTGGATAATGACTTTGCGTTTTATTCTGTAGATGCATGGAAAATTCACCATCGAATTGGATCATTGCCGCCTCTCGGAGATCCACAACATATTTTTTACAAATACACCTCATGGACAACATGGCGAAACAACTTAATAGTCTAAGATCCGAATCTAAGTCGACATTCACCGGGTTGATAATAGAATCAAACTTATTTTATAATAAATTTCGTATCTTAGAAAATATATTAAAAATGGGTTGACAACAAAAATCCTGGACAGAATATTTTTTATTATTTTTTTAAAAATTATTTTTCAAAAATATTGCATGATGAAGATAATAATAAAATTTTATACTGGACTTAAAGTATAGAACATATAGAATGTGCAGACTATTATCAAATCGAGTGAAAAGTAACTAGTATTGACATACCTGTTTATACCTGTCTACCCAGTAGTTCGTCCAGGTAAATAATAGTCTACCCTAAGTCTGCACATTCTATATGTTCTATACTTTAAGTTCAGTATAAAATTTTATTATTATCTTCATCATAAGTACAACATTTTATGAAAATCATTTTTTAAAAAATAATTAAAAATATTCTGTATAAATATTCTGTAAATATATATTAAAATAATTGGATAATGACTTTGCGTTTTATTCCGGAAAATTCACCATCGAATTGGATCATTGCCGTCTCTCGGAGATCCACAACATATTTTTTACAAATACACCATGGACAACATGGCGAAACAACTTAATTGACGTCTAGAGATTAATACAACTATGAAAAAAGCGATTCTTCCAGACATGCAATAACGACTTCATGAACATCATGCATTGGTTAGGATATTCAAGACTGCTTTGGAGCGCATGTCAAATGATGACTGCAAAGTCTTTTTCAGAGTGGAAAAACGATCAGTTGGAATAAACGAACACACATTTTATCTCTCCAACTTAAAATTTTCCACATTAAAATAAAAGAGTTTGATGTTGTCAATTTCATTATTTCATAATGAAGGATTTAACATTATCAATTTCTATTAAATTTTTCAAATAGTATAATCTGGTCTATCATTGACTGTTTGGCGGAACGAAGTTCGCCAGGCCCGTTAGTAAGTAGTAAGACTAGTAGTACATTTAGTAAGCTAGACATTTTACG
Source organism: Hesperia comma (assembly GCA_905404135.1). Classification (NCBI taxonomy): domain Eukaryota; kingdom Metazoa; phylum Arthropoda; class Insecta; order Lepidoptera; family Hesperiidae; genus Hesperia; species Hesperia comma. Next base: position 16,220,208 of record FR990028.1, read on the forward strand.
TAACAAATTTATATATATGCAATATGATAAATGCAATAACTCTTTAAATGTTGCGCTTATAACTAGTAAATGTATTAAAAATTTATAAAACGTACTAGTCATAAGTGCAGTAACTGAGACTTATTGCCGTTATTTTAAGTAATACGACAAAATATCAAAGCTATCCAAGTCATAACTCAAGATATTTCGGTTATGATTTGCTGCTAAAAACCGTAACATTAGATATTGCAGTTATGATAACCAACAAAACCAAAACTAATGAAGATACAAAAAAGACGTCTAAGAAGAAAATATAGAGCTCATTTTCCTGATTATGGATATGTTATTAACTCAATTTGCTCAAAAACACGAGTTATTGCACTCTTCGTTAGGACGGCAGAGAAGAACAGCGGCGCGGTTGGGCTCATGGAGCAAGCGGTTGTTTTGCTAGCCAGAAACTGACTAGTTATTCGCGACGATATTTAACCGTCGCGATTATCAAATAAGTGAATAATATAATCTTATATATGACGGAGGTAGGTAGTAAACCTATGATACTGGTTTGATGCGATTAATCTGTACGCGATGATTAGTAGTCAATCGGATAGATGTCAATAGAATTGGAAAAATAATAAAGTATGGCTAGCGGTGTAATATCTTGTAAAAGCTCCTTCTATGTTGAAATGCCGTGAATATCTAATAGTAAATAACGTGTGAACCGCGTGTGCGAGTGGATGATCGATAACACCAATATCTATCGTGAAGTAAATCCAAGATGTCAAAATACCAAACCAAATCTAAATGATCTAATAACGTATTTACTGAGCCAAACTGTTTGATTCAATAAACGGAGTTGTTGGTGTGTTCGGCTAGAAGTAACCCTGTGTTTCATTTGATATCCTGAGCTCACGTCCTGACATATGAAAGAAGCCCACATTGCTTATTTAGTCAAGAGTACCTATCTGGAATGTAAATAGTACGAATGAACGCCCACTCTACTACTGGACCCGATTTCAGATAGTGGGATAAAGAATCCTGAAATTTTTTGTGGATAAGGCAAGATTGCCATCTGTCATGTCAGCAATTCTCATCACTGGTCCATGGAAATGAGGCTTATGTTTACGAAACATTGAATGAGAAATATTTTGATAAAAAGCGATAGAAATTTAAAAGAGGAAATTACACGTAATAAACCATAATTTTGAAAGTGTGTTTTGAGAAAAGAAATGACAACCTAAGAATTCTGTGTCACACAAACATGACATGTCATACAGTTCAAAATAAGTACCACAAAGAAGATCTCTGCTAACTTGAGATACCAAGGGAGTGAGAGTTTAAGATAAATTGGTTAAAGCAAGTTTTGAATATTGTGGAATACAATAATTTTTGTTTATGAGCATTCTATGTGAGGAAAAAGGAATCTGCAATAATACTTAACACAAATTCATTCAGAGAGAGTTGTACTTGGAATTACAATGCTTTAAGTGTTGTTACACTACGCTTCTGGATATCAGGTGATTTCTGTTTTGTTTTATTCATTGGGTAATTGAGGACCTTTAATGAAGTTGGTTATTGATCTGAATAATTAGAAAGTCTGTGTAGAAAATCCTAAATTGGTATGCCCGTATGGTAATTCTATTGATAGGACTGTGTGGCAAATCTATTGACAGGCCTCTGTGGCAATTCTGTTGATAGGCCTGAGTGTCAAATCTTTGAGAGGTCCGTGTGGCATATCTATTTAGGATCCATGTGTTACCTTTTTAAAGACGTTTTCGGGGCTTAGCTGTTCAAACGCCTCCGTGGCATAACTGAACACGAATGCCTGCGTGTTATACCCATACTGATGCAGAAGTTGAAACACATGAGGTCGTGTGTGGATGTAGGACAGCCGTAACGTTGCACGTTGATTATTTAGTAGGTCAGGAAGGACCGAGCGTGGAGAGATACTCGCGTATGTGTTCTGTTGTTACAGGTAATCTTCAATGGCTAATGCGTGTTGCCGCTGGTAGAGCGTGCTCGAGGATGGATCACGGGAAGATGCCGAAACGCATAACGGTTTTAGGACGGTGACGTACCGATTATAGTTATACGGTGACGACGTACCGAGTAAAAGTTAAAACAAATCGCGCAAATAATGAATTGGTAATTTTGTTCTAAATAAGTGTTGTTATGTTATGGAGTTTCTTCTCACTCGCTTCTTCTCCATAGCGACACTAGCGAAGCGAGTGGTAGCTTACGGTAGTCAGGGTTAAAAAATGCAAACAAAGTTTTTAATATCCACTCGCAGCAGTAGCAGCAGTAGTCATTTTTGATGTTAAAGATTTTGAGTTTTGTTTTGGGTTGAACTAATTAAAAATTGCGGGTCGAGTAATTGAGATGGTAATATTAACGGGGCGGAGCATCACCCGAGGACGGGCGATGAGTCAGCGAGGGCCGTGACGGAGGTAGGTAGTAAACCTATGATACTGGTTTGATGCGATTAATCTGTACGCGATGATTAGTAGTCAATCGGATAGATGTCAATAGAATTGGAAAAATAATAAAGTATGGCTAGCGGTGTAATATCTTGTAAAAGCTCCTTCTATGTTGAAATGCCGTGAATATCTAATAGTAAATAACGTGTGAACCGCGTGTGCGAGTGGATGATCGATAACACCAATATCTATCGTGAAGTAAATCCAAGATGTCAAAATACCAAACCAAATCTAAATGATCTAATAACGTATTTACTGAGCCAAACTGTTTGATTCAATAAACGGAGTTGTTGGTGTGTTCGGCTAGAAGTAACCCTGTGTTTCATTTGATATCCTGAGCTCACGTCCTGACATATGAAAGAAGCCCACATTGCTTATTTAGTCAAGAGTACCTATCTGGAATGTAAATAGTACGAATGAACGCCCACTCTACTACTGGGCCCGATTTATATAAAATTCTCGTGTCACAATGTTAGTTACCATACTCCTCCGAAACTGCTTGACCGATTGTAGTGAAATTTTGTATGCATATTCAGTAGGTCTGAGAATCGGCTACTGGCTATTTTTTATACCCCTAAGTGATAAGGGTTGTTCACCCTTAACCTTTTTTTGGCAAAACAACTTTTGCCGGGTCAGCTAGTAATATACCTACATAATATCAAAATTGGATTACTCTGTAAAAAGTTGTGTGTAGTCAAATAAAACAAATATACGAATCGAATTAAATACCTCCTCTGTTTATTTAAGTCCATCATTATATTGATCGCTAAAAAAAATTAAATACTTATAGACACTCGAAAAAAAACCTACTCCTGAAGCATCGGGTTATTTAAGAAGCATCGGGTAACAACCACCTGTGACCCTGTAAAGAACTAACGATCTTTGATTCTATGTATGACGTATAAAATAAATTTGCTCTCACCATTTGAATATATCCGCTCATCTCTCATACTGCAGACCAATCCACGCTTTTGTGATTAGCATCGCACGCTGCCCTTTGGCCTACCTTTCGACGCTCTTACTGACTCGGGTTCAAGCGAGTCTTTTGGCACCCGATTGATTTTATTGCCAGTAAAGTCGATATTGCTCCAATATTCTGCTGTGAGTGCTGTCCATTTTTTAATAAAATGGACTTAATATAAATTGTTTTCATAAGACAATTTTCAGTATTGAAGTACAGACGTGCAATATTGTTTCTAGAACCAGCTGCTTCGACTACGTGAAATAATGTCACGATTGGATGAACAGTACATGTTTTAGGAGGTTCTCGCGGACCTACAACTGGGGTCTCCTCTCAAAATGTAAGAGGTGCACTTTATAACTAAAACTAAGGTTGTAAACGAGCATGTAGTACCGCCCTTTCGCTGCCGCCCATGACAACTGTGACCGACGTAGAACAAAACTCTATTTAGGGACGGTGATGGTTACACTTGTGAATCCACCGCGCTGCGGATTGAATTATTTCACATACCTTTCAGTTTTTTCACAATAGTTTCCTTTACCGAACTCTAATCGATACTAATATTATAAAGCTGTAGATTTTGTTTGTTTGAACGAGCTAATCTCAGGAATTACTGGGGCGAATTGAAAAATTATTGCTATGTCGGCCTGTCAATTTATCGAGAAAGGTTATACAAGTTTTATTACATCACGTTTTGAAGAGCGGAGCTACGTTGAACTATTTGCAAAAATGGATGAAAATATTTAAGTTTCTCCAAGCAAAGCGTCATTCGACATTCAGAGAAGTCATTAGTTATTACTCCAACCAAATCATGAAGTCGACTACGTCATAGCTATGTATGTACGGACTAGTATTCTGCATGTATGTAGTAACAGTTGCGTCCAATTAGCGATTCACTGGGGATGCCTCGTCTTATATCGGAATGGAGTTGCCGGGAACGAACCACAAAACACTAATCAATTAACAGCTGAAGAGATGCGGCCGGCCGTATTGACTTCTGGAATTGGAAGCGTCGGATATGACTCAACGGCTATAGATTTGGATTCTTGGGATTAATAGTTAATACGAGGTTTAGGAGAGAACTTATCATCACGAATAACGTACTATGGGATAAGTACTATGGGATAAAAACAGGGGGAGTAGTGAAGAGCCCAGAGTTCTCCTATAGGAGATATTTGGCGCCATAACTCTGTCCATTGGCAGAAAGGTCTGCTATGACCAGGGTGCATTCATTAAAGAACGGCGGAGTCAAGCATAAATATACTAGCTTTGGCAAAAGGAGATCTCCCGCCAGGCGAGACGACATGCCTGCGGGCGGCCGAGGCCCCGATTATCGATGTCAGGGCTTCTGTATGATAATATAGTACAAATCTTCGACAGCGTGATTCAAGCTTAGGTGACGTCACCGTGTGATATGTGTGCAATATCGCCACGTGACTATATTCTTTCGTGTCAAAGCCTACGGAAATAATTAATTATTTCTTTACTCAAATATTTGGCTTCTACGGAGACCATTTTTTTTCGCCCAACCTTATATTCAGCTATTGCCTACTTTGCTTAACCGCCACTAAGTTGTTCAAGCCATTAATTATGTATCTCGTTATAACATAATATAAGTCACAGACGTCACAGTGGACAGGTAGACTGCACAACCAAAACGGACGTATGTGCACCTCATGTATGGCAGCTACTTATATCTCGAACAAACGCAACACGACTCACATGAACTTTCAGTACTCGATACTCAACTTCTACATTCTGATATAATTGAAATCAATTCCACTCCACTCCAATTAGTGACGTAATGAAAGCCACAGGTTAAGTTGTTCCTGGTTGACATTTACAATATTTATTCTTAATGGCTTGTACAATTTGAGTGTTTTCGCGTATTCATTTGTAGATTTTATGTTATTTTCAGGCTTTACCGCACATGTTTTGAATGATTTTGAGGGCTATGATACTTTGAATCTTCAATCGAATAGACAGAACTTGTGATATGTAGGCAGAGTTAATAATTTCCGGGGTAGATATAGAATGTTCGTAATGTTAAGTGCATTACAATAAATATATCATCGACACTTTGTGACAACAAAATTTATTTCAGAAACATTAAAACTATAAAGTAGAAGACGTTGCGCCGCTTCCCGATCTACGCGCGAGTGAAGGGCGTACTGAAAAATCAGAGGTCGCGTTTATACGCAGCTATATTCTGAGTGCGTCCCTATTCCATCACGTTGGCACTTCTGCAAATTCGAATTTAAGCAATTTACTTTTATCTCTCAATAATTATCTTCTGCTGTATTTGTTGAAGTGTTAATGATGGAATAAATGTTTCATTCTTTCTTTCTTTCTTTCAAGACGCATCGCAGTTACTCACATTTAAAAAATTACCATCTTCGTAAGTAGCAATGTATTTATGGTGATTTCTGTTAAGGCCCGGCCAGTTTTAACGCAAGGCTTAAAATTATTGGACACCCTTAGTTTGCAATACGCAGGGGCATAAACGGAAGCTATTTTAATGATAGAAAATCTGGTTAATTTTTTTTAGTGATGCCCATTTGTTGTATTATAATTATTTAAGTCTGGGCATGGGGAACCAATATACCCATGCGACCATCTCTGATCTATTGCCGTCGCAGTTTTAATTAGATCTGGTCCCCCAGGCCATTTATCGCTGCTTCAATGCCAATACAAACAGCACTCGTAACTTCGCTCGTTTAACTTGTTGCACGACGTCGGATTTGATGTTTGTGTTAAGAATGTAAATAATTTCTGTGCTGCCCGGATCCCGTTAGCGAATTCATGAATATTAGGCGTTGTTCTGCAACCATATCCGGCCGCGGAAATTATGTTCCCAGTTCCCAGTTGCCGAGACAACGTCCTCTTTGCATATGCGAAAAACCAACCCGGGAATAATTAGCACTTTTAGGTACGCGATGGTTAAAATTCCATGTATTTTGGAGTTGCGTTGGAGTGATAGGTGAATATCAAATTTTCTAGTTTTCGGGATTGTTTTGCCGAAACCAAGTGAAAGCGGTTCACTTCAGTGAATTAACAATTCGTTATTTGAAGAAGGGATTATTAACCTGTCAATATTAGTATGGTGTAAACGCCACTCTGTCAATATAATCTGTCAGAAGTCTGGACGATTGTTCCAATTGTTCTCGCGCTCACCCACATGCTCTCTTTGTATTGTCCTACAAGCATCTTTTGGCGCGTGGGTGACAGAGACAACGCCTTACAGGTAAGGAAAACTGTAAGGCGCTGTCTCTGTCACCCACGCGCCAAAAGCACCTTGTCCATCGCACGAATTGTCACACCTTTGACAGCTAGGAATACCACGAATTTGTAAACTACGCATAATCATTTGCAAAGGTCAGTTCACGCTGCGGCCGGCTGTGCCGGCAACGTTGCTCTACGTGTCCAGGCTGCATTACTCCACGAAGGTTGAAGACGTCGTGGAGTACATCAGGTTAAAGACCACCTTCAGAGTGAGGGTCGAGCGGTTGGAGTCTCGCCATGATGTAAGTTTCAACTCTTTCGTGGTGAGATTGCCAACCGATCAGCTGTCGACCTTCATGAAAGAAGAGTTCTGGCCGAAAGGTGTGGTATTCCGGCGTTTCCGAGGCTGCAGTCAGTCTGCGGGGACCCTTAGGCACGGTCGCAGCCAATATTAATTGGCTTCTAAAACCCAAACTAATGAGTTAATTTCATTATTAAAACAAGAATAATATATTTTTGGCTTAATTAACACTAAAGTACAGGATAAACCAGTTTTTCAAATTTAGTCAACTAGCCTATTGTGAGATGTTCTCGTAAAAGTAATAAAAGTTTCCCTAACGTTCAGACTTTTGATCTGAACAATGCTTTCCTTGGAATAATCATTTAGAGAGCTCCATTGAAGAGTTTCTGCGAGTGTTATTCGGTAAATATGACATCGTTATGTTCACCAAGTGCGTCTTACTCGAAGTAAAATGTAAAACAGAGCTACAATTTTCGAGAAATTGAATGAAATTTGAAAAGTTGCCATTGAGCATTGTAATTTATTATGCATGCTTTAACCTACCTTTTAAATTTTATAACCAAAGAGCTATCTATTATAACCGCTTTATAACGAAATGTGACAAGGATAGGTGTGAATAATTAAGTAATACTAGTTGAGGTTTATGTATTCAATGCTATGTCAACAAAAATTTATTCAATTTATATTGTTTTACCATTATTAAAAGTAGACTTAATCGTTGTTCTCATATTATCTGAAAATTTGCACACCATTACTATGGTTTATTGTGAAAACTGTAGATACCTACTGTAGAAAACAGCTGTAGAACTGTAGAAACCGCAATTTCAGCGAATAAAATATTTAAAAAAATCCTACTTGTTAAAAACTAGTTCAAAATTTCACTAGCAAGTTAAAATAATAGGTAGATACCTACCTATAATACAAAATTATTTTGTGACAATATTAAGTAATTAATAGGAATACTTCATTTAGCACCTTTACATATGTGTATCTCTTTCCGCACAAAGTATTTTATAGTAAGTAGTACCTACAAAAGATGGAATGAAATAATAATGGGTACAACCCATTAGCACAAATGAACAGATTAACTGGGCATTTTAACTGTAACGGGTACTCACGATAGTTTAAAATGTTAGATTAACTGGGGTTTCAGATCACTCCGTTCGACATCACTGTTCCAGTTAATGAAAACGAAAATGTTACAGCCATACTAATGTTATAAATGCGAAAGTGTGTTTGTTTGTTCCTCTTTCACGTCGGAACGGAGCGATGTTATGGTATAATTTTTATGTATGGAGATAACAAGACTGGAAATTGCAATTGACATGCAACTGTGTCAAAATATCGGTACAGTGCCACCAACTTATCTCTGAAATGGCAAAAATTGGAACTAATGCCGCCATTTTAAAAAGTCATTCATAAGTACGTTGTGGTCATTCATCTGTCAGTTACCTGTCGAATTGCGTGCAATGATTGGTCCGATGCGTCCGACAGGGCCTCTCTTCATTTCAAGGTTAAGTTGGTTTTACTCTAAAACAATCCAAAATCGTGGAAACCCGTATGCATATAAAATATCATTATTAGTTAATTAGCATAAATAAAAGGGCGACTGCCCCTTACAACCTATTTGAAATTCGTTCAGCGTGCCGTAAAGGATTGATATTAATAACATTCATGCACCGTTGTTCTCCACAATATAGTGCGTACAGATTATGCAACATGTTATATAACTTCTGTTTTATAACACGTCCACACTATCTAACATTGTTGTCTAACTATGAAACATGTTACAAGACCGTACACATTAAAACAACATTGTTGTATAACAATTTTATATAACAAGGCAATACGTGTCATGAGTAGGTAACTCGTGCGCAAAAGTTATATAATATTGTTGCACAAACTAATAATATGTTGTATAACTTGTTTTTGTAACACATAGCGTCCACATTTGTAAAACATGTTATTTAACTATGTTTTATAACATGTTTTGTTACATAGTCTGTACGCAGACGTAGGAGTTTTCAAAGAGAGGCTGAACAGGCTTAAACTTCAATGCTTTAAATCAAATATATTAGTAATCGCCATTTACCATCAGGTGGGACGTTTTTATTTATTAATCCAACGCTTATACATAACATTATTTATCTAATTTTCTCCCAGTTACAGCACTAACATTTTAATACAAACAGAAGACTTTTAAACTGGTATAGGAGATAATTTCAGGCTTCAGTCCCGCTTCTCACAAAAATTATAAGTGAAAACCATTCACGAGCGTGACTAGAAAATGTAATCCCGTAAAAGAACAGCAAAATAAAAGGTGGCGAAATGGGAGGGAAGGATAAATCTAAAAGATTTTCTGTGAAAAATTTAATCAGTTTAACACGTCCACGCGTCGAGCCGGACCACATGTTAAAAATTCAATTAAAAACCTCATTTTGTGTTTTTCATCGAGTTAAAAAATGTACTCAACAGAACGAAGTACAAATTTTTGGTGTAATTTATGAGAATTGATTTCTCGCTCTCTCCCGCGTTAGGATCGCCGAGTGCAGAAATTGAGGTGTCATTTTATTATTTATGTAAAGCAAAATATATATTTATTGTTAACTAGGAATCCCACCCACGCATCGCTTCGGTAAACCTGAGTAGTCACATTTGGATAGTGTAAGGCACTTCTCACATTACGCTATTTATTGGCTACGCGACTGCAACGCAATCCAAAATTCGCTGTATCTGACACTTCTCACTGGCAGGAGACGCATCGTAGACGTCGTCGCTTTCATACATTGACAAGATCCGAGTCGCTTGCAAATAGCGTTGTGTGAGAAGTGCCTTAGGCGTGATTCTTTTTTATGTAACTTTTTAATTTGTATATCGTAATTGTAATTATGTATCATAACTTTTAATCTACATAAAAAGGAAGAGGTTCTCACTTCGAGCATAAGATTTTCATGTATATGTACTTCATAACTTCTTACTGGTTAAGTAAGTAGTAATGGTAAGAAAAAAATCAAATTAAGAAAAAAAGAACCTCCATTTTTGAAGTCGGTTCATAAAATGACTGTTAGGTACTTTAGTACTGCTAAGACCAAAGTCATGCTACTGCGGGCCTTAGTTGTCCCCTTCTGGAATATGCTGATGTGTGTTACACAGATCTGTCCAAGGAACTTCTAAGTATAAGTAGGCTAAAGCACCTTCTCAACGCTAAATACGAATTCTGCTTATTTAAAAGAAAAACATTTCGTCTGCTTAATAGGTATGACAGAGGACTTCGTTCTTCAACTAACTTAAAATTTCATCTTCCAATCTATTACTGGTTTCTTCATGAATTCTTTCACGGTTCAGTCTACACTGCTCTGGAACGCTTTGCCTTGCCCACTTTGAGCTCAATTAAGAGTCAGTTTGGACATCACTTTTTGAAACAACTGGAATAACACCACTAATCTATCTATATAAAACTTTTTTTTATTGAATAATTGTGTTATTTTTTATATTACGTACTAATATTATATTATTTGCATCCATTTATAACATTTTTGTAGAGATAACTTCTTATGGGGTAAAGTTACACGTAACGCGTTACGTATTCAGTTTGGCTTCCCTTTCTCTCACAGCAGAGCAGCAGGTAGCTTTAGCAGGTGGTAGGGCCTAGAGCTCACCCGGGAAGTACCACCGCCAGCCACGGTACTTAGTACCATTCCTACCGTGTAATAATTGTTTTAAGAACAATTGTGTTCCGGATAGGAAGGTGTGGAGCCGGTTACACTTTTTTAGAGGCGATCATCTCAGTCCTCAGGGGTAGCAACGCATCGGTGACCGAATTAGAACGGAACTCATTGAGTCTAGTTCTGGGTCGGTCACAGTTGTCATAGGCGGCAGCGGAAGGTGGTGCTGCATGCTCGTTTGCTATCTTAATTCCATAAAAAAACGCATACGGCAGCGGAAGGCAGGCTCTTCCTCTCCCACTCTAACCCATAGCGCTAGCCGTATTTCGGATTGACGCATTTAGGTAACAACCTAAGCTTTTCTCAAGTTAAACAATTTCAATATTAAATAGTTCAACGTAGATTATTTTAAGATACCTGAGCGTCCCGAGTTGCAAGGTGTGTAGACACTATATACTTTCCAGTTCCCAGGGTTTGCTGGTAAAGAATGCCTCAGGGCATTAAGTCCACCCATTTAATCCTTAATTATAAGGCTGTAATAAGGAATAAATAAATAAATTCCATAAACGACATGATTATTGACTTTCTGACTCCAGAACAAACAGTTAATTACCTTAGAGCTCGTTACCCGGGATTATACAACTCGGTCGGCCACTTTTTTGCAGCCGAACCACAGACTAATACCTTGTCACGAATTGTCACAACACCTCTTATTTTTAAACAAGCTTCCGGCCGGGGCTTCGCCCTCGTAAAATTCGTTTAAATTTCACTCCCCTATTTCACCTTCCTAGGGGTTGAATTTCTAAAATTAAGATTAATTGTAGTACTAGTCCTAAGGGTTGGGCTTGCGCATTGATACATCAGTCAGTCACCTTATTTAATTTTCCTTTTGTTAATTTGTTAAACCAATACCAAACTTTACTGTCCGAGATAGTTACATAAGGATGGTGTTCTGTGAGGACTGAAGTGGTAACATAATTATGTTTTGTGTAGATAAATAGCCCATAAGTAAGCATAATAATATAATAATGAAAAAGATTCACATATTGTTTAGGTAGCTAGGAATTATCAATGGAAATAACTAACAAGAATTTTAAGCAAATGAAACCGACATACTATTTCTTTGGCTGTTATTATTATTTTCTAGCCTATGAGATAGATGAAAACATACACGGACCACTTGATAGTCCTCAAGACAATTCACTGAAATTAACTTTTCGTTTGTGCCCTCTAATAGTAAATGACTCTCTAGGCTTGAGTTGCCGAGATTTCAACGCCGATGAATAGTACTAAATCATTTAAAGGATTTAGTTTCTTTAAAGCGTTTGTTTGCGCTTTTACATTAATGAGCGGTAAATTAGCGTTCGCGGAGTTTTGGAAGTGAAGTAGCTTAACGAAACAGGCCATAAATTTTGTTGCTTATGAAATAAAAATACCTAATGGTTAAGCACAAGTACAAACACGTTACGACTTTTATAGGGATTCATTTAATTTATGCTATTATACTCGTAATATTTGTTGATGGTTATGGCAAAACAGTTCTAAAACATTTTCTGTCCCGCCGAAATACCTAGAATATGTCATTATCAAATGTATTAATTTTTTTTTATCTTCCTGTAATTAATTAAAAATTGGGGGAAAAGCTAAGATGTGTGTGTATAAATAAAGTGTGTAGTATAAAGCCCAGTGATGAGGACATCCGACGGGGAGGATCCAATAACATCTAAGCAATTATTTTTATCTTGTAAAAATCTAACTCATTTTATATCACTTAAGTACAATGAAGTAATCAGAGACCACGACATGACTTTCTTAGTTTTAATCTACATTACAATGACTTTTTCAGTAGGTACTTCTTGCAGCTCCGTAATTTCTACGGAGATAAAGCAATCATTATAAAAACATCCCGAATAAATAATATTTTGATGACATGCAAAATCTTCGCTTATACACAGGGATCGCGAGTAATCTCCGATTCGAGAGGGCTTCGTGATGAGATAATCGTTTTACTTGTCGGGATATTTGTTAAGCCCTTTGTCTTATGTGTAATTTATGAGGAAATAGTGAAACTAAGAGCTCAGCTGATGGCTTTACGTAAACTTTAAGATACATATACCCTACGTCTCTTCATAGCGCGCGTTTTCCGCTAAGAAAACCCCATTTGTCATGGCGCCTCAATTCCAGGGTACCGCACTCACCGTTAATAAAAGTGTTGGGATTCTTGGTGTTGACAATTCGAGCGACGTGCAGTATCGATGTCATCTTGAAGCTAAGGCCAAATTGGCCTCCAAAAAGCTTGGCGTCCTGAACCGGGCGAAACAGTACTTCAATGCGAGGGATCTACTGATGCTTTATAAAGCTCAGGTCAGGCCTCACATGGACAGAGGGCTTCGTGATGAGATAATCGTTTTACTTGTCGGGATATTTGTGAAGCCCTTTGTCTTATGTGTAATTTATGAGGAAATAGTGAAACTAAGAGCTCAGCTGATGAGCTTATGTAAACTTTAAGATACATATACCTACATCACCTACGTCTCTTCATAGCTATGTAAATTTTACTTAGTGGCATACGACCAAGGCTTCTTAGAATATTTCTTAAAGTGCGAACCGTGGGTTCAAGAGTCCAGTGTACAATCCACTCAGTTGGCAATACTTTCTTTTTTTACCTTATAGAGCGTGATTTTATTTAATCAGCTTTTAAATTTTAACAATTTTTATTAATTTATGATAGCAAACAAGCATCCACCATCCTTACTTTACCTTTTTCTTTTGACTGCCTTAAATGTAAGTTTAAGGATAAAATATACCTACGCATTGGTAGTATATAGGTAATCTGCCGAGATTTGCTGCTTTTTTGTAACTTATATTTCGTACAAAATATAAATTAATATTTCATTATTTTTAGTACTTTCACAGTAAATATAGCTAATCTAGCCACCTTAAAACATCAGTAGCATCAAAGGCATCACTGATGATCACTGATGCCTTGTCGGTCATGAAAGAAGAAAAGAGAAAGAAAGAAAATATTGGCTTTCAAGTATTCACCCCAAAACATGAAGAGTCGCTTGGCGACTAACTCAAGCAATAAGATAGTAGCTAGCCAGCCGAGCTTCAGTTTTACTATCTCTCGGTGGAAAGCGGAATTAAACTGGTAAGCAAACAATCCGGCGACCTTTGAAAAGAACGTCCATTTCTGACCAGGTTACACCACGAGTAGAGGACGTTGGCTTGAAGTCTAGGATAGGTTGAGTATCTAAAAAACCTCTCACACTGTCGATGGAGGTTATCTATCGATGATGATGGTGATGAAGATTATGCATCGTAATGTTAATTTTGACGTTCCACGTAAAGGGTACAGTCCACAGTCCACAATGCTGGTTGGCCTAGTCTATGAGCCAAATTATTAACCGATGCAACTCCTATTTCATAACTAAATTCTTGAGGTAAATTAACAATGCATTTAAAATTCATATCAGTAGCTGTGCACGAAATGGGAGAATCTCAAGAAAACATTTGGAGAGCAACAAGATTAATGTTCGGTTATGAAACACATTCGTTCTGGTTGCGCGCGTGCACGTGATGTTTTATCGCGGGCAATATAAATAAATATAAATGCTCAGAGAATTTTCTGTTACTTCAACGGTCGTATGCAGTCTCTTTTAAGACCATATTTAGTCGGTGTTGCTTTTGTCAACGCCTCGTGTACGAAACCCAAGAGAATTATGAGTATCAACTGCCACCATCGCACACGGTACCGAATACAATTTAGAAATGGTATAATATTTGTTGTTAGAAACTCAAAGATACAGTTACAGTTTAGGAGCAAACATCTTAGTCCTCGAGGATATCAATACATCTGTAACCGAATTGGGACAACAACTAGGACTAACTATCACTAACGGTCTGCCTCAGTCCGCATGCCACCAACAAACTAGCCATCTATTATTCTAACACCGTATTCCAATCCCGATTTGAGTTTTTTTCTGTGTTAGTCACAATTCACTTCAGCTATCAAGGATGTATTAAAAAAGCTAAGCTACAACCCATTAATGGCCCACTACTGTGCACGTGTCTCTCCTCATTACTGAGGAGGCCTAGAGCATACTCCACCACGCTGCTCCAATGCGGGTTGGTGGAGATCTATTGCCGGCATCCAATGAAGAGAGAAAACACGAAGGTAATAACGCTTGATTCAATTAATTCAAATTATCAATCCCCTACAAAGGTTTGCAATTATTATTAACTATTAACTTGAGTCATCGAGCATATGGAATTGCCACACTCCGCCAAAACCAAACTTATTACCTGTGCACATAGTTAAATTTAGCTAGTCAGAAAAATTTACTAAGGACATTTTTAGATAACGCCGTCAATCTTATATGTACCTTAATCGCACTCATGGGACGCTGGCATTTGTGTGCCACGCAATGAGGGTCGCCGTTTTTGTGCTCACCAGTTGGCGCCACCGTCGCGATGAGGTCTTGCTGTCAAAGCCCGCCCATACATAAACAGTGACAAATGAAATTCAGACAAGCGAAAAGTGACAGACAGACCTCCCTTTTCACTAGCGCCTCTAGCGGAAAATTCACACGCGGTTACCCTCATTATAACGAATTTCACATCGGATTCAAACGGAGTATAGTATCGATGTCCAATGCCTGTTTGTATAAGCGGAGTTGAATTCAAGGAATAAACGTTAGTTCAATGGAAAGCGACACATTTGTATGAGTTATTCATGAAGCTCCACTTGACTTTCGGGCATCTATTTGTAAACCGTTGCATGTTTGTTTATCTGCCCATCACGTGCTTTCCATATTATGTCCTGATTGCCCTGTGGCGTACATATTTGTTTTCGGGGTATAAGTGTATTATTTGTGTCGTCTAGTTAAACATTCGCCACTTCTAAATGAAATTAAGAAAACCAAAACGATATAGTTGGAACTTTGGCATCAGCCTTCGCTAGTACCTATTCGTCTGTGTGTGTGTGTGTGTGTGTCGTGTGCATTCAACTTAAGCAGCGCTAAAACGATACAGGAGAAATGCCGTGAAAATAATGTACCTATAATAATGCATAAGTTTCATGGTCTTATCTTTGACAATAACGAACTTCCATACAAACTTTTATTCCCTACTTCAACACCTTCAACTTGTTTTATCGCGATAAAAGGTAACTTTTATCTTTTTTTCCCACATCAACTTTATCTTTGTACCATATTTCATAAAAATCTGTTCAGTGGTTTAGTCGGGACTGGCTAACAGACAGACGGACAGGGCGCATCTAGTGCGTTTTATCGAATCAATATAAGTTGATAAATATAAAGGTAGGTACATAAAAGTATAAATAAATTGATTAATAGTCCCTGCAATTTATTGTAAACTCAATGACGAAATAAATTATTTTGTTGTGTTTTGTAACTTAAAAAGTTATTTCTTTTAATGAAATACAGTTTGTTCAAACTTTTCAAATAATTATGTACCCTGGAGCCAATATTCTAATGGAAAATCTCGTAATGATTTATTGATGTTTCATCGCTTCCACGAAGTTTTATGTTTTATTCCGACAAAGAATAAGGATACCATAATAAGGATAGCATAATAACAAAAAGGCTTGCGAGGCAAACGTGGATTTTAATGTGGGGATGAGCGGGAATAAATTCACAAAGATTTTTCAACGGACGAGACCCGACTGCGTAATTTGTTTGCTGCGTAGATTCGCCTTTTTGGGGATCGGCGGGAAACAAATTAACGTCATAACATACGAGACAATTGTTGCTTCGCACATAATATGCACAAAGTTACATTGGATTACCTGTATCTCGTTAAGTGTTAGGTTTTGTGCTACAGTGTGATAGGTAAGTATAGGTTGACCAAGAATATAAAAAACCTCGCCATATTGCGGTAAACTCATGGAACTAATTTACTTTACTGGCAATGCTTAGTTTCTAAATGTCAATCGTAAATTTCTTGTCAGTGAGTTGAATGTCACAGTTGTCTCATGTTTGTCTTTTTACTTTGAGTTCTATTTTGTGCTAAAATGACAAAAAGTGTTCATATTTATGAAAGAAAAGTGGTTTTCTATGTGTTAAAATAACATTTCGTATAAAATAACATTTATTTCCTTAAATAGCATTTCCAACATAGTTGTCAAAATGACAATAATAACATTAGCGTTACTATAGTTACCGTTGTCTGTGCTGTTGCCATAAAAAAGGAAACTTTAGCGCCCTCATGACAGATTTTCTATTTTTCTGGTCAAGCAATAAATAATTAGGCTCGACACAAATTGGCCACCGATCGTTTGACCGATTGACCTACGGTAGTTGTCGCGTACCATCGCTACTTTTTAGTGCTATGAAGATATAATGTAGAAAAAGGGTACAAAAGATTATTGTGTTAAGGCGCAGATCAGGCCTTCGGGCGCTTTTAGTGTCATGCGGATTTGCTCACGCACGCGGGATTGCTCCGCATGCGTAGCACCCGCAAAGAACAATTTCATATATGAATTTAATGTAAAGCGTGAAAAACGCACGCGGGACGCGGGACGCTGTGCGGGGCGTCATCCCGCAGCGGGGCATCCGCATGCGTGAGCGTCCCTACAACTTCAGTGCCCATTTTAGAGTCGTGCGGGGCGCACGCACCGTATTGTACTAATCGTCTACGAAACCCGTTACGCAACTCGCAGAAGACAGAAACTTAAACTGCGTATGATCCGCAGCGTGAAATTTCACGCATGCGGAGCAATCCCGCGTGCGTGAGCAAATCCGCATGACACTAAAGCGCCCTTCGTCCGAGAACTACTCGTAGCCTGTTTACTATTCAATAGCTGCCCTGTGTTACTCCCACTATCTCGCCCCGTTAACTGACGTTGATAAATCATTTCTGTCATCGCGTTGTAATATCCGAATACACCCAGCCACTTCTGACTTGACCTTGATATTTGACTTGACTTTGATATTTACGATATTAGTGTTTCAGGTTGGTCATTAGTATTGTTAGTGCGTCGCGGTTTTGTGGGAAATGGTTGGTTCGTAGGTAGGTAAATGCTTGTTATTTATAAATTTAAAAGAAGAATTATGATAATTCTGGACTAAATAGAAGAAAAATACGGGACAGAAAATGCGCGAACGAGGTTTAAGAAATTTAAAAATAAAAGTTCAAGAAAGTTCTCGTTAATGTAGAAAAGGAAATACGGGGCAGAAAATGTGCGAGCACGATAAAATTTTTCTTTGATGAATGGTATATTTTTGTCTATTTTTAATGTAAATTTCTATATTGAATGAGATAGACCGTGATATTTACGATATTAGTGTTTCAGGTTGGTCATTAGTATTGTTAGTGCGTCGCGGTTTTGTGGGAAATGGTTGGTTCGTAGGTAGGTACATGGTTGTTATTTATAAATTTAAAAGAAGAATTATGATAATTCTGGACTAAATAGAAGAAAAATACGGGACAGAAAATGCGCGAACGAGGTTTAAGAAATTTAAAAATAAAAGTTCAAGAAAGTTCTCGTTAATGTAGAAAAGGAAATACGGGGCAGAAAATGTGCGAGCACGATAAAATTTTTCGTTTCATGAATGGTTTATTTTTGTCTATTTTTAATGTAAATTTCTATATTGAATGAGATAGACCGTTAGATAGAGATGTTACCCATGAAAATATCTGAGAAACGACTTTCTATCTCATGGTTAAAAGAGAAAAGAGAGAAATGACAGAAATATACTTACGGAACAACGTGATATTCAATGGGAGCTGGCCTGACGACCAATTAAATAACGCCAGTCCATATCGCAGACAACGGAACGAACGCGCTCGTTACGATATCCCTATTGTTGTTGCTGTCGGTGTTAACAAATACGTCTATGTAACGTAATGTATCATGACGTTTCCAGAGCGTTACAGAACGTGTCTTAGGTCTTACTATAGATTATGAGATTGGATTGGATAGACACTTTTATAGTAGTATTTTTTTGTAAAACGTTATTTGAAATCGGTTATAACGATTGAATTACGCTACTGACAGACTTGTGACTTGTTTCGTGGTACTGTAAAAGATTTAGTTTTAAACAGTTTAGTAGCCACTCTGTTTCTGAGAATCTGAGGAAGGCATACGAACTGGCGGGCTTTTCGGACACGACCAACGAACAAGGAAACCTAGCAGAGGGCAAGCTTCATAATTACGAGTGTTTTTTCGCGCAATTGCAAGAATTGTGATATCACCTTACCTGCCTTCACTCAAACACAAGTCATCTTTAAATTCAATCTCATGTTCAGTATGGTTTGCTGATTGACCGTTTTTGGGCATTGGCCATAATCGATTGGTTGACTTCACTTCTTTTTTGGAATTATCACAATTACGAGTATGTTAATAACAAAATTCCAACTCGTCTATATCTGTACTATAAAAAGCATTTGAGGTAAACAATTATGTCCGGTACTTATGAACGCAGTAAATACTTAACCATATTTTTAGAATACTTATAATATATTTTTCTATTTCCCAATTTATCGGTTCCTCTGTATTTTATCTCACTAATCCAGAAACTATATCTACTTCAATGCGATTTACATCGGTTTACAGTATCTACAGAGTTTTATTTCTTGGTAATTTAACTAGCGGTAGTGCAATCTATAGGTAACTATGAGTACGAAAAGGGAATCCCTGGTGGGTTTCTTGCAAATCATTCGCTCCAAATTATTTACAGTACGGATTTGTTGAAGCGTAGTATAACTTTCGAAAGGTTTTACAAGCAAACCAACTTTGAATAAATTTAAAATTAATATCACGACGACCCTGTAGCCTAGTTGGTAGCGACCCTGCCTGCAACGCGAGGGGTCCCGAGTTCGATTCCCGGCCGGGGCAGATATTTATGTGGCAAATAGATATTTGTACTCGGGTCATGGGTGTAATTGTAATGTGTTATATGTGTAGTCCATGCCACCCGCGACACAGGTACCTAGTAACCTACTGCGGGGGTATGAGTGTGTTAGCGTTTATTTATTTGTTTATTTTATTTGTCATTAATGAAATTAATCGGTCCGAAACCACTCTGTCAGGTGTCCATACTCATGGCGCATGGCCGTCTCGAGGCTGCAGGAAATCCACTCGTCGAAGCCTCCAGGCCCTCATTTCCGGGCAGACACCGACCGGAGGACCCGTCGAGCCTCCCAGATTGATACAAAATACTATTTAACGTTACGGGAATTAACTTAATAATGGACTAGTGGTTCGGGGTTATCTTTATTGTAAAAAAACTTTGGTAGTGGTTCTGTTTATATTCAAATGAAATAGGAATGATAATATTTATAATAAATCAACCTAATTTTGTGATTTTCAAATTAATAAGTTCATAGTAAAAAGAGAACATCATCAATTAGTTGGAATGAAATAAATACACATCCTTAGTTATAACTTATAACGTATAACTTATAAGTAACTAAAAAAATACTCGTCAAATGTCCGTCATGTGTCACGCTCGCGCTGGTCACGCATCACGTGTTTTTTATCATTTTTTTCCAAAAAATCCTCTTAATGCTCCCCGACACTATCGAAACATTTGTATTCTTTCGAAACTATGGAAAATTATGTTAAATTTCATCCTCATGCTTTTACTA
Source organism: Hesperia comma (assembly GCA_905404135.1). NCBI lineage: Eukaryota > Metazoa > Arthropoda > Insecta > Lepidoptera > Hesperiidae > Hesperia > Hesperia comma. Next base: position 16,240,422 of record FR990028.1, read on the forward strand.
GTGTATCGGCTGTGCGTTGTGTGACGGTGATTTAGAAACAAATACCGGGATCTCCTCTATCTTTCAGTAAAAGTCCCATAAAAATCAGTTAACTAGTTCCAGAGATTCTGGAGACAGACACACACAATAAATTTAAAATCAATTGTGTTTTATTCGCTTATCGAGTAAATAACTGGATGCCTATATGCACTTGAAAAAACAATTGTATTGAAATCACAGATACAACTTTTTTATAAGTTGAGATGATTGTTTTGTCAAAATAGCCCTGACCAAAGGTACATTATTTGAAACGAAAGAACCCCGGGCAAGCCTTTCCTGAACCGGAAATTAGTACCTTCAAGCGTTCATGAAAGCCCCCGGCTGCCAGCGGAAGTGACGAATTTCCCCTCGCGTAAGTGGGCAACGGCACCAAATTAGTTGGTGTTTAAGTCTACGGGACTTTCAAGAGTCACTTTATTTTTTCAGCGACGTTTTTACCCTTAACTTTTTGAAACGAGGGCCTACACAAATGCTTTTCTTTTAAAAATGTCTTCCTGAGTCTTCATGCAAACGAAGTATAATATCATCGAATGTACGAGTATTTAATATTTTTTAAGTTTAAAACTAATTGTTACCTGCAGCTTCACCCGTGTAATAGATACCTTTAAAATTGCTGGTAAATAAGCTTAATCTTCCGTCAATAGATTACGCAGATGTATTTTACCCTGGTCTATCTGAAGGTTTTTTTTAACAAATTGGTATGCCTGCTTAACAACTCTATAAGATTCATCTTTGGTTTTTTCTCACCTTGAGGTAACTCCACTCCTTCAATAACACAAGGTTTTAACTTGGACTTTTGATCAATTGTACACATTTTTTTGTAAGACATTAATGTTGTTACGATAACGTTTTGTAGAAAGATATAACCCAAAAACAGATAATCATATTTCCTGAGGCGTCGATAAGGTAATGAATTCAGAAAGTTTGTAAAGAATGATGAATAATTTACAGTATAAATAGCAATCTCGTTATGAAGAGCTCTAGATGCGGAAGATCCAAAGACTCGGCTATTAATCAAGGCCGAAATATGCTTTATGTCTAATTAGCCTGCCATTGGGAATAAATAAAATATCTTTCTCTGGTGAGTTTAAGTTAAGTTTAAAGTTGGTCTGGGACACGACGCTAGGACAAGGACACACCTTGTCATAGCATGGGGCTATGACTGTATAGCGTTGTAATAAAATGTGTCAGACTATTTAAATGAGACGAATTTGAAACATTTATATATTAGGAGCCGGTTACATTTTTTTCGAGGTTACCATCTCAGTCCTCAAGAGTCAAGAGTAACGCATCTGTGACCGAATTAGAACGAGATTCGTACTATTAATGAGGTACTAACTGGACTATTAGTAAAATTACTTAACAGGACAAAGTGTCACTAATATTGTCTGTTCTGACCTTTATTAACAAACTAACCAACTAATATTCTAACATCATCTACTAATTGGACTAACCATCCAGTGAGTCTTATCCTATGTCGGTCATAGTTGTCATGGACGACAGCGGAAGGGTGGTGCTGCATGCTCGTTTGCTACCTTAATTCCATAAAAAGTAGCTGATTCACAGCCCTGGACGTGAAGCTGATTTCTGTCGTCTTCTACAACAATTCTACGGAATTAAACACATTTGTGCCACACATATTCTTTATAACAATGCAATAGTTTTTAAGTTTAATCTCGAAACGTAATCTAATCTAATTCTACTTTCGAACACTAACGCTAATTCATCGCGGCCGCTGCCATCAGAGCTACAATTAGGACGGAGGCCCTATCTGAGTGTAATTTTCCACTCCACTTGTCCTAATTAGAGCTAACGCGTGACCCTCGGGCGGACGAACCCAAAGACGGCAGGCACCTTTAGAACAAGTTTTCATTAATACGGGGACGAACTTTGTTATTCTAATAGTTTAGTAACTGCTTCTCTCGTCGCCCTTTGTGATTTTATTACAAGTGTTGGGTTCTTGTTACTGTTGATGTAGAAGGGTTAAATAAAAATCGTCCAAGTGTGAATAGGGTCATGCAGTTTTTTTTCTGTTTGGCTATGCGGTACAGAGTTTTGTAGTTAGTTTTGTATAATTAATAGATACTTAAGTTTAAATTTTCGGCTAAACTTTCTTTTTATTTATAATTTTTAATAAATTGTGATTGAAATATTTTTTATATAAACACTATTCAAAACCAACTGTTTTTCGAGCAAAGATTAGTCCAATAATTTAGATGTAGCGCAGATGGCCTAATTCTGTTATGATTTCACTTTATAACTTTCAATTTGTATAATGAACGCGAAAGCCGAGCAAAGACCTTCAGGTTCGTTTATTATTTAATAATAATCCTTACTAATTTGTGTCAGTATAAATGCGAAAGTAACTACCTGTATTTTTGTGTCTATTAGATTTTCACGGTTAAACTGTTGAATCGATTTAGGTATAATTTTGTATGGAGATAGTCTGACGCTCGAAAAAGAACAAATGATGTTTTTTATCCCAGAAATCGTCCCTTAAAAACTCATCATAATAGCGACTGATGGCCGTAGAGGTATTATCCTTACATTACATGAAACACGGCTGCCTGTAAGTAGAAATAAGGAACGACTAGAAAGCGATAAAGGATTTTCAAATAATGAAAGAAAATTAATCCGCCGCCATTATGAAATTATCCGAGATTCAGATTGAAGCCTGGCTTCCTCGCTCTATCTATATTACCTCTATCTGGGTGACAGTTAATTATCGTAAGTTAATTTTGATGAGTTACCTACTTTTGTTATATTTTATTTGATATAAAGATGTTTTTATTAGCAGACAATGGAAGCATTCATTTGTTAATGTCAGCTAAATAGAAATACTTAACAATCTGCTGGTTTACTAAACATGTCGGTAATGTCAAACGCCGGTGAACGCTACACCTATAATTAATAATTAATACCGTCATTCATCAGTATACACCACAAAACACCTTGATAATGGGTACCGCTCTATACACAAGCTGTTAAATACAAAGGTAAAACCTTGTGAAATTAATACAAGTATTATTTCATTATAATATCTACGAGGTTGTGTGAGGTTAATATTGATATATTGCATCTTTTTATATAATTAATTAACGTGAAGATAGGTAAGTAACCGTGGTGCCAACGGACAGTACCTACCTATAGATTTAGCGTACACTAGAGTTTGATTAAATCTATGATTATACATGAGGTCAGTTGGAAATTAGTACCGTCAAAGATGTGAGCGGTGCCGAACTGGCTAATAAACAATAATTATTAACGAAATTATTGCTTTTTACAAAAAAAAAATAACCGACTTCAACCTCGATAAACAGAGATAACTCAAAAACTACTCGCCAGATGGCGCTTAATTCAACGTCTATGTGTAAAGTTCTCGTCACTACAAATTAATCATGCCCAAACACTACATATCTACAGTGAATCGTTAAGGAGTTCCCTTGACTGTCTTTCGGTTTCATTAGATCGACTCCAGACCTTCATGAAATTGTAGCGCTTTCATTTACTTATGAAAACATTAACAAACACACTAGTCGTCCCTACGATTTTCGAAAGTTGCCCTCGATTTCTCCGAGATGCCATCATCAGATCCTGGTGATCCTTTTAAAAAGACCCCACTGCGTATATCTACTTTACAACAAAAAAAGAATCATCAAAATCGGCCCATAAACGACGAAAAAATCGCTGAACAAACATAAAAAAGCATATATATACGGTCGAATTGAGAACCTCCTTCTTTTTTGAAGTCGGTTAAAAATACCCGACCTCAAAATCTACCTGTCCGGTAGGTAGCTCTAGGGACGAGACGATAAGTACCAGCTTTTGACTGTAAAAAGAATATTTAAAATCGGTTCATCCAGTACAAAGTTACGAAATAACACACGTATGAAAAAATACAGTCAAATTGAGAAACTGCTCCTTTTTGAAGTCGGTTAAAAATAAAGAACAAAGAAAGAAACTGCTGGCTGCAAACTTTCGGCCACAACACGTCAAGTCGTTTGGCACCTGATTAAAGTAAGAACAACAACAGTCAGTAGTTTACTACCAAACTGGACTCTGGACTTATACTTGTATTGCGAGCATTGCCACTCCCCGCTAAAAACCAATTTATTATCTGTGCTGACACTTCAATTTAGCTTGTATGCAAGATTCACATACGGCATTTTTAATTGTCAGCATCAATTCGCAATCTACCCTAATTACTTGGGCGGAAAGCTGATGTTTGTATGAGATGCAATGAGGGTAAAAGCGTGTGAATTCGCTGCTAGAGGCGCTAGTGGAAATCGAGGTCTGTCTGTCACTTCTATGGACATGGCCACTTCTCACTTGTCTGAATGTCACTTGTCACTATTTATGTATGGGCGGGCTTTGACAGCAGGACCTCACTCGCCGATATGGCGCCAACTGGTGAGCACAAAAACGGCGACCCTCATTATAAAGAATTCCATATCGAAATCCTACGCAATTTAGGCTTCAATTTCCCAAGTTGCTATCCCGACAACATAAATACGTTTAGGCAGTTTCGATTGTAATATTTACTCTACCCAGAACGCCTCATCCCATATTCATATGTTTTTCGGACATTTCCGAGAGGTGTTTAATATTAAAAAGTTCATTCAACTTATCTTGTTATAAAAGATTGGGCAAGTTTACACGAGCGGTGAGCCCGTGTGTTGTTTACATATTCATGGCGTCTAATTGTGTAGCAATGAATTAATGTGAAATAAAGTTTATTCCAAGTTGGGTTTTCACAGACAATTTTCGAAAGTGATGCTACGCCATCACTTCCACAAATGCCGTGAGTCTTAGAAGAAGAAGTGACAAGAAGTCCCAACGAGCTTATTTGACTAATCACAGTTATAGACTAGTACTCACTTCTACTTGCGGCTAAAATATTCTCATGTCCAAGCTGTTCTATGTTTAATATAATCATCAAGTGCCTTGGGAATATCTTGCTGCTACTTTTTCCACGACCACTCACCGTATGAATTTGTTGAAGTGATAGCGTAATTCGACTTTCGAAAAGTCTTTTTTAAAACCTACTTCGAATATACTTCATTTCATTTATTCAATTCATTTGAGCTATATGAGTGAGTTAGATATGCATCCTTCAAGACTTCCGTAACCAATGCTGCCGTGTTACCGAAAAAGGGCACAACTGACATTTTTTGTGAAATTGAGTTATATATATACTTATTCGGAATCAGGAAAAAACGGCCTATCCGCCTGATTTTTTGTGGATTTTTAGCTTTAAAATTACCAGAGATACCATAAGCTTAAAGGGCACAACTGCACCATTTTTAAAGTTTTATTACAACAAAAGGGCATATTGTCAGATATGCCTATTTTTTACCTTTTTATTTGTAATGCATTAAATTGATTATTATAATTATTCTTATAATTTAAAGTGAAAAGGCACTTTTACTCAGTTGTGCCTTTTCATGACAAAATTTTAGGAATTATTTTTTCTAATAATTAACAGTGAAAAGGCACAACTGAGTAAAAGTGCCTTTTCATCACAAAATTTTAAATTTTTACCCAAAAATTTTACACTGAAAAGGCATATTTGGTTATTTGTGCCTTTTAAATGTAATATTTCTCTTTTAATGCTAATTTTTATGTTACGATAAAAATAAATTTGCTAAAAATTAAGTAAATCCGTTAAAATTAAAAATATAATATTACTATCATTGTATACATACTAAACAAACGCAACTTTTAACATTCACACAATTCCGTAAAAAAAATTTAAACGTGCTTTTTTAACAAAATTCTAAAAATATTTTAAACTCGATTTTCTCAACTTTTGCAAAATGTTAGTTGTGCCTTTTCTGATTACGACGGCAGAATGTTTCTCAAACGTAAAATGTTTCAGTGCTATAATATTTATGTAACTATGTGGTCTAAAACATTCTGCTCTTAGATTCAGGACGCTGGCTGGAGCTCGACTTCCTTCCTTTGGAAAGTTATAATTCAAAACTGTAGGTATAACTAAGTAATTAACTATAGAATTTCAATATAACGTGTGTTCTTTGTAGCTAACGTACTTCTAGTAAGGCGAATGAGAATTGAATTTGAGATTTGTGAAATGGAATAGTTACTATGACTCTAGACGATACAAACAGACCTTATTTAAAAGACTTATGAGTTTTTTTAATTATGTGCGCTCCGCTACGTCACAATACATACAAATGCATCCAAATAGGATCATCTCAACCCATCACGACCCACTATTGAGCACGGGCTTCTTCTCAGAATGAGAAGGTTACGGCCATAGTCCACCACGCTGGCCAAGTGCGGATTGGCGGACTTCACACACCTTTGAGTTTTCTGAACTCTCCGGCATGCATGTTTCCTCACGATGTTTTTTTCCTTCACCGTTTTGTAGCAAGTGACATTTAAATGCTTAAAACGACAAAATAGGATATCAATTCATATCTGTGTACCTATCCTATTAATATTATAAATGTGAAAGTTTGTGTATTTGTTTGTTTGTTACTCTTTCACGCAAAAACTACTGAACCGATTTTCATGAAATTTGGCACACACATATAGGGCAACTTAGATTAACATATAGGATATTTTTTGTCCCAGAAATCCCGCGGGATCGGAATTTACGCGGGAAAACCTTCTTCACGTATGGGGTATAAATAGCTTTGTTACTCCTTCACGCAAAAACTACTGAACCGATTTTCATGAAATTTGGCACACACATAGAGGGCAACTTAGATTAACATATAGGATATTTTTTATCCCAGAAATCCCGCGGGATCGGAATTTACGCGGGAAAACCTTCTTCACGTATGGGGTATAAATAGCTTTGTTACTCCTTCACGCAAAAACTACTGAACCGATTTTCATGAAATTTGGCACACACATAGAGGGCAACTTAGATTAACATATAGGATATTTTTTATCCCAGAAATCCCGCGGGATCGGAATTTACGCGGGAAAACCTTCTTCACGTATGGGGTATAAATAGCTTCTAAACAAACATTAATATAAAACTAACAAGTCTGTCTTCCCGGAAATCCCGCGGGATCTGGAGTTACGCGGAATAAACTCCTGCGCGTACGAAGTAGCGGGCACACACAAAGAGGGCAACTTAGATTAACATATAGGATATTTTCAGAAATCCCGCGGGATCGGAATTTACGCGGGAAAACCTTCTTCGCGTATGGGGTATAAATAGCTTCTAAACAAACATTAATATAAAACTAACAAGTCTGTCTTCCTGGAAATCCCGCGGGATCTGGAGTTACGCGGAATAAACTCCTGCGCGTACGAAGTAGCGGGCACACACATAGTATTATAAATGCGAAAGTCTGTCTGTGACGTTTTCACGACTAAACCACCAGTCCGATTTGGATGAAATTCGGAATGAAAATATTTGAAGACCCAGAGTCACACATAGGCTAATTTTTTTTTAAAAATCAACCCCTAAAGGCTTGCAATAGGGGATGAAAGTTTGTATGAAAACAACGATTTTGATGAATTTTCCCAGGAAGATAGTTGATGACGTACTTTCTCCCCCACTTCCCCGGTTCGCGATATAAACGAATTCCACGCGGGCGAAGCCGCGGGCAAAAGCTAGTAGGACATAATAACTAAGGACGCTGACTCGAATTTTCGTGTCCTGTTAACTAAGAATTTGCAAAGTGAAATGTTAGACAATAATTACATTTTTGCGATTTCAAAATACGCGAAGTAAGCCAGGCGTGAAATTCCATGAATTCTAATTACCAGTAAGCTGGGAGCTATCGCCAGCAATAACGCCAGAATCAATCAGCTCTCCCTCGCCGGGAGGAGAAAAAAAATGCGAATCAATCTATTTCTATTTCGGAGCGACGCCGAAGTGACCATTATCATAATGTGATGGGGACCCAATCCTATAATCAGATATCTCCGACCTTCTCGGTTATGTTTTATATATGTATATTTTTATTATAAAGGAATATGGGACACGTTTCGCTTGGCAAATGGCGAGGGTAGTTTTGCTCTTATGGTGACATTTGATATCGAGCTGAACGCTATTGCGGTGGATCTGATCCGGGCTCGGTGATTATGTAAGCGGGTAATATGACAAATACCGTCCCCTCTGTGGAGGGGGGAATTTAGGTCGCATTGATACTATTGGATATTGGTGGGAAAGTTCATGTTTACTTATTTTTGTATTGTAATGTTAGGGTTCAGTTCTTTGTCGTCTTGCAGCCGTAAAATACTGAATACTGCTCGGTTTTGGCCGTCTATGCGTCTAGGCATAACCTGACAATGAAATCAAGCGTTACTGTTTATGTAGATATACTTTTAGTACACCAGTTTACCTAACCTACTCGTAACAAACCTTAACAGGTGGTAGGGCCTAGAGCTCACCCGGGGAAGTACCACCGCCCGCCACGTTACTTAGTACCATTCCTACCGTGTAATAATTGTTTTAAGAACAATTGTGTTCCGGATAGGAAGGTGTGGAGCCGGTTACACTTTTTTAGAGGCGACCATCTCAGTCCTCAGGGGTAGCAACGCATCTGTGACCGAATTAGAACGGGACTCATTGAGTCTAGTTCTGGGTCGGTCACAGTTGTCGTGGGCGGCAGCGGAAGGTGGTACTGCATGCTCGTTTGCTATCTTAATTCCATAAAAAAAACATTATTTTACTGTTTCAATGCTAGAGACCCGTCTACATTTTGCTTCGGGGAAATCGGTACAGTTGTTCACAGTGCATAAAATCTGAGAAGAGAACCGTAGAAAGAAATTTCTCGAAATTTTAACATTGGACAAACATGAGACAAACGGACGAAATACAGGTATAAACATATTTCTTGGAAAACACATAAATGCCATTGATAGAACACACTTGGACCTTAATCAAATTTGAATGACGAAAGTAGGTACAAATATATAGAATTTTATTTTCTTACCACGTAGCGTAACTAGGATTGGTATTTTTAGACGGTCCTTAGAGACGCGACCCTTAAATACTGAATTCATTATTCGTAGTGTTATCGCCTGTGTCAATACAATGTCTTATAATTTAATCACAGTGTCCTTTGCAGTATATTTGGCCAGCTATATTAACGTAACACGACTTAGCGTAGGCTTAAGTAAATGCAGTAGATATTTACGACATAGATTGTCTGATCTATTGATGGTAAATGTACAACATACGACTCTAGAAGAAAACTAGAAGCGCTCGTAGCTTTGCTATGTGACTGAATTATGAAACACGGTCCTCGCTTCGTTCCTTTAAACCTGTGCTTTTAAATATCAACACTTTAAATATTTCTTTACATTTATTTCAGGCGCTTTATAAATAGCATGTCTTTTCACGATTTAAGTGTCCTCAGTTGTTGTTCAAGTAACATCTTATTTACAACGGGCCTTAAAAATTTGCTTTGAATTCAAACATGAATAAATTAATTGAATTGTTTTCTACCTTATTTTTAATTTCAAATATTGCTATTAAACCACTCGTTTCAGTGTCTCAAAAGTCCTCAAAGATAAGCCAGGAGGGCCACCCTAACAAGGAATAAATATTAAAAAAAATACGCGAACGTTTGTTTATTGTACGAATTGTCAATTTGTCACGGCTTTGAGAACTTGGCAAACCACGAATGTATCAAAAACTTCGCATAATAATTTTCTAAGGGTTGTAACACTTTAGGGTTCGCGTATTCGCGCGAACGCGAGGATTATGTAACGCGGCGCGGCGCCGTGTACCTAGTGGGCCGCGCTACAAAACGTTATTTATCACTTCTCGAGAGGGAAATGGGATTGGGAGATTTTGATCTTTCTGATTCTTTGTAACTATATTGACAGTATCAGCTTAACTTTTTATGTTCGCTTTTTTGTGTGTTTCGATCTATTGTAAGGAAATTCCTTTTGAACAGTTACAATTACCTATAGTTCGGCCATTCTCCGATTAGCAAGTTTTACTTGTCCGGGCTTGATAAATCCACAGTATTAACAGATTCAAACATGATTTTTTTTTATATGTTAGTTAGCATCCATATCTAGCTGTATACAAAAATATTGGCTTCTGTTTTAAGTAGATAAGACCAAATTAATTTAAATATACTCAGCGAACCTGTGTTCTCTAATTACCGTGGCGTGTCCGCACACCAACTTTATGTTAAAACTTGCTTGTAATTTTTATAACGTACAGATTAACTTTGATCCATTCAACGTGTTGAACGGTATTATACATTGTGTATCGCATCACAAAATATCGATTCAATAGAACCAGTCTATAAATAATTATCATTAAGTAACCACATGTCCGCACTAAAGTTATAATTGCCGTGACCATTTGTGTTCTCGGGTGTAAATCCCTAAAACAGTATTTTTGGCACATCACTACCGCACCCGCCGCTTCTCCTCAGTGTGTACCATGGCCCATATACAGTCGCACGTCTCTAACGTTAGTGTACCGCCAATGAAGCACGTGAGTATATAATTACCGTAGCCTTGGTTAAAAACTTTTCTAATTACCGTTTTATTTATTTTAATACTTGATTTTTTAAGTTAAACCCGAATTGATCATAGCAATTGAGACAATACTTTGGCCTTTACACGTTGTAATAAGTTAATATTTGCATACTGTGTCGGTTTTCGAAATTTTTAAGAAATTCTATCGTTTTCTAATTACCGTATAATAATTACCATATGTTTATAATTACCGTTGTATGTAAAATTAATACACATTTACGAACTGTTTCCTATTATACTCTTTACAACGCACTACAAAGCCAGCGCAAAACCATGGCGGCGGGCCTAGGGACAATCGATGCAAAGCTGGATGGTTTCCAGGGAGATTTGAACGTCGTGAAGGAGGACCTTAAACGTGGTAAAGGTGCGTATATCCGAGCATGACCAAGCCCTCAAAAGCCATGACGCGGCAATCAACTCCCACGAAACTAGGCTCATGGATTTGGAGAACAAGCTGCAAAAAATAAAGGTTTTGGGCACGGCAGTAACCAGTTCATGCCCTGGGGCCCCGAAATTCAAGGTCCCGAGTTTCGACGGCACGACCTCGTGAACAGCATTTAGGCACCAGTTCGAGGTAGTTGCAAGTGGGAATGGCTGGGAGGACGATCACTCGTTAGCGGCACTCACCCTAGCTCTTCAAGGGGAGGCACTGCTGGTGCCTGAGAACCTGCCGCCGATCGACGCATCTTGGAGTCGCTATTTAAGGCCTTGGAAGCTCGAACGGGGAAAAGCACCTCGAGGTCGTGTATCGCGCGCAGCTTAAAGACTGGTCACGGCAGGCGAGTGAAGGACTGCAGCAATGGGCCACAGCACATCGAGCACCTCGTACGCCCAGCCTATGCGTCGAGCTCCACACCGGTCGAAAACAAAGTGTTAGAGGTGTTTGTCAGCGGTATACAGGATCCCGAGGTGAGAGCAACGGTGCGCTTGGGTCATCACGCAACATAGGAAGCAGCTTTAGCGCATGCCCTTGAAGTGGAAGCGGTACGAAGCGACTATAAAGGTCGTAAGGTGCACGAAGTCATAGCAGCGATTCAACCTCGTACTGGGCCTATATGTTACGGATGCGTTATATTAGGATGAGCTGCCGGACTCGGAAACAACCGAAATTGGTGTCGACGGCTACCCAAGTCAACAGCCAGGAGCTAGAAGCCGCCGCCACCGCTGCCGCCGCTAAGAAGACCGCCAAACCTCCTCCGAAGCCACCGACGGCGCGCAAGCCGAAGAATGCTGACGTCCTGTCACGACGCCCATGCTCCGAAGGTCGACATTGCATCAAGCATTAAAGAAAGAATTAAAGAAGAGGTTAGGGTGATAAGGATGCAGGACCTAGACAACTCTTGTGCAAGGGAGCAAGTAAGCCAAGCTCAGAAGGAAGACAAAGATCTCAGCCTGATCATGGAATGGAAAGCCAGAGGACAGAGGCCCCTGGGGAGTGACGTGTCAACCTCAAGCGCAACGACTAAGGCATACTGGGCTCAGTGGGACAACCTTATATTGGAGAATGGCGTGCTTTATCGGAGCTGGGAGTCACTCAACGGAATGGAAAAAAACCCTGCAAATGGTTATTCCTAGGAGTAAGGTGGCTGATTTGCTGAAGCTAGTAGGTACACGATGGCACTTCCGGTGGGCTCCTCGGCATCAAGAAAACCCTCGTAAAGATAAGAGATACGGCCCGGCACTAGATCCCAGGGGGAACGACAGCTGTATAACGTCGGAGCCTCTTGGGAAAGAATCGCCATCGCTGGGCCATTCCCTCAGACTGAAGACGGGAATAGATTCATCATCGTGGTTCAAGACTACTTCAGCGTTCCGGCCATTGTTTGCAACTCTGAACCAAGAGGCGAAGACCGTGGTCAAGAAACTTGTCCAGGAGGTAGTATGCCGCTTTGGTGTACCATCATCCATTGCATTGTGTAATGGGACATCGATAATTCTATTGCTTTAATTTTTATTATATCAGTATAAATTATTAATGTGCGTTAATATCATTTCAGTATCATATTTTACATAGATTTGATGATATTTTCTAATTACCGTTGCATTAAAAATTATTCTTTCTAATTACCATACTCATAATTTTTTTTAAGTCTCATTATCTAGAAAACTACCATTATTTGTTACATGCCAAATTAATTATTGAATTTGTATCTTTGAATTGTTTCATATTTTAATGTGCTCCAGTCAACTCAGTGAAAAATAAAAAAGGTTATGGTAATTAGGCAAAGAACGCCGAATTGGAGAATGACCGAGTTGAGATCGAAAACCACGCCGATACTAATGTTATCATTTTTGAGACGATGACTGTCAATGCAAGACATTATGATAATATGTTTGGTCGTACTGTAAGAAAATATATTTTTAAAACCAAAAATAAAGTCGTAAAATTATTATTAATTGCAATTATCTGGGCTATCCTTAACCTACATACTACATAGATACTATGTCTACAAACCGCATTTTGTTTAGATGTTTTAACCGCCTTCAAAAAGGAGGTGGTTCTCAATTCAACAGTATTTTTATATGTGGTTACTTCATAACTTTGACTGAGTGTTTTTCATACATATATTTTTTTCGGAATGTTTTATATAAAGCGAGCGACATTTGACAAGTAGAATTTGAGTAATTTTTTGTAAAAAAGTAAGTTCTTTGGGTAGGTAAATAGCCAAAAAATGAGCAAACGAGTCTCAAAGTCATCTGATGATAACATGCCATCGCGGTCCAAGAACATCAGTGATTCAAAGGGAAGATAAAGCCAGAAGCCGGAAAAGAAAGAACTCTGTCCCAAGTCAATTCCCCAGTGGAAACATGTACAGACGTTTGGTCGCTGACTCAAGCACCCTCTATTCTCAAGTACCTCCTTTTGTTTAAAACTTGGTTCTTGTTTACGTTATAAAAATCGTCAAATAATGAAAAAAAAACCGGCCAAGTGCGAGTTGGACTCGCGCACGAAGGGTTCCGTACCATTATGTATAAAAACGCCAAAAAAATCTGGTATGTTGTATGGGCGCCCACTTAAATATTTATTTTATTCTATTTTTTAGTATTTGTTGTTGTAGCGGCAACAGAAATATATCATCTCTGAAAATTTCAACTGTGTAACTATTACGGTTCATGAGATAGGTACAGCCTGTGACAGACGGACGGACGGACGGACGGACGGACGGACGGACAGCGAAGTCTCAGTAATAGGGTCCCGTTTTACCCTTTGGGTACGGAACCCTAACAAATCGTAAATCTAATTATAGTCTTCGATGTATAAGAGAAAACCAAGTGTCTGGCTACTCGGAATTGTTCAGCAGTAAATCCTTCCCAGATATGCTAAGCGCCGGCAGACTTATGCACCATTGTAGGTTACAGCGCAATTTCTAATTCACGCGATAAATAACACATTTCATTCGTATTTGCATTCGTCGCTAAGGCGGAAATTGCTTGCAAAATCTCAGACATTAATGTAGTTTTAACAAGAGCATTGTTCAATGGATAAGGCATTTTAATTAATTAACTTAGCCCATTCTTGACATGGTCTAGTAATGAATCTACATAATTATATTATCCAAAAGCGAAACATCACATACTCAAAAAATCTCGATAACCGTTTCACGTATGAAGATGAAGGTACGTAGTTTAGGAAATGCCCGCTAGGAACGGTTTTTGTCATATTCATGAATCAAGTAGGGGTTGAAAGTTTGATTGATATTTGGTCTTTACATTTACGTGGGTTCAGCTACGGCCATCAGTTAGTGACTAATAATTATAACCAAGATCATAACAATACCTTTTGATGAATAATTGTGATGTAATGTATTTTATTATTTCTACCAATGAATAATTGTGATGTAATGTATTTCATTATTTCACATTAGTATCTGAACTGTTAAATAATGACGAATAATATTATTGTAAGTTTTTTGTTGTTTTTCGTTCCTTTGATCATGTACTCCGTAGTTCAAAGAAAATTAACTTCGCTCAGCTTACTGACAAGTGTCCCATTTGATACGAGTCAATGAGCTACATAATTTGTATTCCGGCAGTCTAGAGTACGTACTGACCTAAGGAGTTTGGAGCCAACAATTTATTTTTTAAACCCCAACGACCGAACCGAACGCAGAAGAGGGGTGTTTTAAGTTTGACCTCTACGTCTGTGTGTCTGTAGGTCTGAGTGTCTCTGTGACTGTGTATCTGTATGTTTGTGTGTCTGTCTCATGGCGCCGTAGCTTTCAAACGAATTCAATACCGATCAATACCGATCATCTATATCAATACCGTTTTTTTGTCGAATTCGAAAATTCAATTACATCTTGACCCCAAACGCGTCGGTTCTGCCTTTATTACTAAAGGAACAAAAAAGAAGGAGAAGAAAAAATAAGGGCAGTAAAGAGAAGTGTGAAGTGAAGTGAAGTATCGTTTCGCAGTTATAAAGTCAGGAGTTTTACCCAGAAGTGTGAATAAAACACTATCTACTAAAACTGTTCTTCTACTAAAGCTCTTCTTTTAGCTATCAACATAAATAAGTTATTATAATAATTGCCGTATCTATCTTCAGTAGATCCTGCCCAGTGGCTGCATTCTCAATGAGATGCAAATGTTAGAAGCGGCTGTGACCGAACTACAGTCGCCGGAGAATTCGTGGCCTCTAAAATCCTTCCAGGTAGCCTAACAACATATTTTGCTTTGAAGATCCTGTCCTGACAACCGCTCTGGAGCAGTGTGTGTTCAGCCGGATTGATCGAATTGTGTCTGAGGCTCGGTGAGCTATAATGACTTTCTCCGAAGCGGACTCAGTTTAAATTTAAGACATCTATGCCGCCATAGTAATATTTTGAAGGAGAAATGCCTGTCTGTCGTGAGGCTTTCATGGCAAAATCACTGGCCCGATTTGAATGGAATTCGGAATGAAACTAGTGGAAAACCCAGGGTCACTTTTTTTGTTTCCTTTTTTCAAATCAACCCCTATGGGGCTCAAATACGAAATATTTAAGTGTCTCGAAGCAAAGCGAGGGGGTTCACTAGGTATACTGTTCTATTTCTGTTTTATGAAAAATCAAACTACACTTATGATTTAATACAAGATTTGCTCAAAAAGAAGATAATTCTGTTCAAGAAGTAGAACAATGTGAAATACTCATAGATGAACTTACAGACAGACCGATAGACGTCGACCTGTTGATAGGGTTTCGTTTTTTACTTTTTAAGTACGGAACCCTAAAAATAATGTAGGTCACTCTGGACGTTTAATTAACAAATAAAGTCATGTCAAAAAGAAAACAAATATTCTGTACAATTTATGGGTATTTTATACAGTCAAAATAATTACGTGAGGTTTTTACACATTTCATTTAGGCAAGTGTACCACCGCCGGCGAGTCAGCGAGTGAATCCCGGCTATTTACTCGCTCAAGACACGTACAAAAGATATGACAATCCGTGTAAACAAAAGAGATGCAAATTATTTTAGCGAATACGAGTAGGTACTCGCTGACTGTTCTCACTGTCAGCGAGTGCTCGCTCGCATATGCATTTATTTGTTTACATGCAATGTCATAATATTTAAGTCCTTGTCTTGGGCGAGAAAATAGCACATAGCTATTCGCTGCTCGCCGGCGGTCGTACATCTGCCCAATAAAATATTGCCTATAGAGGGAACAAAATTATGCCCGTCTCATTATATGCGCGAGCGAACAAATAAAATTTTGATTCGTTTATTAAAATCAGACTTCTAAGAACAATTTCAATGATGAATTTTATTTATCGGGAAGCCACGGCACGGTTCTGAATTTTGTTTTTCGATGATTTAATTTTAACGAAAATTTTATTGACCTGCATACAGATTGAAATAAAATAAATAAGTAAAGCTTGCCCACCATATATAAGTGAAGATCGCACCGAAATAAATTGAGCCGTTTCTGAGATTTGTGCGAACGTTGGCGATAAGTATTGATGTGATTACTTTCTCATAATGACATAGTTTTAGTTAGATTCGAACCTTACCTCGATTAGGGCGCCTAATTCTGAACCACTAGGCTATCACATAGTTTGTAATGCTTGTATCCCTTATATGAATGAATGAAAATAATATATGTTTAAATGTTCATTCCAAGTAGGTTTTTTACCAACACTTTGTGAATACATTGTATCGTCGAATAGATTGTATCGCTGCAAAATTTATCTAAATTGTGTGGGTTTACGTACAACGTACGTGTCCCAATAAGTTTGAAAATTAGCAAACAATACGCGCATATTGATACGAATTCTATAGCGTGATAAACTCACTTAGCTCGCCCAGAAGTTTTAATTTAATATCGGCGATCCCGTTTCCTTTATCCCTGTTCTCGAGTCACCGCTTAGATTTACAACATCATAATAATATCAATCGACTTTAATTGGCAAGACTGGGGGAACTTCATTAGTAGTTAGGAGGCAAAAATTTTTCATTAAAAACATTTCGTCCGCTACCGTCATTTCTAAGGGCCGTAATTAGCGGGCCCAGTAATTACCCGGCGGGATCCTCCTGGGCATAGTTAAGCAGAACGCACTTTATCATTTCTAATGAATATATTATAGCGACGGGCCTGGAAAGAATATACCGACGATACATTAGCATATACACCATATAACACAGTAGGTTGTCCCTGCCTAAGGAAGGTAATTTAAGGTTCTAGTATGTAATGTATACCTTTATGTATGGACTGGAATGATATCAGTCGTCGTGAGTGTGTGTTCGGCAGCGGACATACTCATTGCGTCTACCACTACACGCTAAAGTTGCTACGAGTTCAGCTCCTAGTATGCTTGCATGTTGCATGCCTGATTGCATGTTGCTTACCTGCTAGCATGCCTGCATGTAGCCTACTTGCATGCTTGTTTGCAAGTAACAGCAAAAATAAGGCTTCTTCTTTCACTCACCGTAGAGATCTTGAAGCACTTGAAGCAATGGAGTCATTTTAAAAGTGTCGGTAAAAACCAAGCTAGGTAGAATAAAGTTCATTTTCGTTTTTTCGCAACCTTAATAAGCGTTTAGTGAAATGAAAATAATGTTAATTTAAACGGTGGCATGATATTTTTAATGAATGAAGATAGCACCACCATTCCGGCGCCGCCCATGACAACTGAAACCGACCTAGAACATGAGTCAATGTACTAACTAAGAGGGTAGTCCAGGTAGTAGACGATGTCAAAATGTTATATGGTTAGTTTCTGTTGTTGTTAGTAAAAGTAAAAAGTTGTAAATACACATTCTTGTTATAAAAAAGAACATTGAGAAACAAGGCATTTTGTGCCCTTTTCCAATTGCTTCTTAGAAGCCAAACAAATATAATCTATTTATAATTCGGAAACTTAGAATTCGGAGAACACATTAAATAATTCTTCAAATAATAATAATAATTACAGCAAAAAGGAACTCGAAACTCTTTCGTTGAGAGACTTTTCTTAGTAATTATAATTTCAAAGGATAATTTGGGCTATTCAAATAAGTGATAGGTATCCGTAAATAAATGCGCGTACAAAATAAGTTTATAATTGACTGGCTTCCGCGAATCGGGGAATGGAGGGCGCTTCTCCAAATAATCTATACTTATAATAAATCTGTAGAGAGGTAAATTCTGTACATTAAATATATTTCCAAAATAACTATCAGGGGGTGATTAGGGATCGATACTGATGCCAAAAATGCAATCAGTAAAATTTTTGTCTGTCTGTCTGTCTGTCTGATGTATAACCGTTATAGAAACAAAAACTACTCGACGGATTTTAACGAAACTTGGTACAATTATTTTTCATACTCCCGCGCTGGTTATAGTATACTTTTCATCACGCTACAATCAATAGGAGCAGAGCAGTGAAGGGAAATGTTGGGGAAACGGGAGAAGTTACTCCATTTTTTAAGCTTCCGTCGCGTGTGCAACCTTAATGGTTAAAGCTACACAGAAATCATGTATGACGGAAATGTTCTCCTTAAAATTATATAAAAAATATTCCACGACAGCATATGTCTATCTTTTATGCTTGACTCACAATAACACGTGTAACTCCCGATAGCTTAGCAGTTCGAAGCTTTCTGATTAAGTATACCTATATTTTATCTACTCTTACGTTTATGACACTTAAGTGGGTGAAATAAAGGGGTGAAGTTTAAACGAAATTCACGCGGGCGAAGCCGCTGGCAAAAGCTAGTATTAAATAAATTCGTCTACGCCAAAATTTGGTTCAATCGATTAAAGGATAAGGATGAAAATTTTCATTAACATCTACTATTTGAGCCCTTAAGGAGTTTGTATTTGAAAAAAAATATGCAGCCTACTATGCGTCGACAACTATCTCCCTGAAAAATCATAGAAATCGACCAAGCTATTTAGAATTTTCAAATAAACTTTCATTCTCTATTTCAACCCCCAATTTCTGAAAAAGGTAGCCTAAAGGTGGCCATGGGTATTAAACTATTTTCATTCCAAATCTCATCCAAATCGGGCCAGTGGTTACAGTGGTTAGTGGCTGCGAAAGCATCACACACAGACAAAATTTCGCATGTTTAATAAATTGGCATAGATGTTTTGTTTAAATACAATATTTATTGCCAAGTTGTTGAGTTTTCTATTTCAAGTTAAAGAAGTCAAAGAATTTGTTTGGGCCATGCTCAATTTAAAGGTGAAAAAAGGCAACAAAAGCCAGTGTTCCGAGTATTAATTCAATTACACAAGATTTATACTCCATCGCCCATTGTGTTTCACTGTAGTGTTTGCGCTGTGGACTTCTCTGGTAATAATTTCTTCTTCTAAATGGGTACTATTACTTTTCATTTCTCTTTAAGCTTTTATTTTAGACTCAATCGAATTTTATATTTTTGTAACATTTACTTTAATTCAGGAATTACTTTTTATGTGCTTTTTCTATGGGATACGCTTTATTAAAGCAAAATTGTAAATTCTATCTTTCTTTTTTAATTTGTAGCCCACTAAGTACCATTGCCATCGCATAAAATATATTAAGAGAGCTACTAAAAACGACTTTATTATTATTTACAGCAACAATCATTGTTTTTTTATAATACCATTTTGTTTTAAACCAACGAATTAAAGAGAAGAGTGTTATCTGTTTGACTTGTCCGTCTGTGTATCTATATGTCTCGCTATGGCACTGTAACTTATGAATGAATGAATCGATTTAAGTACGGTTTTTTTTAATCGTAAGCCAGTTTACTTGCGATCGTTTTTAGCTAAGTTTGGTAGAAATCGGTCCAACAGTTTACAGCGTATCAGCTCTTTTCTAAATTGATGTAAGGCATGTTTAGGCATAAAATTGATTAACTGACGTATTTAATCATTAGGTACCACTATATTAAGGTATCTTCTGGTTACATCTGGTTGGGCGTTTGATGGTCACCAGCTTATTAAAAGATTTTTCTAAACGGGATTTTTTTAAATTTTAAAATGACCGTTATTCATTTATTTTCCAGTTTCAAAACTTTTTTTATTTGACTTAGTCGAGCAAAAAAATATTTTTCGTTTTCATTTGAAATAATTTAAAGAATGGATAGATAGTTCTCGGTCAACACAAGATAAAACCCGAGTTCTCAGAACAAAATCAATTGGACAGCGGCGAAACTGTTTTCTTTTTCAATCAGTGGACGTCCCTCGGGAATACATGCACGGACTCCTCTCCGAGTATCCCCCGGGCCGTAGCTAAATATATTCCCTAGAGAAATATTCACGTTTTGCCAATGTTACTAAGATACTGTACGAGGTAATTTAGACTGTGGCTCGATGAATACTTCGGAAGGTCTGGAGATAGCAGTTACAAAATAAATTGAATATCGGAGACGGTAGAATCGTATTTTGCGCGAACTTGACTACGGCGATATCTTAACAGAATAGTCGTAAACGTCTCTATACAATTGGAAACCGATTGTGCAATATACAATGAATAACTTTTTTACAAAAAAAATAACCGGCTTCAAAATCAAGAAGTAGAGATAAATAAAAAACTACTCGTCAGATTTCCCCCGAAGTTATACGAAGCTACACACTCTCAATAAGCACAAACTCTCGAATAAAAAAAGACTCGGAACACTCAGCATGCAAAAAAGTTATCCGGAAACGACAACATATTAAATACAAATGATTATGAATGACTCCCGCCAGATATCTTTATTGTCCTGTCAATTATTAGTTTATTTATTGTACTGTCAATTTGATTAAATCAAGGTTTTTGACTTTATCAATGGAATTTTTTTGATAATCTATTTACAAAAGCGTTTCGGTGATTATATTTATACGTATGTCACTGGGTGTAGTTAGTGGTGCTTATGGTGTAGTTCAATGTTAAGCGTAATCTGACGAGTCGATTTTGAGTTATCATTAATAATGCATATTTACTTAGATAAGTTGATAATGTTCTCTGTTACTGTCTGTGTTAAAGTGGGTTTGTTTCGTGGTAAAAGTTATTATAAAGTCGGTTAATAATAACAGGTGTAGTTAACAAAGTCATACTTACTATACAGGTGATAAACCATGCCACGAAAAGAATATTGCGTTGATGAAACTATTTCAGGTCCTTAACTGCAGGAAATATGGTTCTCTCCAGCAATCATAAAACCGGCAATAACCTTATACGCAGAATCGGTCGAGTTGATTCATCTTTTATTCATAACTGGATTTGCTGTTTGTCTAAATTTGACATCCTCCGGCGCTAGATTGAAATTTTGCCAGAAAACTTACACTGAGTTCAAGTTTGAACGGATCATTTATGAATGCCATGCATTGTGTATGTATTTGGTAGAAGGTTTAATAAGTATTGGTGATGTAAAGAGCAATAATATTATCTTGGAACCGAAATGATTTTTTTTCATGGTAATTTGATTTACGTCATGTTCTAAAAATTCCTAGGTGACCGTTAGGTCTTTCTCACACAACGCTATTTGCAAGCGACTAGTCTCTTGGCCAAGTATGCAGGCGACGCATGCGCATCTACGACGCGTGTCCTGTCAGTGAGCAGTATCAGCGACAGCGAAATGTGTATTATAGTAAACCCAACTTAAGATTGAAATGAAAGAAGCGCTGTCCGACGCATTTGACATTCATTTGACCAATCATTGCACACTAGTAACTGACAGATGAATGACCACAACGTACTTATGAATGACTTTTCAACATGGCGGCGTTAGTTCTAATTTTTGCCATTTCAGAGTTAAGCTGGGCGCACTGTACGTCGGACTCGCGTAACTTATAAATAGCATAATGTGAGAAGGGCCTTAGAGAAAATATAGGATACTTTAAAAAGTATTTAGTCATTTATTAATTGCGCGTGCATACTCCACCATCCACTTACTTTAGACTGTAACTACTATCATCAGAAATGAGGTACTCTAAGGTATGATACAGCTAGCTATGACGACGGATGGCCTCGTTTGTAAGCATTTGATACCTTTAAAACTTTTAACTGAAACGCCTTAAGCGCTTTCTTTAATTCGTTGTCTTGCCTCCGTCAAATTATACAGCATTTCTATCATTAACCCAAAGATAAAACTAAGAAAATTTGTTTTATTTTACAAATGAAATAAAACACAAAGTCGAGCTCTAAAAATCATCCAAATAAGTTGTTATGGGATCCGTTGCGTTAATAAAGCAAATATTTTGCAAGACTCCTCATCGCACCTAGTTTAGGTCATCTCATCTCACCTCCATTTTAGTAGAATCGCTATGAATTTAAATAAAGTCATACAGTTCCTCCGTTACAAAATTCCTACAGTGATATACAAAAAGACTATCACAGTTTCCTTGATAATTTCCATAAACTTAGTGGTTTCTGGTTCAAATTGACAGTCGTTTATTTTACTTTCTTTCGGGTTTATTGCGCCTCCTTTGCGAAGCATGAATGTTGAAAAGGACTTTTTATGTTTGAAACGTTGGCTCTTTTTGCTTTTGTCTTATTTTCATGTCGCGTCTCCATAAAACGTCAGCAACGCAGCTTTGCATATTTTAAAATGTTATTTCGCTTCTATTTTATATAATCTTTATCCCCCCATATATGTAAGTACGGGCTCATAGTTATTATTTCAATTGAAAATTTTATTTCACTAACAAGCATTTTGTTCTCATGCTATATTTGATCAAATTTTGTATAGTTACTAGTAAAACCCAACCTCGTTTGGCTTTGGGAAACCAGTACCTACCTTAATAGCCACTTTCTAAAATTGTTGGGTGTCATTTTTTAAACTGACAACAATTTTATTTACTTACCGTTTACGTACAAATTGTAATACAGTTTGTTTCCTAAAACCAACCCATTCATGTCTCACTAATTATGTGTGTCTTTAATCCCGACAGAGGGGAGAGCAACTTTAGCCTCGCGAGTGTTCCTGGAATGTACCCTACATTATCACACTGCTTGCGAAAACAACGGGAACGTTTATGAGGCAGTAATGATAGCATAATAGCGTTTGCAAGGCGAGAGGGAATCGAGTGAACACAAAATAATGCAGAAACGGTAACAGTTGCTAAGTTGCTGAGCTGATTGAGTTAGAGGCGTTGGAGTATTCCGCTCCCGAAAGTGTCATCCCGCGAACCGGAGCTCAGTATATCTCCGTTCCACACCAGATCATCCACTCGCTTATGGCAGTGGATTGATGATCATCGCTCCGGATTTCCTTGCCTTTTCCGGCTTGGCTTAACGTGCCCTCCGAAGCACGGATGCGCTCATGAAATTCTGCCACTAGCGGTCACCCATCCAACTACCGACCGCGCACGCAGGCTATGAGCGCTTCTTTCCGCGCTTTCTTTCCGGATTTTTTACTAAATATGAATTTTATTCATTTAACTATGGTACGATATTTTGTACGCCGATACGATATTTCGATCCTGTTGCAGGGATTGTGGTCACGACTGAACTGCGGTTGCGCGGAGAAACTATTGACAAGATGACACATGATACTTGACACTAATACATTGGTCTATCAACCTTCAGTTTAGTTACTTTTGCATTTGGTTCGCTTAATATACATCGTGTGTACGCGTATCATAGTAAAATGTGTACAATCCGCGATAAGTTAAGTTCAAAATAATTTTACTATGATATATTTTATGTCACTAAACATAGATATTCATAAATTAGTATAACTTGAAATAAGATTAATTTTATATTTATTGCTAAAGTTACTTGTAAATTCTGAAACAACGGTTTTTTCAATGAACCCACAGATCATAGTTTGGAACAAAAATAATTACTTTCGCGGTTATTAACCGAAGGTTGTAGAACTTCGCGGGATCAGGGGAGAACCTTGAGCGGAGTTTATACAACCAGGAGATTTAAAACTAATTAAGTTTGCCCTTTAGGCTTACACCAGCCGCTGGGAATAGACCTTTCCGAGGGTCGCTATTATTCTTAATTTAGGAAGGAGAGGAATTTTATTTTTATCTAGACAAACGATTCATCAAAGTATCATAAATCACTTTGCAAATTATTGTTAGTGGAATTGATTACTCAACTTTATCTACACTAAAATATAAATCAAATTGAAGTGTCTATTTGTGATTTTTAAATAACAGCGTTTTTTTCGGTGCTTAGTGTTAATTACATACACATTAATACGCGAGTGCATTTTTGAATTCGCTGAAATGTGCGGATGAAAGTCGGTGGAGGCGTTTGCTAACTGCTTAAAAAATAAGAATTTGATAATTATTTTTTATTCAATGTGCTTTATGGCTGGTCCAATATAAAAAAGAGTTTTAGTGATATTTGAAGGGTAGTTCTTGAATTATGCTTACTTATCTACACCTTATTTCGGAAACGGTTTTTTTTTGTAAAAAGTTATTTATTGTATTTATAAAAAATCAACAAGATACGATCTGACTTACGCCTCGCATGTTAACAGGTGAATTTATGAGACAATACCTAGAACGCGAATAAACAGAGTACTATCATAACAAGGCCATTAGTCTTTGAACTCTCGTCGATCAAGCAATTCAATCCGGAAGAAACTGTGAAGTATGAATAAAATCGAGTTCCACATCGTTATTTTTCTAACCAAGCAAGAAAAAATCGTTCAAATCATATTGGAAAAATTATCTATTTACGATGATTCTTGTCTAGAATTTTTGTGTATAAGTTAGTGGCACAACTCATATGTATGTAAGTTCCCAAGAGTCGAGTTGCGTTGGCTGCTTTACATTAGGTAGGCTTCGATATCATTGATCTCCCCAATGTCGTTGGCTCTCAGTAAGTAATGTTTCTTTCGAAATCTAAATAAAGAACAGTCTACCAATGAAGAAAAGAATGATGCTATTTCAATGTATTTTTTAATATTTTGTTTGATGAAGGTGTTCACAAGTTAATTCATAGAAATGTACCTACATAATTATATCAAGGTTTCATGCAAATCTCTGCATCATTTCATCTCCGTCTATTTCATTCCACGAAATTTTTTTTTTTTATGTAATTAAGGTAGCAAACGAGCATGCAGCACCACCCTTCCGCTGCCGCCCATGGCAAATGTGACCGACTTAGAACAAGACCCAATTTAGGGACTAGGGTGGTTAGTCCAGTTAGTAGATGGTGTTAGAATATTAGTTGGTTAGTTTGTTAATAAGTGTGAGGACAGGGACTGTTATTGATAGTTAGTCCTGTTAGTTAATATTAGTATTGTCCAGTTAGTAATGATTAGTGTGAACTTATTTTTCAAGATTTTAATCTATTGAATTGTTTAAGTATATATATCACCGCAGAGTACATCATCGAACAAAGCTGAGGATCTTTTTCTAGAAGTAGAGTATACCTACCTAGTGTTTATTTCTGGCCACACAAATACTTATAAAATAAAATAAAACACGCAATACACCTAGTACACCTTTTGCATGCTACCACTTTTAGGTGTTTTTTATAGTCTTTCACCTAAAGATTGGCTACTTTACCAGCCTAGATATCTTATTTGAAAAATTATGTCCTCGTGTCAACCATAAAAAATATTGTCATGGGCACTCATTGGCGACTTCAAAACTTCTTTTTTTTGACCCAAAATCACTTTTTTTTTTAATTAAGGTAGCAAACGAGCATGCAGCACCACCCTTTCGCTGCCGCCCATGGCAATTGTGACCGACTTAGAACAGGACCCAATTTAGGGACTAGGGTGGTTAGTCCAATTAGTAGATGGTGTTAGAATGTTAGTTGGTCAGTTTGTTAATAAGTGTGAGGACAGGGACTGTTAGTGATAGTTAGTCCTGTTAGTTAATGTTAGTAATAGTCCAGTTAGTTATTGTTAGTATGCGTCTTGTTCTAATTCGGTCACAGATGCGTTGCTACCCCTGAGGTCTGAGATGGTCGCCTCTAAAAAGTGTAACCGGCTTCTTAATTGATGCTGACCACGTTTCTGAATACTTATCGCACCAAACTCAAGTGGCTCCCACTAAAACTAGCTAAACTCCTTAAAAAGCAACTCAAAGAACCTACTTTGATAGTGTTTTCTTAATCCTCACTTTCCTTTTACTACGGTCGTTTAACTACCCTTCTCCCTTTTTTAACCGACTTCAAAAAAGAAGGAGGTTCTCAATTCGACCGTATTATGCTTTTTTTATGTACGTTCAGCGATCATTTAGTCGTTTATGGGCCGATTTTGATAATTCTTTTTTTGTTGTAAAGTAGATATGCGCAGTCCCCTGATAAGGAAACCAGGATCTGATGATGGCATCTCAGAGAAATCGAGGGGAACTTTCGAAAATTGTATGAACAACTAGTGTGTTTGTTCATGTTATCATAAGTACATTAAAGCGCTACCATTTCATGAAGATCTGGAGTCGATCTGATGAAGCCGAAAGACAGTCGAGGGAATTCCTCAACGATTTACTGCAGTTATCTAGTGTTTGGGCTTCATTAATTTGTAGTGACGAGAACTTTACACTTACATGTTGAATTGAGCGCCATCTGGCGAGTAGTTTTTGAGTTATCTCTACTTATCAAGATTGAAGTCGGTTATTTTTTTTTGTAAAAAGCAATTATTAACATTTTGAAATCTTCGTTTAACTACCCTTCTACCTCCACTTTACAATTTTGAAACTCTTAAATTTATCCACTTACATTTGTCACTTATTTTTTGATTAAGTTCAAATTCTTGTCAGTACACACTGCCTATAGATTGTATCTATACTCTTTTACTCCTTAACCAAAAGTTGTTTGAAAGAAATCGCTGTTTAGCCATCTATTGTATTACTTTTTGTTCAAACGTCTCTTTTGTGTTTCTCGCTATGGTGTACAATAAAGAGTATTATTATTATCATTATTGTAGTCCTTTTGAATGTTAGTAGAATTTTTGTACGAGAATAAATTATATTAAAAATCAAGTGATTTTAAAACGTAACAGTAGTTACACCGATAAAAACACGTTTATCGTCCTAAAAACGTCATCGCATTTGCAGATAAACTATAACCGTAGCCGTTCAAATACAAGCGAACAGGCAATCAATCAAATAGCCTATCAATACGTTCCGTATACAATTAACCGTATGAAATCAATGAACCCGTAACACGTAACGACATGTGGGCACTGCGAGATAACATCTGGTTATTGATGTATGATAAAATCATTATCCGATGCAGTGAGCAGTGTTCGGTGCGTGGACAGAGTACATTATTGGAATCGTCAAGCAACCGCCTATAAACAGCTCTGGGCCTCAATTCTGCTAAGTTATAACGCTTCAATTGTATCTCGATTGAATAGTCTGCCACATTTTGGATACAGAATGTGCCGAAATGGCGTCGAAAACTACTAAATTTTGTACACAGAACGTACAAAAATGTGTTGATCTATTAAATTTTATACACGAAATGTGCCAAAAATGTGCCAAACTATCCAATTTTGTATACAAAAAGTGGCGGACTATTCAATCGAGACACTATTGAAGCGTTATAAGTTAGCAGAATCGGGGCCCTGGTTGGCATTAGAACTTCAAGTGTTTGTGTAACTAATATTGATATTGTAAAGCTGAAGAGTTCTTTGTTTGTTTGAACGGGCTAAACTCAGGAAGCCCGGATTCTATTTGAAAAAATGTTTTTGTTTTGGATAGTCTATTTATTGGGAAAGGCTATATTATTGATTCTTAGGCCAGCTGTTGTCGATCATAAGTTTTTTTAGCAAAGTAATACTACGCTTGTCACTTAATTACAAAAAAGAGAACAGAAAACTGAAACTTAATTGTCTATATATAGCCAATATTGCCCACCGTATTTCACTATGTTGTCAATATTAACCATGCATTACTGATTTTAGAGAGGTCGTTGATTCCCAGCTTCCCAAATTTGAATGTTGAGTTCCAATTTCGCTTTTGGTCTGGATGTGTATGTATATGAAATCCTACTGTGGAGATTCGATAATATGATTAAAACAAAATCATTTACAATATGGAATTATTAAGACAACAACAGAAATAATCTTATAACCGTAAATTAAGCACCCATACTGATAAAGTTTACAAGGTAGTTTAGTGGAGTGTAGAATGCGCCCAACCAGCTGTTCCATAAAATCTTATGGATATATTACTTAAGGTAATCCTAGGAGAATGGCTCGAGGAAAAATCTGCTGCTTCTTTCACAATTTTACAGAAAGTACGGAATAAGCCCGGCCATTATTTTTCGCATAACATCGTAAACAGGTTAGCCGGGCCTGAAAATGCAGGCACGCTGCCTAACAGAGCTGGAAGAAATGTTGAGTACATTATTCTTTGAGAGCTCACGTTACGGAAATATGCTAATACTGTTTTAATTATTTTCTGCGTAGCGTTTCAATTCTTCGTATATTTAAATTATGCTACTGTAGTTTTGCGTTGTAACCATCATGTTATTTCACTCCAAGCTATAATGCGGTTGTGGGCACTTTTTCGCCATATTTGCACTTTGGCATGCATTTTTTTATATCTCGCACATTACCATTACCATACACTTTTGTACTATGTTTATCAAATACATCATACAAATACATTTATACATAATATATACACAGAGACACAGTGATATACTAAAATTCCGCGGAATCGAACCTGAAGCCTTGTGGAGGCATACGCCTCGCTCCCGAGGCGAGTCGAATATTAGTGAAGTGCCGTAAGCTCGGAATTCAGGGCATATAAATGAATCTTTATGTATTTTTTTCAACATATTCGTAACAATATACAAATAAAAAATTAAATTAAAAATTAAAAAAACCCCCGACACAAACATTTAAAAAGTAAAAAATAATATCTTTAAAATAATACGTCGCGTTGGGGGACCGCTTCTAACTATTCATTATCTAAGTACGTAAGTACGATTTTTTTCATGAGTATCACTTGCCTACCTACTTAGTCTTAATTTTACCCAAGACTTATCATTTATCAATATTTTTTTATGTTAAAGTTAGAAGTAAATGGAGCGGTCCCCCAACGCGACTTATTATTTTAAAGATATTATTTTTTACTTTTTAAATGTTTGTGTCGGGGGTTTTTTTAATTTTTAATTTAATTTTTTATTTTATACTTTTTATAGGTAAAAACATTTTGGATTAAGTTATAAATATTCTCTTACTATTACGCTTTCATTTGAGACCCCACACGAATATATATTATTTGCATACATAAGGCTATTTTTCCCCGCTTTCACCCCCCACAACTATTAAACGGCTCAACCGATTTTCATCAAACATATTTTAAAATATGCGCCCGTAAGTTCCCTTTAATACAAAAAAAACTAAATTGAAATCGCTTCATCCGTTCGGGAGCTATGATGCCACAAAGAGACAGAATGAAAATTCTTCCCCCCTTTCAACCCCAATAACTTTTAAACGGCTCAACCGATTTTCATCAAACATATCTAAAAACACGCGCCCGTAAGTCCCCTTTAATACAAAAAATACTAAATTGAAATCGCTTCATCCGTTCGGGAGCTACGATGCCACAGACAGACAGACAGACAGACACACACACACACACACACACAGACACGTCAAACTTATAACACCCCTCTTTTTGCGTCGGGGGTTAAAAAAAGAAATACAAGATAATTATTTTTTCTTTTTTTTCTGTTTGTTTTACCATCTTAATTTGATTGCCATCTGGATAGTAGGTTTTGGTGTAGGCGACATTTTGGCTAGTATCACAGAATAGACAAAATGGAGATAGTACTCGTAGTTTTTGAGTTGTTTGTGCTTGTCCAATATTCAAGTAAGTTTTTTTAAAAGTTAGATCTTTTTATAAAATAAATAGGTACGAGGCAACAGCCCCGCCCGACGGTAAGTGGCCATGAAGTCCTCATTCAGCGAACTAATTTAATAAAAACCTATTTACTTTGAAGGCCCCTACAAGATTTATTAATTTTTAATGACGGTTTTATTAAATT
The DNA here is from genome assembly GCA_905404135.1 of Hesperia comma. Taxonomy (NCBI): domain Eukaryota; kingdom Metazoa; phylum Arthropoda; class Insecta; order Lepidoptera; family Hesperiidae; genus Hesperia; species Hesperia comma. The sequence goes on from FR990028.1 coordinate 16,270,295, forward strand.
ATTGGCAAATATTACGTATAATTTTAAATCAAGAACTGGTAACATAATATTTAAATGATAATGATTAAAGTTTCAAATATACAATACTCTTAGAACGAACACCGGATATTGCGCAACACTTTGGTCAGTGAGTCCAATATGTCCCCATGATAAACGGGAGTTTGGCAGATTAATTAGCGCACTTTTGTAAAAATCTTGCGATTTTATTACAATTCTTATGTACCTATATATCTTAGTAAGTATACTTTTCCGAAAAGTTATAGCTAGATATATCATGTCGGTATTGCTGTGCACGAAGACGAATAAGATTACGAACAGTTAATTTCAAGAACAACTTTGTTAGGTAAATAGTTATTGTAAGTATCCGTAGCGGAAGTAGTCTTATCATTTCCCCACGATTAGAATAATCGATTGCCTATCTTCTAATTATGATTGATGTTCATCACAAATCATGAGGAAGCAAGTTTGGGAAGTATCGGGTGACCCAAGCGAAGCGTTTAACAAAGCTTAACGTACCCGACGAAGCGTAGAAGCAATTAACAACTTTTGTTACAAACAATCCAATCTTCTATAGGTACATAATATGACTGTAATATGTAGTTTGCCGATCACTTGTAAGATGAATTTAGAAATTTTTATATGTTTTTTATCTATGTTTATTTCAAGCTAATTCAAGATTCAATCTTTTACGCGTCTAATTTTCTAAAATTCCCTGTTACGGCCAAGGAAAATATCGAGGAGAGTTTAGTGGTCAACCCAAGTATCGGAAGTTTTCATGCCGGCCGAAGGTCTCTGTTATGGTTTAATAATAGGTGGCCTTACGTACCATAAGAAGCACGGAAGCGCTCAAGGAATTTTGCCACTAGCGGTTACCCATCCAACTGCCGACCGCCCGTTATACTAATACAGCTGTTAATACTGCGGGCTGTTGGCTATCAACATTAATTTAGTGAACATTAATTTAAATTAAAGAAGCTGTCACCTCACGGTTTCACCCGCTTGATTATTTTTGTTGCACTTTATCGTTTAAAGGTAGTAATTTTTCAAAAATTCTTTCGTTTACCTATCCTACACTCCCCAAGGAACATACGTTCCTAATTTCAGCTTCTTGCGTTCAATAGTGCGGGTAGTAGTAATATTAAGTGCGGGTAATAAGACCTAGACTCTAGACTTACCAAAGCGAAGCGAACGTAGCGAAGTAATAAACGTTTCCAAACTCACTCCAACTTGGATCATTTATGTCGCCGGTTTTATGGTAAAAATTAAACATCTCAACGGTAAGAACAAAAATTTAAGGCACATAAACGCGTTCTTCCGGCAGGAGATAACCGATAAGTTAAAGAATCTATTCGTCTCCGTTACATAAGTGAACACTCGAAAATAAATCAAGATAGAACCCTCGTTACCATTTCATGCAAAGTACTTTCCTTCAGTTTTTCCGTCAATTCCTTATTCGAAGTCCTGCATGTAAGAAGCAAGGATTCAATGATTGATTATCAATTTATCGAGCCTTTCCAAATCGAAATCCTTTTGAGATAACAAAAAAGATCCGCTGATTCCGACCTTTGTTGTGTCAACGGGATCACCGGGATGAGTTAATTCAAGAGGGCTTTCGTTTTCAGTTTGTTTAAATTATCTTTATGTACGTGTAATCGAAGGTACTCGTACTCGCTCTTAGGGATCGTATTACAACTAAACTTGACTTATTGACGTTGAAGGTTTTCAAATACAAGAACAATATATATTTGTACATGTTTAAAAGGATAATGGATTATGTTACGTGCTGTATGAGTTTATGTGTTTATTTACATGAAGTTGGCTTCTTCGATTACTGAACTATCCAGCACAAAAATAATATTTCGATCCAAACCAGTTTCTGAGATTAGCCCGTTTAAACAAACAACAAAAATAACTCTTCTGTTTTGTAATATAAAAAATTATGTAGATTAAAGTACATAGGTGTAGGGATAAAGAAAAATATAGATTATTACCAGAAAACGAGAAGTATAAAGCATCGAGGCAGACACGATAAATACTTATAGTTTGTTTCTTCCACTTCATTATCTCAGTTACTTTGTTAGTTGAGCGCAGCGGTAGTTTTAAAAGTGAGTATCTCAAAGAAACTTTTGAGAATCCTTAACTTAAATGTTGGCCGAAATCGAAACGTTTGCAATGAAGTTGAGACCGGTGAGCTTCCCTATCCGACTGCGATCTCAAACACGGAGAATAATTGACTCAAGATAGTTCACGTTTCAGCTTTGTGTGTACTCTGCATCATAACTTCATCAGTGATTCCATTGTAGATTGGAACGACAGACTGACTGACGCACAATGCACAGCCGAAACTATTGAACGCAAGAAGCTGAAACTTGGTAGATTTGTTCCTTGGTGAGGGTAAGGAGAGAAGATTTTTGGATGTGCAACTCTTCTCCTCTCCCGAAGGGATAAAAAAGGCGACAAACGAAGCATTTTATTTCTTCAATCACATGAAACTTCGTATACAGGTTCCCGAGGTGACGCAAGTCAGCATAAAGACATTGAGTAGGTACTTTAGTACATATGTAGTATCTCAATGCATAAAGACAGGACTTTTTTAAATAAACTCCCCCCACATTTGGGACAAGATATGTGGGGCGAGGTTTACTACCAAACACATAAGTCAGAGCGGGTTGTCTATATAAAATAATATATGTTATTGCAGCAGACTGTTAAAAGACCAGTGTAACAGCGCCGAACTACATTTGCTGCACTGTTGGGTATCACTCAATTTTCCATTTTCCCTGGAATCGGGCGGTTGATAAAAATACCTCTCTAGAAGTTATCTAGTATGAGGCCTTCGGGAGTCGCGTATCAAAATCTAGTATAAAACTCTCGTCCGTGTGAACGTGTGAAAGTTCGGTCCATGTGAAAGGCAATTTAATACCTACTAGACGATTTTATAAATGAACAAATGCACAACTAAATAAAATGATAATTTGTAGACAAGTTTAACTTGCAATACGACCTTAAGGTTTTTTATAAAATTGTTGCACTGTTTTCCTTTTAAATAGTTTTAGTGAGGTTTCCTATCAAGAGGGCAGAAATGGATAGCAGGGTCTTCCGCTATAAACCCCCATCGTAATACAAAGGCAGTATTATTAAAGGAGAGGAGAAAAATAAAAATGCCTGTTTGTCATAACCTATGTGGCATAGCATCGAAAAAAAATTAAGCACCTCCTGCATTCCGCCATTCCAGCAAATTTCCTTCACGTCTCCCGTTACCATCACATCACAAAGATCTCCGTGATTGTGGAGGATGTGAACCAAGTGAGTGAGTCTGTATTGATGTTCCTGTAGGAAGACGTACCTATGTCCGATTTTCGGTAAGATTAATATAAAATAATTTATCTTCTCCGTTAATGTCTCAAACACATTGAAGAAAGTGTTAAAATTTTAAGTAAACTTAAAAGTGGTTACGTCTAGATGAGGTATCTCAGAATCAAATCCGTCACAATGTACTGATAACTATACCTATAATAACTAACCTCGTGATGAGTTTAACCTCTTACCTTACTCAACCGCGTTTAAATAAATTGGATTTATGCACTGTTTTCTACAATTAATAAATTATAAATTAAACAGTTTAAAAAACTGTGTTATTTTATTATAAACTAGAGAACCGCCCGCGCTTCGCTTCGGGACCCGTAGGTAACAGCCGCGTAGGTCCCGCTCCCGTAGGAATTTAGGCTAAAAAGTAGCCTACTACTCGCTCTCTTCACTCCACCCTGTCTGAGGTGTGTGGAGCCCTCGGGACAGTTAGTTCCCCTTTGGGGGTGTCTCTCGCGGCCCGTTAAAACGGGCCGGTTCTTGGGCTGGGCCCTAAGGCCCTTGGTTGTCCATCTGTGGTTAACCAATAGGTCAAGTCCGTTGAGTATGATGTTGAGGATGGGGTTCATCTTCGCGCCGCCCAGGCGATCGAGGCCCTACCGGGTGAATCCCGCTGGTGGGAAGCCCAGCAGGAGGCGATCAGCGCCGGGCGACGACTTACGAAGCCCCAGTATCAGTCAGTGCTAGGCCCGTCCCGCGCAACCAGCAAGTCGCGCGGGAAGGCCCAGCGGTCCGGTGGACGGGTGTGGAGCGGCACCAGGTCCTGCAGAACCTGGTTCCCAGAAACCCAGAAACATTGTTCGGAGCGGGTCCGGACTTAGCGGGAATGTTCTGGATTGGCGTGAATGGTGCGTGAGTGGTATAAAAAGGGGAGATCGGTCAACCGCGGGCATTCTAGTTTCGGAAGCGAAACCAGGAAGATACCAGCGATACCTACGAGCGATACCAGTGAGAAGTGAAGTGATTTCTACGAGCGATAAAGTGTTCGACGAGTGTGTTTACGAGTACCTACGTGCATAGTGTTGTGGTGTGTACTGTGTACAGTGTGTAATTGTGTATCTACGAGTACAATAAAGTCTTTGTGGTACATTTTGGCATTTTCTCGAACCCCATACTCCTGACATGTAACATTACGATATCCATGGACGACTGTGACCACGTAACGTCAGATGTGTAGTCTGCTCATTTACCAGTTATTGTCAAGACATCTTTAATTTTATTAAACAGGGATTGAGGCAGATGTACAATTGGTAAAAAGATTTTGCTTCGTCATCGGCAACATCAACAAATAGGATAATATTTTTTTACATTACAAATGATATTATGAGTATTTAACCCCTTTTGTACTTTCATTATAGACCTGTAGGCTAAGAAAACTTTATCCTGTGTCATGTAGGTATAATTCTTTCTACGGTATTAAGATAAAACAAACACCAGTTTTTAGTCAGATCTCTAGTGATAAAACTGAGAAAACCGCATCAAATATTATTCAGTAATTTTACTATAATGCCAGACAAATATACCGACGGACAGACAAAAATTCTTCGCATATTTTTTTTTCTCAAACATCTCTTAAGTACTTAAGTACTTATAAACCATGGAGATAAATGTATAAAAAATTATATCAACGAAAAAATACGGCAGTAAGTCACTGAATTCGTTCCGCATTCCTCACTTAACAATGTACCTACGGCGAACATAATAATATATAATTTCCGCTTGCTCTCGTACCTTACATCTTTTATGTTGGTCGCTCTATGAAATACCTTGCTCCATTCCTAGGTAAGAATATGTAGAGTGTAAAATTTCCCAAGGTGACAACTGGGGCATTTTTCCGTGTAACTATGTCGGCAGCAGCTGTAACTTGCCCCCTGGAGACTTTAAATCGTAGTGAACATTTTTGACAGCGTTTTCACCGGTTATTGGGCATTGCCTTTGTGGAATACGTAAATGTTAGTTGCGAATTGGATAATAGAGATTTCAAATATGTTTGACATGTTTTATATCGGTTCCGACGTTGCAAATAGGAATCGAATGGAATTCCTCTTTCTTAGTTTATTGGTGTTCTATCTTAGTTTATTTTTATCTAAATTTATCTTACTTTGCTTTCCTCTTCCCTTCTTAATTGTTGTGCTACTCGTGTCAAGAGATTTTGAACTGTTTTTAGTCATCCATAAAATCCATAAACAAATTTTAAGTTAAATCTCAAAATGACTACGTTCTACGTTTGCTAAGTTAAGCAAGTTTAAATCTCGTAGATTAATAGTCCTTCGAAATAAAATAATATAAATTAAGTAAAACCTAAACAAATCATACTTGGTTAGCATGAATTATTTCATTTTGATTTCAGTTACAGCTATAACTGTGGTGACCGACGGATGTAAGAATCAACATAATTGGTCTGCGTGTTTGGTTACTGAAGCGCAACTGGGGTGTAAATTGTATATGTATAGCGTGTCCGAAAATTCACGCAAGAAGTAGGTAATTTTGATAGAAAACACAGGTTTATAATTAAAATTTGTAATTTTTTTATTGTTTTATATAGTATACAGCATAGGGTTATGTATGGAATAGCATAATATTGGGTAAATGGCCTCCACGACTTTGCTGGCACATGCGTAGGTACTCTTTTGTTGAAATTTTCCATGGTTGTTTTGCATAAATGTGGCTGAATTTCGTTGATACAGCGCTCAATTTTCTCCTTCAAGGCGTGGTTGGTCGTGGGCTTGTTGACCTTAAACCTTAGACTTCAAAAAACCCCAAAGAAAAAAAACCAACGACGTTAAATCGCATGATCTGGGCGGCCAATTCTGATCACCAAAACGGGAAATTACACGACCAGAATGCATGGCATGTGGTACAGTCTTGTTGAAACCACATGCCGTCCACATCCATATCTAGTGTAGCGCTCCATTTTTAATAACCCTGAACTGTCAGCTGTCACGCTGTATTTTTTTTTGGATGGCAACACTTTACCGCACCAATGGCGCAAAATTCAAATCTTGCGTGATTTTTGGGACACCCCTTTTTGGATAGAATGTTTACCAAATAACTTTCGGTCAACTAACGTAGTCGGGTAAAAAGTGAACGATGTAAAAGTATATCAGGCTTTCTAGAAATAGGAATACTTTCGTTTTCTCAAACAGTATTCCTCATCATAGACCCTTGTAATAAATTTTACACCTTCCGGCCAGTCGCAAAGTGTTCCTCTGCGTCGACTCTGGACGGTCGCGCAATTTATTGCTCAGATTTAAGGACACTTCTTATTTGTTCTGTAGTAGTAAATAAAATATACAGCAGTAACTACTCAGAGCCATAGAATCGGGCTCTGAAATTGGAAAACGCAGATTGCTTGAGAGTACACATCTTTATTCAGAGGAATATTAAAAACTCGCCCGGAAAATTATTTAAAATCCATCCTTCTTTGTACTGGACATTAAGAATAATTTTAATTAATAATCCTTAAATTAGCTGCTAAGGATGTAAAATAATAATAACATTAAGATGGGTATCATGAAATAGGACTGGTAAAATAAGGAAATGATAAGTAATTGTATCAGGCGTTACTTTGCGGAACTTCAGTATTATTATGGTAGTGGTTTGTATGTTCATGTACCTATATTTTCTTTGTTCATTGCATGTTCATAATGTGGGAGGTTCCTATGTAGAAGGGAGATGCTAATTGCATGTCAACCACCACCAATACTTACATATTACACCATCATGCATACGAGTACAAGTTTGTTTGCGGGTTGTTGCAAAGTAGATTAAAACCTCATGTGGTCATGTCTTGGTCTTAACGTTTCACCTTATTGTTTATATCAATGAATGTTATTGTCGTTATTTTAACTATATTACCATGTGTGCATATATTCGTATGTGTGTGTATTACAGAAATGATAAAACCATCTCCTAAAAATACGAAACTATTTAGGAAAAATCTCTACAATCGCTGAATCCGATCCCAACTTAAATAGTGCACGAATAAAAGAATGAGTGTTAAAATTATCATAACCCATACAATTCTACGTCCTTGAACCGCGGCGCAAAAAATATATTGCATTTCAAAAAGCCATTCCGGGCCTTATTACCGGGGTATAAAGTACTCTTTCGCGATCGTAAAGCTGCCAATAGCCTATACGGGGATCGGTCGACTCGATTCATCTTTTATTCATGACTGGAATTGGTGTTGGTCTGACGTCCTGAAATTCTGCCAGGAAACTTTTGTTCCGACTCCTAGTTTGGGAGCTGAGGATCTGCCCGCAAGACTGTCTAACCCCTTTAAGGGTAGAATCACAGTATAACTTGACTGAGATGATAGATAACTAAACCTATTTCAGCCGAAACTATAGGGCAATTTCAAACATAGATTACCTGAAAACAGGTACATACCGCTTTCTATATGAGTGCCCGCGTGCAAACCAGTTTTGCACGACCTTCCACTCGTAGTTTCATCTATACTAATATTATAAAGCTGAAGAGTTTGTTTGTTTGTTTGTTTGTTTGTTTGTTTGTTTGTTTGGTTGAACGCGCTAATCTCAGGAACTACTGGTTCGAATTGAATTTTTTTTTTTGTGTTGAATAGACCTTTTATCGAGGAAGGCTATAGGCTATATAACATCACGCTGCAACAATTAGGAGCGAAGAAATAATGGAAAATGTGGAAAAAACGGGGAAAATTATTCATTCTCGAGGGCTTTCGTTGCATGCGTTGCGAAAACGATTCAAGATACCAAAATATATGTATGAAAGAATTATTCCTCTTGAAATGATCTAAAAAAATGTCCACGACAGTATATGTCTATCTTTTAAGATTAACACACTAGAACCGTTTTTATGGTAATCAAATTTGGTCGAACCCACTGCCATACCAAACTTGCCGCGTTTCCAAGTTTAATCTGAATTAATCTTGCTGTGATCCTTTGCTACTTTGCTATTATTTTGTCGTAAGCTTTATTTGTAAGTTTAATTTAATTTAACCTCAATTAATTTTGGTGATAGTTTATTATCTTCCCGAAATTCCTACGGGAGCGGGACCTACGCGGTTGATACTTACGGGTCCCGAAGCGAAGCGAGGGCGGTTCGCTAGTTTTTATATATGAGGTTTAATTTTATGCCACACCCCGCGGTCCCATTGCCGACTCCCGTGCTTACCGCCTCTGTGCGGTGCACAATTTGCACACCCGCTTGCGCCGGGCCTGTCCGGGAAATTATGAATAATCAATTGCATGGGCAGTAACTGACATTAATTACGGTTTTCGAATTGTTGGTGCTCTTTTGTAAGTACTTTATCAAAGGTTTTGATTTTTGTAATGTTATTTATAACAAAATAAAACATAAATATATCAAAAGAAACAAAATTAAAGTACAAGACAATAAAATCCAGTGCGATGGAAAGCACACATTTTATATTTAACAAAGGAAGCCGAGAAATCTGAATCGCTGACGTTTTACGACAACGCAACGAGGAATTGGGAGCGAAGGCAAAGAGGGCGATTCTCTGAAACACATAAAAAGCCCACATCAACATTCACTTGTTTCGCAGCCGTAGCAATAAACCCGCGAACGCTGATCAATAAAATAAATTTTAGTCAATCTAATTTGTGCAAACGGGCAAATGCGTTGGACCAGTCGCAGGGTTTGTTGTTGAGTACCGATCGATGTAAATATTTCTTGTTGTTGCACTTTTTGATTAGCCCTAATAACATTGTAGTTATGAATGTAGACGAAAAATAAGGACGGATGATTTTGATAAGTAGGTTAATTGGGCTGCCCCAATTTTCGGGCGATAGCAACATAATTATAATCTTCTTTTTCTAAAAAGTTTTGGGGTGGTATATAAATTTATTATTTTCTTAACTGGCCGTAATACTATCAAATGTTATTAACATTTTAGCAGTTTATCCACAGCTAATAGATAAACAGCTAATCTGCGATCAAGTAGTTTTTTGTTCATGATAAGGTGATCACCATTTCTAATCAGAGCAGCATGCGGCAGAAGATGACGTAAATACTAAATGCTGGGGTGATACAATCACGTTTATCATTACAAGGAGAATGTGAAGGGCCCTACTCAGACGTTTCCAATTTCAGTACGTAAGTTAAGTTCAACTCAAGAAAACCTCACTTCAATTTACGAACGAACATAATTTAAGTGCTCTTCTCAGATTCCAGATCATACTTAGACGTAAATTCGTGCAATATCTTGGAGATAATGATATTATAATGATCGCCTCCCGATAGAGTTGAGAATGACGGACAAACGCATTGTTGGTAATGGCCTAGAACACCTGTAATAGCACTGAAGTTATATCTGTTAAAAAACTCAAAGGTTTTGTCTGTGGAGACCACACAGCCTAAACACGACGTACCTACTGAGGAACTAATGTGACTCTTTCCATAAGCCCATTAAGTATTGTTCGTTCAAAAACCACTTCCATTGTGTTGGGATGATTAATTAATATTTACTACTTCATACTTTATCTCTATATTGGGTATATCATAATTTAATATTTATTGTTATCTATAAGTTATTACATAATATTAAACTTAACGTTAAAGATTACTTTTTAGAGGCGACCATCTCAGATTCCCAGTCCTCAGCAGTGGAAACGCATCGCTGAGAATTGAGATATCTCTAAAAAGTGTAACCGGCTCCACACCTTTCTATCCAGACCACAACACAATTGCTGTTAAAACAATTACTATGACGGTAGAAATAGTACTAAGTAGGTACCGTGGCGAGCGGTGGTACTTACCTTACTTTTACTATCTGTATAAACTTCCTTGCAATATTCCGACGTCGACTTTACCGACCGTTGAAGACTCAAAATCTAATTACATTACAAAAAAAAATTTGATATTAAAAATGTAAAAAGTTTCCATCCTTGTTGGTTGGAAATGACAGTACATTTTTTAATTAATTGTATCAATAGTTACTTTACGGAACTACCTTATTACAGAATAACTTCCGCCCGCGGCTGCGTCAGGATGGAATTCGCTGATATTGCGAATCAGAGAAGGGTGGTGCACCCCCTCCCGTGCACATAGGACGTGCAATGAAACAAAAAATATATAGATACATACATGAAGCGCTCACAGCCCGGCGGCTTGCGTCGATCCTAAAGCGATCGACAAAGTTAAGCAACAGCGGGCGCGGTCGGTAGTCGGATGGGTGACCGCTAGTGGCAAAAATTTCTTGAGCTCTTCCGTGCTTCGGAGGGCACGTAAAGCCGTCGGTCCCGGTTGTTATCGATAGATAGCAGTCGTTAAGCCGTGTCGGAGGCCTTCGGGCGGCTTGAAAACTTTCGGCACTGGGTTGGCCACTAACCCCTCCACCAATCCGCATTGGAGCAGCGTGGTGGAGTATGCTCTAGGCCTCCTCAATAATGACGAGAGACCCGTGCTCAGTAGTGGGCCATTAATGGGTTGTAGCCATAGAAACATCACCACTAGTACTACACATACTACTACCCACATGTGTTTTGCCCAAAACTGGGTATCCCCTTGGTAAGTGGATGCTACTTTGGTCGATTGCAGTTTGATTTGATTTGATAGCTTAACTTTTGCAAAATAAATTAATCTTAAAACTATATTTAATGCATTAAACTATAGATTTGGTAAATATAAACGTCAGTGTATGCTAAATTTATGCATTGAACTTTTTGCACTAAACATTAACTTTTCAAATTAAGCACACGAGTGTATGTTTATTATGTATGTGTAAATGTACGAGAATTTTGTTTTTATGTAAGCTCTTTAATGAGGTTTATACCATGACTAGTACCTAATGATATTCAGTCATGTTACGCACTTCTCACACTACGCTATTTATGAGCTACGCGACTGCAACGCAATCCAAAATTCGCTGTATCTGAGGCACTTCTCACATTACGCTATTCATTAGCTATGCGACTGCAACGCAATCCCAAAATTCTATGGATCTGACACTTTTGACTGACAGGAGTCGCATCGTAGACGCGTCTCCTGTCAGTCAAAAGTGTCAGATACATACAAATTTTGGATTGCGTTGCAGTCGCGTAGCTCGTAAATAGCGTTGTGTGAGAAGTGCCTAACACTGTTCACTGACAGGAAACGTATCGTAGACGCGTCGATTTCAAACATTGACAAGATCCTAATCGCTTGCAAATAGCGTTGTGTGAGAAAAGCCTTACTTGTAACTAATAGACCATTAAATAATTGTGAGTACTAAGATGTTCGCGTCTAAAAGAAAGGGTTACTGAATCCACCTTCCAACTAGTTACAACACTCATCCATTCGCCAAAGAACTCATTTTATAAAAATATAAAATCAACTCAGGCGGGCATTTGTAACAGACAGGCGATGGAATGATCAAAGCAATCGTGGCCGGAATATCTAACAGCTACAAAGGAGGCGATATTTTATTCATTTTTTTCGCACTACCTCGAATACGGCGCTACGATGCTATTGAAATATAATGTTTATTCAACTTCTCTAGCGTATTTAATGGGATATCGAATGTAACTAAACCTATTTAAAGTTTTAAAGTGGCTCGTGAAGGAAATATTGAGAGATATTATTAAAGTGGCCATATTACTTATAAATGTAGTATGAAGGACTGATACATTTTTGGAAGGAACAGGCTTAGAATAAAGAAATAGAAATCAGTCCCTTAGGCCGGCTCCACACGTTGGCGCCAACGTTCGCGCCAACGCTACTCGCCCAACGTGTGGAGCAAGAAAATGGCGTTGGCGCCAACGTTGGGGCGAGCGTTGGGAGTTGGCAGGCGCTACTCGACCAACGTGTGGAGCTAGAAAATGGCGTTCGCGCCAACGTTGGCGCCAACGTGTTTAGCCGGCCTTAGTAGTCACATTCGGAAATTGTTCGTCGTGATTTTAAACCTGTTGTTCGGTTATATCTATTTACATTATCTTGCAATGGATAAAATGTTTCGCATTATTTGGTGTCTACCCTCCTTTTTCTTGTAATTCGCGTGCGCGCAACGCCGATGGCGCGCGCGCATAGTCCCGGTCGCTGCTCACGCGTTCGTAAAGCGAGCCGTTCGGCGTGCTGTTTATTATTTTCGTTTACTTAATTTCGAGCAATTTGGCAGTCAAGCCACCATACCATTTTATCGTATTCCTATTGTACGTGTGATTACGGTGTAGGTGAAGGAAACTAGTGTAGGTATATGCAAAATATAAGAAGCTAATCATCTCGGTGCCATATCGTTGGACACCACGCAACGGAACGAAGGTAGGTGAATTATTTTCTTAATGTGTGCACTAATAAATTAGTTTGGTATTGTTCACAAAGGGACACAATATGATTAAAATCATATACAGTCGACTTTCCCATTTTCCGAACTTGATTAATATATGTTTATATGCTATGTTAAATTAATATGATTGAGTTCAGTAAACTCTAGATTTAAGTCTTACTGGCGACGACATTATTAGGCAGGGTTTTTCGAATTATAGAAATAGATCCATCGTCATCAACTACTGGGAGTCGAGGTGAAATTGTCACAAGATGTTATTCGTATTTTAGGAAGTAAGCAGTAATCAATCCATATTCCCCATATCGGCATTTGTTGTGATAAAACAATACTGGGATGGGAAAATAAAAGCGGACCTTACAGCCGATAGGAGGCAAAATAGGGTCACAAACAGTCTTACTCAAAATATACAGTCGCATGCATATAAACGCAGGCTACGCAATGAAATGCGTTTGAGAATCTGAAATTTGCGTCCACGTTAAATGAAAATGTTGTTCGTAACAAAAAACTGCGCGGTCTATTAATATTTCCATGCGAGCGGAGTGACGCCACCGCGCCACCGCGCCACCGGGGCAGCGCCAGCGGGGTCGGCGGTGAAAGCTATGTATGATAATAAACAACCCCGTAAAACCGCAGCCGCCGTAACAAGTAAACAGGACGTACGCTCCAAAAACAATGTAAAGTGGGAAGCGCAAACAAAAAAAAGGCACTTTTTTCCTACAACGAATTTCGCGAACAAACTTTTCGGACTGAAACCGTGCGGAAACACTGATCGGTCGACGAAATACAAAACAGAATATAAAACAAGACAACATAAAACCCGTAGAAATTTCGTTAACGGCTCGCTAAAGGCGTTTGTTGAAATAAATAATCCTCGTTTCGAAAATTTACATCTGATCGACTCGGTATTTAATTTCTTTCTCACCTGCCACCGCGATTTATTGGAGTTGTGATTTGTTTAAAAATTACTTCGACAACATGCGTCCGTATTCGACTATTCGTTCATCGTTTCGGCAATAATTAATTATTTGTTAGGACTGTGACAACCGTGACAACAATCATTAAATTTGTTTCCTCGTTTCGGGAATTTACATTAATAAAAAAATATTCATTTATTACGCAAATATGTTAGTAGGTCGGTGGTAGTTAGGTACTATATTTTAATGTAGTCTTTTGTAGTCATTAGGTACTGCACACATAGATTATCCCTACAATTTAAATCTGCCCTGACATCGTTGGGGATAAACTATTACGCTTTACTCTATTAATTCCACATATTTAATCAAGTCCTGTCTTCACGTCAAAATGTGATATTTTACCGCGAGTGAAAGTAACCTATGTCACTCTCTGACCCTTCAACCATCTCCATACCATAAGTACATCGATCCTTTGATCCGTTTTGACATTGAAAAAGGGCATACACATTTTCAATTTATAACCCAGGTAACACACGCGCGCGAATGTTCGTATATTGCACGAATGTGTGTACGAATTTGTGAAAGTCTACGCTTTGTTGTGCAACCAAAAACTGTCACAGCTTTAACGGCTTACCAAAACCACTATATGCCAAAATTGCTATAGTCATATGCAAAAGCCACCCTTTTTTTATGGAATTAAGATAGCAAACGAGCATGCAGCACCACCTTCCGCTGCCGCCCATGACAACTGTGACCGACCCAGAACTAGACTCAATGAGTCCCGTTCTAATTCGGTCACAGATGCGTTGCTACCCCTGAGGACTGAGATGGTCGCCTCTAAAAAAGTGTAACCGGCTCCACACCTTCCTATCCGGAACACAATTGTTCTTAAAACAATTATTACATGGAAGGAATGGTACTAAGTACCGTAAACTAACCGTAACCTACACTTGTTTCGCGTATTCTAACCGCTCTAATTATTACCCAAGTAACAAAGTTCTCCTGTTTACAGGCTCACAGCACTAGTACGTCTCTCTTAGTGGTTCCAGGATTTACTACCAAGCTTATAACAGGTTACACAGAGTTCTTTTGGTTTTATAGTACATCTATTCTTATAAGTTGACTTATAGTCGTGTATAGAACAAAATTATAGGCGCAGTAAAGGCTAAGATGAACTATAAAAGTGTTGCATAGGTGTAAATACACTTGAGAAAACTTGCTCCAGTATGTAATACTTATAATCGGCTACAAGAAGTAATTATAAATCCGCTATTAGTGTCATACGCCAGTAATAGTAATTTACAGAACTAAATACACTTAGAACCGTTTGCATTTGTTACTAGACCTCATAGGGGTGTATAAGTCAACTTTATGTGCCAATTATAAGTAAATAAGTTCTACAGTGGTTTCTTTTAGGAGTAAGTGTACTTGGTATTATTGTGGACTCTCGAATGCTGTTATAGTCTTCATTTCTGTATAAAGGTTTCTTGTAAAACTATTAGTGTCTATAGATATCTTAGTGAAGTCCATATAAGAACACATTTGTATGTGGAACCCTAATGCGTCACAATATGGCGCGACAATGCTGTAAGGATTAATATTATTTTTAAACACAACTTAGTAAATATGCTGTGTTCAAAAGGCGAACAAAAATTGAGATGTAAAACATAATATACTTCACCGAAAATCTTACGCGTTCGCCGTGCAAACATGTATGCACTTATAATATTACGTGCGAAATACTTGTTAATACATTTAATATAAAATAGATGAACTTATTTTTTATTATTTTTTTTTCCTCCATAATCGAACAACACGACAACAGAACAATTCAGACATGTTTGAAGTAGCTAGTAATAGATGCGCGGAGTATGTTACACGCCTACTTGGTTCTATTAGATGCTCATAGCTGGCTTCGCGGGAGCAGATAGTTCTGCGTAGTCCAAATATGAGTGTATTATTGGTCTAAGTGGTGCTCGCCAAATATACTATGAGTGTTTTATTAGCAAAAGTACGCGTATAAAATGGGCCCTTTTCCGTGGTTATAAACGTTTACTAGCCTGTTATAGACCTGGCCCCGGAACCACTACAAGACCACATTTTGTTACTTGGGTATAGCCTAAATAATAACAATAACATTAGTACTAACCACAAAATTTATTTGAATATCTAAAACTAAAATAAGTTATTACTTATTTCATCCACCTGAGATCTGTTCTATAGAACTAAAAGTTATTACTAAGAACCTTAGACAGAAGCCAGAAAATCCATTTAACACGTTCGCTGCGTTACGAGATCTATCAGATCTCTTACAGGTTTTCGGAACTGTGCGTCGACTAAAATCGTGTTCTTTCACTCCGTGCGGGTGGCTCTAACTTGTAAAGTTCTTTATGTATGAGAAAGACAAATATACATATTTGCTTCCTACTTAATGGTGAATTCCAGGACATAAAAAAAAGAATAAGAGATGGTTTAGGTCCCTAACGCACAGTATTATAATTATTTTAATTCCTTGCGTTACGAGGCATGTTGATACTCGTAAAATCGTAAGCCTCGTAGACGCAAGAGAGGGAAGGTGGGCGGCGCGGGCGCTGCGTGACTCGATTTAGTGTTGTCCTAGTATCGATGTGAGAGGTCGCGCGCATGTTTCGCAAATAACGTTACGTGTTTGTATTTGATAATATATTTACGTGGTTATATACGTGTTTGTATTGATATTGTATTTGATTTTTAAGTGTGTTGATAATTGTTGATAAACAATGAGTGCTTTTAAAAAGAAAAAGTGAAAAAAGTCTATTTATTTTGGTGAGATTTCTATGAACGAAAAATCAACGCCGGATTATACTGCTGAATCGTCCAGTAAAATAACAATTGATTTTCAAAAACGCTTGCTACTTCTGTGTCGGAAGTGATTTTATTTTCATTATCTAATATTTCATAGCTGAAATCGCGAGACTCGGCGTTACTTGTCTCACTGCTGATAATCCTCCAAGTAGCTTGTATTTTATTTTCTGAATTAACAATTTTATCCTTTATGTACATTGACTTCGCCTAAATACAAACGAGTTTAAAAATGTTGGCATAATTTTTTACGTGGTTTTGGAAGCTTGGAGAAAAATTATATTGTCTTTCGCCATAGAAAATACCTACAGTAGCCCAATCACTGAATTTACAATTCTTGTTTTTATTTATGTACCTACACTTAAATATTCGATTAAATTCGTCGTTGATATTTTTATGTAATTTATTATAAAGATTAATAGGATCATTATGTTCAATAGTAGCCGGTTTAGTCATTTTAGAGTAAATGTTATCTTTAAAAATTGACAATTTATGTTTTGTTATAGGCCTACATTTAATTAAATGCTTTTTGTTTGCGACCATAGTTTATAAATAAACTTTAATAAAACTTTTTCAATCGACAACTGAGATATTATTTTATTCCCATCACTATTTACTACACATATTGAACTATCTTCGGTTGCGGTACGAGATACAATCGATACCTAATTTTATTTTATTATTTGTAGTTTATTCGTATGTCATAACTGCGTCCGCAGCTAGCAAAATATACAGCAATAGGTTATTTTTGACCCATAAAAATTTCAAAAATATATCATTGGTTTTTTGGAAGATATAAATTATTTTCAAAACTGTATTTTTAGGAGACTGATTAGGTCTCTAACGCACCACAGGCCAGGTTAGTTAGGAGATCTTTTAGGTCTCCAAAGCTACTAGCGGAAAGTTCTTTGAAAATGAAGACGCAGCGAACGTGTTAAACAGGGTAGAACAAGCTTCTCGTAAAGGCGCTTTCGCCAAACTATCTGGAAGGAGGTTCGCCGTAGTCCGGCAACCAGTTTGTCTTAACCAAAACCCGCATCCCGTATTACCTAGCGGAAATACTCTCAAATTTCACTAAAGACTAGTCCAGTAGATCCTGAAAGGCTTCTATCCGGTCCACTTTTAACAATTCCCCGCTATTCGTAGCCCATTTGTTGTGGAAAATCTTCCTAAATCAAACAACGAAAACAAATCTACTCAGGAATACCTTGCTGTGCAAGTGATGAGCGAAGTTATTATTAAAGATGAATTCGAAGTTTTTATTCGAAGTAGGTTTTTTACAAACACTATTCGAAAGTCAAACTACGCTATCGCTACACCAAATCCCTACGAGTGGTCTTGGAAGAAGAAGCGGCAACATACTCCTAAGAGCTTCTTTTTCTACAGTTACAGATTGCACCTACTAAATACGAGTATTAACGGCTAAAATACGAAACTAAAAGGCGCTGTTTGATGCCGCGTTCTTGAATATAGGAGACATTGGTGGGAAATTCAGTCCATGAGACTCCAAGCATTCGTCTCCAGCACCTGCACATCTCAAGAGCATAATGAGGTATGTTATGTTTAGTCATTTGATTTTTATTTATTTTCCTTATTAAAATAAATATATCGTGCCTTTAAATAGCTAATCACTACAATGTTTCGTTTTGATTTTGTGAGCCAATAATTTCTTTATTATTTCTCACTGGCTACGCTTTGTTGTTATGCCTTATAAGTTACAGATATTAATGGGTAAAGGTAAAAAACACATGTTTTCCGGGTATTTACATAAAATAAGGTAACGACCTAAAATAAAGAGGTACCTCGATGACAATAACGAATAATACAAACTTTTATGCCTTATTTCAACCCCTTAAACTTCTTCTATCGTGATTAAAGGAAATTTTTATTTTCCCTACGTCAACCCTTTCTCTACTTACAACTGCAGTTAGTAAGACTACTTAGTAAGACGTTCTTACAACTTACAAGTGCAGTAGTACTTAACAAAGGGAAAAAATTACCGTTATTACTACTGGTAGTAATAGTGGTAGTAATACGGGCAATAAACCCACTGTACCACTGTCGCTTGTGCCGTGGGCCACACAACACTGATGGTACAAGCTTTCTACGGACGTGCTGGCCACTGCGCGATGTTTATACCTTCATTTGTTCCATTGTCATTGTGTTATAGCTAACAATCTTTAGTACTTTGATGAGTTACAACGATTTTAACTTTAATTGTAACGTATTTAGGGTGTAAATTTGATAAGCTCGGTGAAGCCCAATTAAATTTTATATGTTGGCTCTGTTTTTGTAAAAGTAAAAATGTCAGGTTTGTTGTAGGTATATCTACATATAATAATAGTATGCAAACCCGATTTGGAGTTTTCTTTGATTAATTGAATATAAGTACAATTATTTATAGGTACGATTATCTAGGAAATAATGACTTTCTATTTATTTTATAAATTACATTGCAGGATTCATATCACAATTATCTGAGTTTTAGTTAACTTTTATTATCTGTGTGTTGTATTGTTTTCTTAAATCGACTTACTTTCGGTAATAAGGAAGAAAAATTTCTTCCTTATAACGGGCTTCTCTACGTTAGGCCACTTCAAAAAATTCAAAGTGAATATAAAAATGGAACGGTCTCATTAAATAAGGTTCATTTGGATTGCCTTTAGTAGGCAATTTTAATTTGACGTTCAGTTTTATGGGAAAAGGCGATGTTTTTACAAGCGTGAATGACAAAAGTTATCTAATTTTCTTGTTACGTCTCTACTTATAAAAGTACTACTAATATTACTTACCAGTTCTTAATACTATCATCACAATCATATAAATAAAATACGTCAGTGAAAACAGCATCCGAATAAGTCACATATCTACTTCTGAGATTACCGGAAAGAAACGTACAACCACTAAAACAAAATGTTAAAATCACTATCATTGAATTATTTTGCATTTCCCAATGTTCTCTTAGATATCTTGTATTACAGACTCAGAGTTAGATTTTATTATAAGGTACCTAGAAACTAAATTACCCACCTACAAGTAAAATAAAGTAAGTTAATGCTTCGTTGGTTTTGAATACACAGGCAAATGTCGTGCGGCCTGCACGTGGCGTTCTGACAACTGTGGTTTTGTGAGCCAAATAGGACGACTTTCAACTGAAGCCACATTTTAGGATCACATGTCCGCTCACGAATTTTTCACTTCGATAACCAACGTCGACGAGGTACGTTGATGGTATCAGGTCGATTATCTTATACTCGTATATAATAAAAATTCTCGTGTCACAATGTTAGTTACCATACTCCTCCGAAACGGCTTTACCGGTTTTTACCAAATTTTATATGCATATTCAGTAGGTCTGAGAATCGGCTATTATCTATTATTCATACTCCTAAGTGATAAGGGTTGTTCACCCTTAACATTTTTTTAGCAAAACAACGTTTGCGGGGTCAGCTAGTTTAACTATCATATTTAACTGTATTTGGCTTTGAGTAAACTGTGTCTAGTATCCACCTAGTAGTACTCGTATGATAGGTGGTAAGTGCCTATAGTTCAACCGGGGAAGTACCACCGCCCTCCACGGTACTTAGTACTATTTCTACTGCCATAATAATTATTTCAACAACAATAATTGCTGTTACGCTGAATACAATTATTGTGTTTCGAATAAAAAGTTGTGGAGCCATTCACACTTTTTATGTCAAATAATTGTATTAACTTAACACAGTCATTTAATTTTGTTCATTATTTTCCGACATTTATTTAACTGACAAATGAGTGTGAATGCCTAATTATGTTTGATACACACACTCAACATTTTAAATGAAAATACAGAACGTTTCGCCCGGGCTAGATTTATTAACCATTTTGTGTTTTACTTTTACTTAAGTGCCAGTGTGTAATCAATAAGACGATAATACAGAGTCCTTGGAATTGACAAGGAATATGATACCAATTTCGCACAAGCAACTCACACTACCGCCATGCGCCACCGCTATTCATTGGATTTCCGTGGCAAAAGCGCCAATACAATTTATAGACCGACAACGATGGCAAGGTCGGCGAGTAAAACTCGGGCTATTTTCTCGCTCAAGACACGTACAAAATATATGACATTCTATGTAAACAAAAGAGATGCATAGATACGAGCTAATACTCTCTGAAGCGCTCATAGCCCGGCGGCTTGCGTCGATCCTAAGCGATCGATAAAGTTAAGCAACAGCGGGCGCGGTCGGTAGTCGGATGGGTGACCGCTAGTGGCTAAATATGTTGAGCGCTTCCGTGCTTCGGAGGGCACGTAAAGCCGTCGGTCCCGGTTGTTATCGATTGATAGCAATCGTTAAGCCATGTCGGAGGCCTTCGGGCGGCTTGAAAACTTTCGACACTAGTTTGGCTACTAACCCCTCCACCATTCCGCACTGCAGCAGCGTGGTGGAGTATGCTCTAGACCTCCTCAATAATGAGGAGAGACCCGTGCTCAGTAGTGGGCCATTAATGGGTTGTAGCCAAGCCAATACTCTCTGACTATACACACCGCCGCGGCCGGCGAGTACCTACTACCTACTCTGCCCGTTTTTTGAACGAGAAAATAGCCGTTTTTTTTCAATTTTCTTAATGATTTGCTTGAAAACTTATTTCATAACATTTAATTCCCAATGTGATTAACTTAGTTAATTAAATAACAATGTACTTATACTAAAATTAACCAGAATTGCGACTTCTGTTTTTATTATTTTTGGCTTTCATATTACAGTGGTATGGCTCAGATTAGACCCTCCACATAAAATAAAAACTCCACTATTTTTCACCGGGATTGAATATCTCCAGTATTTTTCACCTGGATTGAATAGTGAGCAGTGTACCATCAACATTGTCACAGGAATGTATCCTGGGTAAAGTCAAATATAAGCAGAACTCGATGCGAGCACAAACACAGCGCAGACACTCTTGCCATACCAATGAGGAGAGAAATACTGGGAAAATATTTATTTACAAGGGTTGTGTAGACTCTTAACTCAAACTATTAGAATAAAAGGAAATTTTAAAAACCTACATACATCGGTTAATTTTTTAAATTGCCGCTGAGAAAATTTCATTTTATAATTTTCACCTCGATTAAAAAATGATTTTTTAAAATTTCCACGTCCTCCTTAGTCAAGTTTACGTAACAATTCCGCCGATGGTGTCTAATTATGTAGGTATGCCTATTTATTTGTGTGTATGTAAACTCATGAACTTTTGAAAGGCTTAATCGATCGAAGCGCGGATGACGGCATTCCAAAGAGTTCTATTTATATTTTCTGAAAAAATTAAAACGAATGGCTCGATAAACTTTGAGGAATTCCAAAAAAAAACACCAAGTAAACATATTTTTTCACATGACTTGAAAACTAGATTTGTACTGTTTCGATCAGTTCTCGAATCTAATCAGGTCTTCTACAATCCAATGCATCTTCAGAATCAGTTGATCCATTTTTAAGACGTAGTTAACAATAAATAAATTAAAAAAACTTTTAATATAACCCTTCAGTTAAGGACGCCCTGCAGGATTAACCAATATTATTTATTTTAATATCTTCTGTAGTCAATGATTTTAGTCCATAAAGTAAAGATGAAGATTTTCTGCATACTTCTTGTAGCGTTGATGCGAATCTACGAAATGTGAACTCTGAGATGTATGATTCAGTTTGTCACGAACGACACAAAGCTCGTGGTAAATTGTTTTGCAAATTGCTTGATTTCAGCTCGTATGAGATCGTTTTTGGACAAACAAATTTCATGTATTTTCTATAAATATCGTTCTTTTCGAGAGCAGTAACTTAATTTATCTTTAGAGCAAATGTAAACGATATAATTTGTGAGTATAATATCTAACTATCTAAGTATGATCATGCGACTTAATTTGCATGTCCTACACTTTTTATTATTACTTGAATGAATATGGTTAGAATGTAACTAGCTAACAGTACTAACAGTAAATACTACCGATGGTTTTTCTCTGATAACTGACTGATAATTTTTTAACAATTTAAAAGCTTCAAAACCGAGAGCTGCTTATACTTTTGATTTTTATTATAATAATAATTATGTATGATTCGTAATAGTAACAACAATCTTCTGAAATGACGGAAGTTAAGTAAGATAATAAAAGAGAAACATATTAAGACCCCTAGCACACGGCGTATTATAAATCGCGCTGATAAAGCGCAGATGACGCAAACGCGATTTGAACGCAACCTTGAAACCTCGGCACACGGAGCGATCAGGAAACGTGCGGCTACTGCGCGTATATACGCGCAGATCTCAGGCCCTTTGTATTGCCATCAAACAAGTTTTGAACGCGCTTCACACGCGCGTTTGTATCGCGTTCAACGCGCGTTTGTGTCCACAAATACACAAAAATAAGCATCGTCTGCGCGTTTAAAATACGCCATCTCCTGAGGCTCTTAAATTTCAAATACAAAATAAATTAAATCTGTCACAACTTTTAAGTCACGGTATGGCAATCAAGATAATGTTGTTATAATTGTTCTGGTTATCCAGATTATATTTCTAAACTCACATAACCCAATGTTTATACCTACCACTTGAAATCATTTTGATAGTGCAGCATCTTTTCTCTGGTATCTGTAGTTTTCCTACCGCATTGCGATATTCATTTAATTAAAACTCTCGGTAAATCCAATGGCTCGCTCTGTCACCATCCCGACGACTGAAACGCAATAAGTACCCACATAAAATGCTTACAGCGAGGGAAATTATTGCAATTTAACGGTATTCAATTCTAGAATAGTAAATAAACCTTTTTATTTTTCGATTTTCCCAGTCTTTTTTATGGAATTAAGGTAGCATACTCGTACAAGCCTACAGCACCACCCTTTCGCCATCGCCCATAACAATCGTGACTGACCTAGAACATTAATTAACTGGACTCAATTTTTTTTTTATGGAATTAAGATAGCAAACGAGCATGCAGTACCACCCTTCCCCTGCCGCCCATAACAGCTGTGACCGACCTAGAACTAGACTCAAAGGGACTAGGATGGTTAGTCCAGTTAGTAGATGGTGTTAGAATATTAGTTGGTTAGTTTGTTAATAAGTGCGAGGACAGGGTATGTTAGTGATAATTAGTCCTGTTAGTTAATGTTAGTAATAGTCCAGTTAGTTATTGTTAGTATGAGCCTTGTTCCAATTCGGTCACAGATGCGTTGCTACCCCTGAGGTCTGAGATGGTCGCCTCTAAAAAAGTGAAACCGGCTCCACAAACCTTCCTATCCGGAACACAATTGCTCTTAAAAACAATTATTATGACGGTAGGAATGGTACTGAGTACCTTGGCGGGCGGTGGTACTACCCCGGGCGAACTCTAGGCTCTACCACCTGTACTAGTTATAATTCGGTCAAAGTTGCGTTGCTTACCCTTTTTTTTGTTGAGGGGAAAACTTCAAAGGTGCCGTGGGAGCGAGGCCGGATTATGTCTGGTTTTTACCAACTAAAACCTACTCCGGTGGCCTAGCGCTTTGAGAACTCTGAGATCTCGAAAAGGAACAACCGGAGTCTTCCAAGCGCGGTGCTCTTGTGTTCGGACTCTGCCCACGAGTGCGTTGCTAACCCTGAGGACTGAGATGGTCGCCTTTAAAAAGTATAACCGGCTCCACACCTTTCTATCCGGAACACAATTGCTATTAAAGCAATTATTATGGCGGTAGGAATCGTACTAAGTACGATGGCAGGCGGTGGTACTTCCCCGGAAGGAACACTAGAGCGAATTGAAAACTTCTTTGCAAAGGAAGGCTTTAGACTTTAAATAAAAGTACGCTTAGACTAATAGGAGCTAAGCTACGAAGAAACATGTTGCAAAAATATTTAAGTTCCTAGAAATAAAGCGAGAGCCTTCACTAATTCAAGAATCAAAAGATTTACTAAATTAGTTGTTTATTTTTGCCCTTCTGATGGCCTTGTTGTCTAACTGATAGGTAGGTACTTATCCTGTCTACGAAGCGCCGGAACAAATACCTATTTATGACAGAATGATAAATGTTTACTGACGGGTTGTGCAGTGAGATAATGATATTTATTTATTCATTTATTAACTTCTTTCTTTTACACTTCGAATAATTCTCTCACATTTGCTTTCCCTGTATCATTAGCAATCAAGCAAAAAGGTCCGTCGACGTTCTCACTGCAATTTATTAACATTTGCAGCTAGAATAGAAAACTTTACTAACTGCTTGTGAATTCAAAAACAGCCCGTAGAACTAGCTCGTAGTAGAACCAACTATTTAGAGGTAAAACTAACGTTTGCCATCATAAAGTGGATCCAGTGCGGTTTTATGTACTGGCATGGAGATAATTCTAGCTTTTACATTTGGTACGAGTATTAGTAGCCTGTGGACTCTGAGTATCTTTATCCCCGCTTCCAATATGGTATTATAATTTACATACCTCGTACGGGTCTCGCTTCTTTGTGAATTTTGTTGAACTGTTAGTTGGATTTTGCTTACTTTAGTAATTTATGATAGTTTATTTTGTTTTAGTGGAAAGTTACGCAATTATTAGATAGGTTATGCCTTGATTATTTACAAATGCAAGTATACTGATGTACGGCACAGAATAGATAAAAAATCGGTTTAAATCGAATTAATAACGTATTATTCGTTATCTTGCAGGATTTTTTGTAATTGTAGATTTATTCCCCAAATAATACATTTATTTTGGTATTAAAGTTCATAATAATTCAATTCAATTCAATTTATTTTATTTCAGATAACTCAGATCCATTAATACATAACACAAAGCATCTGTCTATAAAAAGTATACAAATTAAATTAAAACAATTAATCCAAATAAAATAAGAATAAGAATAATAATGAATAACCTATTAAAATTTGTGAATTAATTTTTTGTCACAAATAAGGTTGATTGTTTCAAATAACATCAATCAATGTTGCAGTACCAAGTTTGATTCGTAAATTTCATCAAATAAACAACAAAAATAGTACCAAAAATATCAGAAAACAAAATGACAAACGATTTGTCAAGACGAGCAATATCAGCAAAATAAATAATCAATGTACCAGCGTACGATAAAACATCGCGTGCACATTTAAAATCCATTTCCCGTGTAGAATTTTCCCTCTACAAGCATCAATCGAGGACCCGGAAAGACAAAACTGGCTCGCAATAAACCTTTTTTTACTGCGGACATGGAAATTATTCCGCAGTGTAAGCTCAATTCAATCAAATCATGACCATAAACTGACGATATCACAGGCATGTAGCAGCAATAATTGGAATAATGACTTACTGAGCTGTCGTAAAGATTTGCGCCGAGGAGATATGGTCGAAGTACCCACGGCGAATACAGATGAGAAGGAATCTATAAAAGATTTAGCGTCTAATGATGTTAGTGAATCGGAATGGGATGAAATGGTGCCGGAGGAATAACATCGAGGCGATATTGAGCAATAAAAAGGTCAGATTTATGTGCGCTACAATGACCAATGTTTCGATGTTGTTTTCTTTTGTATCTTACAAAGTGTAGGTATTGAATTTTTAGTACAAGATTGTTTGCTGAATTTGAAATCACTTTGAAAAGAAAATAATAAAAAGTTTAAAGATTTTTTTATGTGTTTCAAAAACCTATAACATTTAAATCGAGATATGAATACAAACATAAACCAATTACATTTTCATGAAACCTGTAGAAATGACAATCTTATGAAGAGGTACAAGTACATTATAAACAGCTTTGACGCAAACAGCTAAAGAAGTATGTTTGAATTTAAACGCGATGAGGTTTACCCCAAAAGAATGTCTTTTATGAGTGTTCATAATGTTTGCTAGCAACGCAACGACAATGCATACATCACAGTGCACGTATGCGTTACCGGAATAAATCACAATTTAAAACTAAACCGCACAAACATAAAACTTTGCCAAGAAAGCTTTCCCCGCGAGCATTCCTGAACATTTTAAATTGTACCTTTGAGGTACACGAACAATTTTCATTTGAAATTTAACCGGTTGCACCTTTTTAACCGACTTAAAAAAGGCGGAGGATAACTTATTTACCCAGAATTTTTTACTGGATGTAGGTACCGATTTTGATAATTCGTTCTATATTCGAAAGCTGGTGCTTATCGCGTGATTTCATTTGAGATATTTCACTTTTATTTTCCTAGTAATCCCAAATAATGCGTATTCTGAGGTCTCCTCCAGTGCGGACTGGAGCATCGTGGCAGAGTATGGTCTAGGCCTCTTCAATAATGGTTTGTAGCCAATGACTTATCGTTAACTATACTGCGCCAACTATCACATTACTATACTATAATTGAACCAAAAATTGGGCTGAAGGATATTGAACTATTTTTTAACATATTTGACATTCTGATTGTTAAAATGATAAAATCACAAATATAATAAAACATTTAAAAGCCTATAACAAGTTTCCGTGACATTACGCGGCATGAGCAATAAATGTAAGGGAAATACGGCCCTAATACACAGGGGGCCGAGCGTCACATACAATATCAGCGTCGTAATACAGCAATCATAATTCCTTTATCGACACTTCCCGCTATAAAAACAATGCTATTAAATATTTATGCGTGCAGCTTTATTGTCTTTCTTGCTATGTTTGAGTTCCTCTTTAAGCACTCATAGCCCGGCGACAAAGTTATGTTACTACGGGCGCAGTCCGAAATTGGATGGGTGACCGCCAGTGGC
Organism: Hesperia comma; assembly: GCA_905404135.1. Taxonomy (NCBI): domain Eukaryota; kingdom Metazoa; phylum Arthropoda; class Insecta; order Lepidoptera; family Hesperiidae; genus Hesperia; species Hesperia comma. The sequence continues at coordinate 16,297,403 of FR990028.1, forward strand.
AAAAAATTCTTAAGCGCTTCTGTGCTTAAGTTAAGCTTGTGTTAAGCCCTGACGGAGAAAATTTCCGATACGGTGTTGGCCACTAACCCCTCCACCAATTCGCACTAGAATAGCGTGGTAGAGTATGCTCTAGGCCTCCTTATTTACGAGGATATTACCCGTACTCACTAATGGGCCATTTATGCGTTGTAGCCACATCGTCTAGTTATCGACATGTCTAGTGCTCATTCATACTGACTCGCGGGCGTGGTGACGGGTGCGGTCACGAAAAATCAAACACATTTATGGCGTAATATCCAAGTGGTCACATAGGAAACGCACGTGCGGTCTAAGTAGCGGGCAAGCAAGCGACGACGCGCGCAGCGCGCTCGCGGAAATATCAAACGCATGAGATGTTTATGTGTGTTCACACTGAACTAGCGGCGGAGCGCGCGATTCAGTAGAGATGCAACTGAACTTAAAATGAAATGGAAAAATATTTAATATTATTTTGTAAAGATAAAGAGCAAGTTTCCCGAAGTGAAGCGAGGTCGTTCATTAATATTCTATAAAATCACATTATTACCATTTCTTGAATTACTTATGATTCTCGAAACTTCTGGTATCTAAATATTAAAGATACTTGGAACGAGAAATCTAAAATATTTATATACAAACTCATTCCATATTTAAATAAAATAACACTTTATTATTTACTTAAAATGTTTCTATGTATACGTCTTTATTGTTCTTGAGAACTATGGAAATGCATCCCTGATCGTCAACCCTTATTAGACCAATTATATTAGATATCTGACCAAAAACTAGTAGGTATTATGAACTCAAAAGAAGAACTTAATCAATCAAAATGTCGAGAACAGAATCGCTAACATTTTTATCATGTTTATTCAACAAAAATCATCATAATTATCAGTTGGAACATTAAGCAGACATGGATACATACAGAGAGTACGTCGATGCGGTAAAAAACGAGTGTTTGAACAAATACTTGTTTGAAATGAAAAATTTAAATGTACTCGTATGCATGCGAGTGCTATTACAGCGTACTTTTCGGGTCATAGTGAATAATCCCAGTTGCATATTTTTGTGTTCAAATTACCTGGGCCCCACATGAATGTACGCAAATACATCTGCATGCGAATGTGATCAGTCTATGGCAGTGGAAAATTTCCAGGACAGGAGTCATCACTAACAGTGAGATAGATAAATAATAATGATATATACTAAAAGTTTGTAATGATAACAGCAGGCTGGTGATTTCAGTACGATACTACTGGTATAACCATGACCAAATACTGCTCGTCGTCATACCAGTAGGTCTACCAATTTAAATGTATTAAATTGAAGTGGTCTATGGTATAGTCAAGATAAATCTTAAAATCTATAACATACTAATTTCGGCTTAATTTAGTAACAAAGGAACCGAAGTGCAATCTCAGATATAACTATATCAGTGAACAAATTAATATACATTCTGAGAAGTGTTACAACAATGATGACGTAGTGCGACCCCTAGCGGTGAAAATTGTCGTCCAAGTTGAGACAACTCGGTAAAGTGGAATACCGCCGCCGTAAACCTGTTATGAGTATACAGAGTTAGTAAGATTAATATCGACTATTTCTGCGGAAACTAGCACAAACACTTAAGCCTTACTTTACTGGAAGATGGTTAAAATATAAGAAGTTATTAAACTTAGGTATAGGTAACTGACGTTGGCAGTTAGAAAGTATTGAATGAATTTAATAGGTGGCATTGTGGTGGCAATTATCCGTTCCTGTAATAAACAATAGACGAATAAAGCTGTAAATAATAAAAAATATAGGTATGGTTTATGTCTCTACAGTCTATCTGTATTTTTATTGCGGATCACGCAAAACCACAATGAAATTTGATGCATTTTCCATAGTTTTGTTTGTGATAATCTTATCTCAAAAACTGGTCCATATTTCTTCTTAACACAGACTCCTTAAAACCTTGCTTACAGATTTATTAATTTAATTAGCCTTAACATACACAAGTAACAAGTAAAGTCGTATCGTATCTCACCCTCAGACTCAGCCCGCCTGCAAGGCACTGCAAGGTGCATGTCAAATGCATCCTTATCAACCTAACTTAGTTTAGCTCTAGTGCAGCGGTACTCAACCTTTATAAGGCCACATACATACATCAGCCGAGCGATCCCGGGCCACAAGCAAAAAGTATTTGGGCGTAAATAATTAAAACATGGTATATTTTCTTATATTTTTTTTACTTTGTAGTGAATGCATGACTACAATCCTACCTGATGGAAAGCAGCAACGTAGTCATGGGTGGTAAAGAGCACTAACTTAGAAGCCTATTCTTGAAGCCACTCTTTTCTTGAATATCCCTATATACATTTAACTTTCATTCTTTATTCATTACTAAAAAGTAAATTTTAACAAAAATTAATTTTACGGTCTTAATTTGATGCGTAATTTAAAATGGTTTACTACAAACTTAACATTTGAATTTAAGTGGGCCAATCCAAGGGGCCCGCGCGGGCCGCAGGTTGAGTAAAGCTGGTCTAATGAAAAGACTGCGCTTATCAACAACTAGAGAACCGCCCGCGCTTCGCTTCGGGACCCGTAGGTAACAGCCGCGTAGGTCCCGCTCCCGTAAGTTTCGGCTAAAAAGTAGCTATGACTTAAGTAAATTACAGTAGTATTTGATAACGTGATTCAGAATTTGCAAATGAATTTTACTAACGCCATCTATTAACAACTCCGGAACTAAATATCTATCAACTAACAAATCATCGATCTTCCCATGAGAATGGAATGTTTTTCCGCGGTAAAAAGTAGTCTACGTCACTCCCCACCCTCCTAACTATCCCCACACACATAAACCATACCATATAATAGCCATGTTGCGACGTGAAAGAGCCACAAACAAACAAACACACTTTCACATTTATAGTATTAGTAAGGAAGTAAGGATTTCACAACGTTAGATAATTTACTCTCGTATGTTACATTTATGAATACCATTCGTCGTAACATGGAAAAGTTGGATTTAACTTTCTTCATTAAGAGAAACGTAGGTCTTTATATTAAATCATAATCTCTGTAATTAGAATGAAGAATAAGAGAAACTCATTTTATTCGGCCCGAATGCTAGAAATCGCATGCATTTATTTAGGCTGCTACCTCAACGTCAGCGAGTAAGCGATTAAATAATATCAGCTATTTTCTCTCTCAAAAAATGTACAATAGATAAATATTCTGTGTAAACCAAAGAGATATATATTTAACTAGCCGACCCGGCAAACGTTGTTTTGCCAAAAAAATGTTAAGGGTGAACAACTGTTATCACATAGGGGTATGAAAAATAGATTGTAGCCGATTCTCAGACCTACTGAATATGCATATAAAATTTGGTAAAAATCGGTAAAGCCGTTTCGGAGGAGTAAGGTAACTAACATTGTGACACGAGAATTTTATATATAAGATAATGACTTTTGTCTCACCGCCGACGATGCAAGTGTTCCACTTATTAAATATCTTTCTTTGGTTTACCCGGAATCTTTACTATGTTTTACGTCCTTGAGCGAGAAAATAGCCGATAGTTAATCACTTAATCGCTGTCGGTGGGATAACTGCCTCAAATGAGTAAATAATTGAAAATGTATGGTTTTTCATTTTTGCATTTATATTAAAAATATTGAAATATTAGTGAGCTTTTTTCGCTAAAGTAAACTTTAAACTTCAAATAGACGATATTTTATGAAATCGTGATGAAATGAAATTAAATTCAAGTTAATAAATTCGTTATTCGTTTATTAGTTAATAATTCAAGTAAATAAAAGCATTTGCTATCTATTACAGTTAGATCTATTGAGTAGTTTTTGCCCTCGACCTCGCTCGCGTAAGAGACAAAGAACGATTAAATAGTATTAAAATAATTCAACGGTTTATTACCAGGTACAAAGTATTCTATGTCCTAGATTAATTCGTGGACTACCCAAGTGCCAAATTTTTATTGCAATCTGATAACTTATCAGTGATAAGTATTATTAGGTAAGATGAGTTTCATATCCATTCTATTGATCCTGTCTTTTCCTGGCCCTCCATTATTTCCTTACAAATCCATCTAAATCCATTCAGCGGATTAGGTTGCCTGTCCACCGGAGCGAAGCGAGGCAGCAGAGCGGAGAAACGGAGATATATTAACCAATAGCTAGCTCGCAATCCCTGTCAACTGGTGCTGAGCGGAGATTTTATACAATCTTATTGGTTAATTTTCTCCGTTTCTCCGCTCCGCTGCCACGCTCCGCTCCAGTGGACAGGCAGCCTTAAGCGAGAAAAGCCAACAGACAGACAGACAGAGTTAATTTTGCATTTACATGATTACTTAGGATATAAAATATAGCCAATCAAAATATGGAATTGCAACTTCCCACAAAAAATATTACTATCAAGTTAAGTTCGGCTTATAAAGTAAATTTAATTACGGTATCTTAAATTCCCGTCAATGTACCTTAAGAACATGGGCGAAAAGATGATAATCGTGTGGGATGCAATCAGGCCGAATTCCTTTTCAAACGCGATAGCCGTGAAATAACACCTAAAGAAGAATTATTTGGGGATTTCGTTTAATTTCAAGGATCAAAGTTTGACAGAAATCTCCGAATTTGGTATTCGATTGGTATTCATTCGTATTGGTAGTTTTTGAGCTTCGGGAGTGACTTGGGGATGAATTCTTATCTGTCATTTAAAATAAGACATTCTAGCCTTTGAGCAGGTATTTATCTCAAAGACTCCAGCCTAAGAATGTAAGTCAGAATTCGTATTTAATGGTTTGGTGCTTCATAGGCATATTTTTATGGAATTAAGATAGCAAACGAGCATGCAGCACCAGTCTTCCGCTGCACATTTACACCTGTGACCGACCTATTCTCTATTTTCGTTCTGTTACGAGCCTCAGGGTTAAGGGGTTTTTAAAAAAAAGAATTATTTGAGGCGACACGACCGATTGGTGTGGATGATGGATTGAGACTAACTGGGATGGAAGGATGAGCGGAGGGGAAGGAGTAGATGTGCTGAAGGTGCAGAAATAGGTGAGCAGAGTCAGCAGATATGCCTACATAGACTATCTGTAACAGCCCCCTGGGGTTGACTAAACATCGGGGTTGAAATACGATGTTTAGGGAGAAGAAAATTGACAAAAGTTATATAATCGTTCTCAAAGAGGGAGAAGGAATATCTTTGGGTCTAGAACGACTTTCAGTGGTTTTGACAGGAATAGGAATTTCAGGAATTGGTATTTCTTCTGGAGGTGACTCTAATGGAGCGGGCGAGGAAAATCTCGGAAAAGTGAAGGAAAATCGGTTGCGTGATTTAATAATCGAATAAACTTTTACAATACAAAATAATGACATAATACAAACAATTACTATTGTTACAATAGAGTAATGAGTCTCATATTGAATGATTGGATGTTGATTTATAATTTTATCAGTTTCTGATGTTATTGATTTAAATTTTGATTTTGATTCCGAAGTGAAAATGTCTAGATCTAAATTATTTAATTGAATAGGAGACTCATTTTTTATTTTATATTTAAAATTATCTAATGAACAACAAGAGTCGTTAATTATGTTAAAATCTGATTTTACAATGGTTATATTTAATGAAAGGTTATTTAATTTTGGAATTAATTTTGTTGTTTTACAATAAGCTATGCAATTAATTGGTATGTTTACGATACCAGTACCAAAGATATTTAATTCTGCAATATTTTTATTAGGACATTCTATGTATAATTTATTCTTTTGAGATTGTACAAAAATCCAATTATTATTATGTAGAGGTTTCCATATGTCTAAATGTCCGTAAATAAATTCGGTTTTACAACGTTTTGGAAGAGCACTTATTACACTGCACATAATTTCACTTTCACAGTTGGGATTTGCACTTGTGGGGAACACTGACATCACGTCACAGATGTAGTTGTAACGCGTTATCGCTCTGCATTCTTGTAGTGACTCTAAAGTACAATATTCCGATTTATCCCTGGTCATTGCTATGTACTTAGTACTAGGTATTATAAAACTAAAAGAGTCCGGCTTTGTATTTTTATGCGGAATCGGTAATGCTATGCTGTGGAATAGACTGTATTCCTTAGGGGAAACTAAAGGAATTCTTAATACAAACACTAATTTATTTCTTAAACTATAGCAAATAACATTTGAAATATTCGTTAAAATATGAATTTGGCTTAATTCTAAGTTTACAGGTAGCTTAAATTCTACAGGTAAATATCTATAGTTATCAACAAGTTCTTGATAAAGTTGCGTGGGACGTAGAATCGCCGGGTGGAGAATGTTTTGACTTGTGAGCATAATTGCATTTGTTATGTCTTGCAATTGAAAAGATAGGGTGAGTATGGATGCTTCCAAACTATTCAGGATAGAATTAATTTTACTTTTTATATTTAAAATGTTGGAAATAATAGTTAAATTCTTTAAAGAAATAGAGAACTTGTCGATAGCTTCATTAAGGCTAATTTCATTAAACTTAATTTTATATAAAGTATTATTAAATTCTAATAAAGAAGAAGTAGTAACTAATACATTTTCTTTAATTAAAGAGGCTATTCTCTTTTCGTTATCTTGGATGTTTCGAATGGCATTGTCATATTTAATAGCATCGTTTTCATCTAAAGTCCCGAAAATAGTTTTTGCTAAAGAGCCAATGCCACCTATCCAGGCACTTCTTTTGGACCTATTATTGACTAAATGGGCAATGGAAGAATATTCAGAAACCATATCCGTATATCGAATTGTGAGAGGTTCTAAGATATTAGTACATTCTAAACTTTCTGAAATTTCAAATTGGATTTGGTTGCATAAGTGACGTGTTGTACCTAAAATAGAATTAATATTATTAATATGTGGTTCTATGTAAGAAATATCGAATGCAGTCACAATATCTAAATGGCCTACATTTATTTTAAGTTCACCAATTGGGTCAAAATATATGCCAGGACTCGAGTCGATTTGATGAACAAAATCTTGACAGTGACCTTGGGCCAATATGCTGTAACGAAGAGAAAAATAAAAGATATTATGTTATTTACTTAAGTTATTATTAAAAGATATAGAATAATTAAAACTAATCACTAAAATAAGGACTATCCTAACTAGGAGAAGAGTCATGGACATCCTGAACGGGTTTCACTTCGTCGAAGTGATGCCTCACGTGTCTTCTGTTTATAAGAAGAGACAAGGTATGGTTCCCATGAACTTTGACTATTTTATAGGGGCCTTTCCAGAGAGGTGATAAGGCCTTTCGTAACCTGAGATGATTCTTTAACATAACATAGTCGCCTACCTTGTATTTAGCTGGACGACTATGGGAATCATAATAATTTTTAGATCTCAGCTTTGAACCGTGTATGAATTCTAAAGCTTTCTCACGCGAATGTTTCATGCGGTGTTGGAGCATTTTCACGTATTCGGGATAAGTAACAGTAGAGTTTTCGTTGTATAAGGAATCAGGAATACGGGGCTTGTATCCAAACAAAAGTTCGTAGGGAGAATAGTGCGTAGTAGAGTGTATGGCTGTGTTATATGCCAACATGGCTGTATACACATAACGCGGCCAGTTATCTTGATTTTCGTTTACATAAGTTTTCAGGTATTCTTTAAGAGTAGAATGCGACCTTTCTAGTGCGCCTTGCGTCTGCGGATGATACGGAGCAGACCACAGTTGTTTAATTTTCAGAAACTCACAGGTCTTTTTAAACAAATCTGCAGTAAAATTAGTACCTTGATCTGTGAGTATATGTTTGGGTATTCCAAAGAGGGACATAAAATGTACGAGGCATTCACTCGATTCTTCCGCGGTGTTACAACGTAGGGGATACGCTAACGAAAACTTTGTGAGGTCGTCTTGCATAGTCAAAATAAATTTTAATTTAGCAGTTCCGGCTTCGGGTAAAGGACCAACGATATCGATACATAATTTTTCGAATGGGGCGGTCGAAGTCGAAGTAATAATCATAGGAGCTCGGTTAATTCTCCGTAGGGCTTTATTAGCTTGACAGGCTTGACATTTGCGAACATAGTTTTCAATATCACTTCGCATATTCTTCCAATAGAAACGGTCACGGATACGATTATACATTCTCAGGTTTCCTAAGTGACCTGCAATAGGGATGTCGTGATTTTCTTTTAATATTTTTGGGATTTCGCTAAGTGAAGGGTAAATAATTTTATTGTGATAAATATGTATATTTATGTTGGTTCCGTCGAACAGATAACCTAACATGTTATAGATTTTGATAAATGAGTGTTTATCGAAAGGGTTTTTGAAATCCGATATGCTGACGTCATTTATCGTCGTATACACCATCATTATTTGGTCACGGGCAAACTTAAGAGATTTGTATATATCTGGATAAGACATGTCATCAAAATGATGTACTTTAGTGAATAAGAAAAGATAGTGTTTATTTTCGATGTTAAGAGGTAAGGTAGTATGTAGGTGTCTTTCTAATCTAAGGAATTCGTCGCGCCTACTGTCCGGACAATTATTAAGTACTTCTTGTACATAGGGCATAGATTCATCCATATCGATTGAAGTAGGAATTATGACTAACTCTTGTTTACACTTAAGCAAGTTTTCGTTGTATTCTTTTATAGTCGTACTATATGTCCTTGTAGGGGACTTTAGGAATTTGCTATAGCTGTCGTCGGCTGGTCTACTCTGACTTTCAGGTAATGGGGACGTTTCAGGACCAAAGCTAGCAGGCAAGTGATTTTCAGGTGTCGAGGACAAGGGATCGAGAGGATCAGATGCAGGTAAGTCTTCATTGGGTAAAGGTAAGTTTTTAGACGTTAAGGATTTTTCAGGACTAGGATTAGCAGGTAAGTTTACTTCGGGTAGAGGTAAGTTTTTAGATGTTAAGGATTTTTCAGGGTTAGGATTAGTTGACACGGGTAAGGTTTCAGGATTCTGCCAACTGGTTGAAGGTTGCGGGTCATGTTCGACACTGACACGTGTTTCTTCATTCATAGAACTAAGGAAATCTAATACATCTTGTTCTATTTCAGGGTTTAGGAGGCCAGCTTCAACACTTGAAGGTGGGGAGACTAGGACACTCTGTAAATCATTTAAATCATCAGGTGAGTTTATATTTTGTTGCTCCTGTGCAGGATTTGAATTATTATTTTCAGGATATACGGGATTTACAGGATACCTTGAAAGAGCATCAGCTGCAGAGTTTAACTTGCCTTTTCGGTATTGGATATCGTAGTCAAACTCCTCTAATTTTAACCTCCATCGTTGGAGTTTGCTTCCAGGATCCTTATGATTGAATAACCACTTTAAAGGTCTGTGGTCGGTAATAATTTGAAACTTGCGACCATACAAATAAGGACGAAAGGTTTTACATCCGAATAGGATTGCTAACAACTCTTTTTCAGTGGTGTTGTAGTTAACTTCATTTTTATTAAGCGTTCGAGAAGCAAAAGCTATCGGTTGCTCTTTTCCAGGATCACCTTGAGATAGGATTGCGCTGATGGCGTAATTAGATGCGTCACACGTAAGTATGAATTGTTTCGTAAAATCTGGATAAATAAGAAGGTGAGACAAGACGTGATTTTAGGGTTTCGAAGGCTAATTGATGTTCGTTTTGCCAAACGAAGGAAGTGTCCTTTTTCAGAAGGGAGGTTAGAGGTTTTGCTGTCTTTGAAAAATCAGGAATGAATTTCCTATAATATGACATAAGACCTAGGAATGATTTTACGTCCTTGGGACATTTTGGAACTGGAAAACTGGATACGGCCTTGACTTTTTCGGGGTCAGGTTTCACGCCTTTATCGGTTATAAGGTGCCCGAGATAAGATACTTCTTTGCGAAGGAATTCGCATTTGTCAGGCTGGAGTTTGAGATTGTGTTCTCTGAGACGATTAAATATTAATTCGAGATTATCTATATGCGATTTAAGGTCGTATGAATATATTACGATGTCGTCGAGATACACGAAGCATCTTGTACCTTGAAGTCCTGTGAGCACGGTGTTCATGAGCCTCTGAAATGTGGAAGGCGCGTTTTTGAGCCCGAAGGGCATGCGTTGAAATTCGAAGTGTCCTTGAGGTACATTAAAAGCGGTTTTCGCTGCATCTTTTGATGCCATTTTTATCTGATGGAAGCCAGACGCCAAGTCAAGAGTTGAGAAGTATTTTGATTTACCAAGTTGATCCAATATTTCATTGATGTTGGGTATTGGATATGAATCACCGATTGTGACGTCATTGAGCCGTCTATAATCGATCACAACTCTCCATTTCCGCTGCCCGGAAGCATCTAACTTCTTCGGGACAACCCAAATGGGAGCCGACCAAGGAGACATAGATGGTTTAATGATACCATCTTTAAGCATTTTATTTACTTGGTTTTGGACCTCTTGCTTGTGGCATTCCGGAAATCGATAAGACTTAACATGAATTGGCTCATTGGTTGTTGTGTTGATTTCATGTTCCAGGACATTAGTAAAAGATAGGGAATCTCCGGGTAAATGGAAGATATCAGAGTAGTTGGCACAAATTTCGAAAAGGGTATTGGCTTCTTCACCGTTGAGATGTGAAGCTCTGAGTTGGTTTAAAACTTCCTGGGTTCGGTTGATTGAGTCATGGGTTTGTAGAGTATTCACAGGATACTCTACGGCTTTATTTTCAGGAATAGGAAGGTTATTGGAGTCGTTTTGAATTAAAGTAAGTAATAAATTAGAGTTGAGGGAAATAGGAGATTCGGATATGTTAACAACAGATATATTTATCCTGTTGTTATTTTTGACTTTAACTAAACAATTAGCAATAAGGATGTCTTTGAATTGTGTTTGATCCAGTATAAGTCCTTCTTTTAATTCGGGATTCGACACAGAGCACTCTATTATCATTTCAGATCTGGCAGGGATGGTGTAGATTGGTTCATTAAAGTGTATTGGTATTTGGATATTATTAATTTGGAGTTTACTTGTCGTGTAATTAATGTTACAACCAAATGAATTTAGTAAATCTGTTCCTATGATGCCATCATATGGAAGATGAATTTTGTCGATTACATGAAATTTGTGACAGATAAATTTGTTTGAGGTATCAGATAAATTTAATTTTAAGAGGAAGTGACCACGGGTTTTTGTACAACTTTTTCCGGGTTCAATTCCTTTCAGTTCTATTTGTTCATTAATTAATTTTATTGGTTTTTGTAAACAAGATGATTTAATTAGGCTGATTGCAGAACCAGAATCTATTAGCAAGGACAAAGGCAATTCGGACACTGGAGAATTAATAATAACATGCGGAAGTAGAATTTTATTAGGATCAGTCGTGATTTCAAACACCTTTGTTTCAGGATTAGAGATGGATACGTCGGATATAGCAAGATTTTTATTTTTTAATACAGGGAATACAGTGGATTTAGGAGTTTTCGGTAAGCTAGCTTTTTGTTGCTGCTGCATGGATACAGAGAATTTTGGCAGGCTTGGCTGCACGGATACAGAGGATTTCGGCAGGCTTCGCTGCACGGATACAGAGGATTTCGGCAGGCTTTGCTGCACGGATACAGAGGATTTCGGCAGGCTTTGCTGCACGGATACAGAGGATTTTGGCAGGCTTTGCTGCACGGATACAGAGGATTTTGGCAGGCTTTGCTGCACGGATACAGAGGATTTTGGCAAGCTTTGCTGCACGGATACAGAGAGTTTCGGCAGACGTCGCTGCACGGATACAGAGGGTTTAGTAGAACGATTGCCATGTAACGGAATCGTTTCAGATGTGCCGATTTTTGATTGAGGTCCCGTACGGCACGGGAACGAGACATTTATTCGTTTTTTGGCATGACGTCATCCACAGTATCATAGCCTTCTTCATATTCATCGGGATCACAGCTAGGATCGGACACAAAATTTACGTTTCGGATAGGGATATCAACGTTTTGGCCTTGGTTTAGATTTTTAAAACGTTGATTATTGAACATACGTTTTCGGCATTGTTCTAAAGTATGTCCCGGATTTTTGCAATACCTACAAGTCACATTTTTAGGATTTGGGGATTTAGGGATCATAGGTTGTTGACGGGATGTTGAAACAAATTGATTTTGTTGTGGACGACGCATAAATTGGACAATTGGTCTTTCTTGACGAACCGCGGGTTGAACATTTTTATACAAGGACTGTTGGATTTTCTCCTCAGAAATTGCTGCGTTAATTGCATCATTTAACGTTTTTACAGAACGACACCTTACAATATTAGAAATACGAGGAGCTAAACCCATCTGGAAGTGGTGAAGAGCGAGCTCTTCCATAGCTGCGGTGCGGCCTATCATCTCACGGCTCTTGTGGCCATGTGAGATGGAGATTTCAGTAAGGAGGGCGGAGAGACAAGTTTCCACCCTAAGCGCATATTGACTTACAGGTTCGTTCAGTTTTTGCTTACACTCCTGTAGTTCTGTAAGAAGGTGAGAATAGTGTTTACGTTCACTAAACTGGGTTTTCAAAAAATCTTTCAGTTGTTGCCAGGTAGTAAAATCTTTTATCGAACACGCAGTTTCCGCTTTTCCTTGTAATTGGCACAAAATATATTTAAATAATATATCCTTCTGAGAGTCGGACGCCAGCTCAAAAGCATTATTGCAGTTAACTAAAAACGAATTTAAGGTTTCTCTGCGGCCATCATAAGGCTTAATAAATTTTAATAAAATTGATAGGTCTATTTCTGCTTTAGGAGCTGAGGTCTTCTTCTTAGATCTAGTAGAAGGGCCTGGAGGGGGACAGATGCTTTCTCTGTCATCCTCGGTGTCGGTTACGGCTATTTCCGGCTTTTCAAATTTAGGGCTCTGCGATCTACTTTCTGCCATTTTAATTTAAGACGAAATACACAAGATAACACACAAAAAATACAATAAGAAATTAAAAGATATATCTGAAATTATAAAAACAAACACAAAACACAAATAGTACACGATAACTAGGCACAAAGAAAAATCAAAGTTCAATATAAGGCAATGACCAAGGATTTAGAAGTCACTCACAGAGCAATAAGGACGATCATTCTTCTCTCGTAGAGGAGAGCAGGATACAGGGAAGACCGGAGCGTAGAGAAAACTGGAGAGCAGAGAAGACTGGAGCACAGAAGATATTGGAATGTAGACCTTGCGATGTATTCTCGTCGTCGTCGTTGTGTCGTCGATATACCGTCGTTGTCGTCGTGTCGTCGATGGAACTCGTCGTAGAAGAAGTAGCCGCAATCTACTGCTACTATTGCGGTTGCCAGTGGAGTAGAAGTCACAGGATATAGTATGAAGTGCAGTTTGTGTTTCTAGTGTGTCCGGGTAAAGGATACAGTGGAAATAGAAATAGAACTTGGATATAGAAGTTTTACCCGGTTTTCGCACTTTTACACAGAATTTAGTAGTTTTGAAATAGAATTGGCACTTTTAACTGAATTCTTACACTTATTCACTGAATACTGGCACTCACTCACTGAATTTACGACTTTGAGAAAGAGACGTACCGGGGACTCTTTTGAATCCCTTCACGCTGCCACCAAAATGTTACGAGCCTCAGGGTTAAGGGGTTTTTAAAAAAAAGAATTATTTGAGGCGACACGACCGATTGGTGTGGATGATGGATTGAGACTAACTGGGATGGAAGGATGAGCGGAGGGGAAGGAGTAGATGTGCTGAAGGTGCAGAAATAGGTGAGCAGAGTCAGCAGATATGCCTACATAGACTATCTGTAACAGTTCGATATGGAATTCGTTTTAATGGCAACACACACAAGAGACTGTTTTCAGCCCTTGTAATTAAGGTTCATTGTAGAGTGACGGCGAGTTTTTTATCATGTCCCCCCTCCCTGCGTGACCACCGTAGTATTTACCAAGAAGCTCCTCACTTCCCCCGTGGCTGTTCACGTGGTTTTATTAATATGGTGCTAAAATAAATCATATCCTGAAAAGTGAAAGTTAAAAATTACTCGAAAAACCGCGAGATCTCTCTAAAGTAGTGACTACGTGACCAAAGTCTAAAGCTAAAAAACCCCCGTCCCCCCGCGTGACCATGCATAGTATTTATTTATTTATTTATTTATATATATATAGTATATTGGAAGATCCACACTCCGTCACGTAGTATGGGTACATTCCCTAAGGAGGTAACGTCATATTTCAACTTTATGTAAACTTCTTTTCTTTTGACATCACGCGACAGAAAAGTAAAGTTTTTAAAATTTTATCAATTTAACTTTCTCGCGATAACATTCCACCAAACCTTTTGACTTCCTTCTCTTAATTTTGTATTGAGAACTTTGCTATTAAATCTTGGCCAGGTGACGAGATAATGATCAATAAAGTTACTTTCCATTTTAATTTAATAATTTATAATGAGGGATAAGTTTTTAATGGAGTTAGATAGGAAACGGGCATGCAGTTAACCCTTCCACTGCCTTCCATGACAATTGTGACTGAACAATTACAGACTTAAATCGGGAGTTAAATAGTTATTGTAATTACAGACTTAAATAGTTAGTGTAATCAGTTGAGTGTTGTTAACATTACTTGGTCAGATCATTAATATGAATAAGATCTTGAGATAATATTAGCCCTTTTAGCAACGCACACATAGACACTATTCACGAACAGCAAATATGGAACCACTCTGAACCACTATTGATGTTTCGTGCACCTTTCTATCCGTGAGCGACGTCCAATGTGTGCGTGGCTCGTGCATTTATAAAGCTTTCCATTTGTAGTGTATAATTTGTGTCGATTAAGACATGGATTACTAATACTAGTACTGATGTACAAAAATATAAACTCAAGAAAACAAATATATAAACTTACTAGCTTTTGCCCGCGGCTTCGCCCGCGTGGAATTCGTTTATATCGCGAACCGGCAAAGTGGGGAAGGGGGTACGTCATCAACTATCTTCCTGGGAAAATTCATCGAAATCGGTCAGGTAGTTTAGATTTTTCATACAAACTTTCATCCCCTATTTCAAGCCTTTAGGGGTTGATTTTTGAAAAAAAAAGTAGCCTATGTGTGACTCTGGGTCTTCAACTATTTTCATTCCGAATTTTATCCAAATGGGACCGGTGGTTTAGCCGTGAAAATGTCACAGACAGACAGACAGACTTTCGCATTTATAATATTAGTATGGATGATTCCAATTTCAACTTCGCTGGAAAACGAACCCCAGGGATGGCAATTCGGCATGTCAAGCACTGCGCTATTCGAGTCATCAGAAATTTTAAAAATATAACAATTTATGCATTATCCTTTTTTCCTACTGTAGATAATTATGTTGTTGGGTGTGGTAACGTTACATACTCGTATGACTAGACACTGCATTTTAATCACTTAAAAATCGCTGTACATTAAATCGCATAAATCGCATAAAAATCGCATTAAGACACATCAACTCTACAAATCTATCTTCTTATTAATGTACATTGTTTCATAGTCGAGCAAGCCATATTCCTTATTTTTACGATCCTAACTTGTTACTGCAAATAACTCCTAGCTGTGATGTAAGATGTTGGCGGTGAAATGTCCATTAATGCCAATAAAAACTTTATGACGATCGCTTGGCAAAGTGCTGTCTCGTTCCACACACTGACTCACTTTTCGTTTGACTTTTTATGTGTCAGTTCGTCCAGTTAATTCGTTTATATCGACATTCGCATTAATAAAAACCTCAAGGTCCTCAACAATAAATAATTGTAGGTACAAAATGACATTTTAGGTCACCTAAAAGAAACTATTTTTTCGTTACGTTGGTATGGTAATGATTATTATGTATTAACCATAAAAATAAAATAAAAACACCATTCCATGGCAAAACTTTGCTGCACGTTCTCATATAATAACTATTCATTAGTAGTCATAAAGTTTACGGTGTCCGATACGACCGTACGCAAAATCCAAACAGGGATTCACTTATTTTTCGTTAGGTCCGCGTAATAAAATGTTTATGTGGGTCTCATATTCGTTTTCATCTCGCCTCTATTTTATATAGTATCAAAATCGTCTCACAAGTGTTAGGCGATTTTATAGGTTTGGTTTTGTCTAAAGTTATTTTAGCATCTGCAAATAAAACCGTTCGGCTAAAGTTGAAACCTCAACTCTTACACAAATCAATTTATTGGTGTTTTTATTTTATTTTTTGGCTGCAACCCATTAATGGCCACTACTGAGCATAGGTCTCTCCTTATTGCTGAGGAGGCCTAGAGCATACTCCATAAATTTTTATGCATCTAGGAAGTAGTTAAATCGAGAATATAACGTAGGATTCGAAGTTTTGAACAATTGAGCTATTATAGTTCATTTTTATAACAGCACCTAAAGAGATCTGTGCATATTTATGTGTACGTAAATAACCTTCTACCATTCCCATAAACCAATTTACTTGCCTAACATGCTGTCAGCTAACCCATACATGAGTAGAGTCAAGAAGCCATACAGATAGCGAGGTAAACCTGTTCTAAATGTTACTGATGACAGCGAACTTGTATACGAAACATCATCATCATCTTCCTACCCGTATCCCAATTTTATTTGGGGTCGGTGCAATATGTTCTTCTCTTCCATTCTTGCCTATTAGCCGTCATTTCTACACTGACTCCCTTATCTTTCATATCATCTTTCACACAGTCCATCCATCTTTTCTTTGGCCGTCCTCGTGTCCTCCATCCATCCACATTCATATCAAGCACTCTTCTCGTCACATGCGCTTCCTCTCGCCTTGTATAACTTGTATACGAAACATATAGGTACCATCAATGAAGAATGGCTCTGTGAGTTATTTCTTTAAGTGCTGGAGGTCTGGACAAACAAAGGAATGGTCGTCCAGTACATAAATCAACCTCCGTACATCAGCTAATGGCCCGATAATCGCCGCTCAGCTCTTCTCGAAAGTAGTGAGTCGTTTAAGCACAATTTTTAAACTGTCAAGTCTGTTGAAAACTATTAACGGTTAATTTTGGGAAGAACCCGCTCTTCTTTGCTTACGAATATCTTTTTCTTTACTTACAAGACACTGTTCACTGACAAAACACAGTCAAAAGTGTCAGATACAGCGAAATTTTGGGTTGCGTTGCAGTTGCGTAGCTCGTAAATAGCATTGTGTGAGAAGTGCCTAATACTTTCGCGTTTTTCGCGCGTTTTCAATGAAATTAAATTACGAAAAAAAATAACTTCAATAAAAATTGCGTATTCGGAAGACAATGAACGAACAAAACGAGTGCAATGGACGGTAGCAAAAAACTTATTGCACTGTCAATGTTGTATTCAGTCATTTGTTAATCTTGTTATTACGTTAAAGTGCCTTTTGTGTTCTTTTGAACTTTCTACTACCCCTACTGTGCTATTGGACTGATTTGATTTCTTGGCATTGACTGCTCATTCGTTGGACATACTTCGAAAAGGCTACAAGAACTGAGTTAGCCTACCCCTACTTCGCGTAGTCTTCTTGGTCCTACCCCTAGAGTGTTTTTAAGTGAGTTAGAGTGGTGGTGAAGTCGGAGGCGAGGAGTTAGCAGCCCCTTTCTTTGTATTATTATATATGACGATATTAGACCCGAGGGTACCAATGGTTTGTTACGCAAGGGGGAAGGTGCCGCAGCTTGCAAAGCGCTGGAGACGTCAAGTTTCGAAATCATACTGTAAAACATTTTTGGATTGAGATGGACCGGCAACCACACAAAGCAGTGTTGGTAGGTGTAGGTGTAGTAAAGTAGGAACCACTAACAAAAACTATATACTTAACAGAGAAAACTTATCATATTTGTCCTTTATCAAGCCCTAGCCACCTGAGGTCTAAGTATTTGGTTTATTCAAATATTCGTAAACGATTATTACTACGAGAATTATTACGGGCTTTTGTGACATTGCTTTTGCCGGATAAGGTTTTTGCGGTTTTCATAAGAATCGTATTTGGGATTGATATTTATTTGTGACGTCTTTTTTATTTACTTTGAGTGATGTTCATGAGATAAATTTTTTTCTTTGTGAACATGGCTGTATAAAGTAACAACTGGGTCTGATTCTGACGTTTGCTTACAAAGTTTAAACCGGACAACAAACGTCATAGTACGTAATTTGCAACAAAAATTATAATTTTTTGGTTTCCTTTGCAATTCAAATTGCAATTGCCTTTTGTAAAGGTGTTTATTGCTTTTAAGGCTAACTATATAATAAAATTTTAATTAACGCTACAAACTCGTAACCTTGCAGGGAATCCCTGTGTAATGGACGCCGTAGACATCACCTAAGACTAAGCAACGTTTAAACTCAGCATTCATGTTTCCGCCGTACGTTTATCAAGCTTACAAATAAATTCATTTGAAAAAAAACATCATTTTTCTAGCTATAGGCAATTATTATTCGGTTATCAAAATATTGTTATTTACTTCATGCTTGTGTTTCATAACAAAGTTCTTAAACTTTTCTTGTAAAACTAAAGCTTTCAGAAGAAGCTTCTATCAGCATAATGTGTTATGCGAAGTCACCTTACTTTTACAACTTTGTATAAAGCGTTTATCTCAACCATGTTGTAGTGGAGTAAACCGTTCTAAACATTTATGCAACGTCTGTCACAAGCTGTGTCGATACAAATTTAGTAAAAATGTCAGTGCGCTTTGAGACCGCGATGTGTTCATACCGGTAAAGATGTGCAGTTTATATCGAACTACAGATCTAGCGGATGTTGTCTTGCAATACCTATATTTATGTTATTTATATTTCAGGTTCCAAGCGGTGTATCAAAATGAATAAACACTATTTTTTCAATTAGACCTTCAGCAATATAACTTCAAAAACCATATCAAACTACTATCATTCCGAATTTCATTGAAAACGGATTGTTGTTAGACAAATAGACAGGCTTTCGCGTTTATAATATTTGTATGGATGTACAAATATAAACTAGTCTTATAAATCAGGAGTAGAGTTGATTTTTAAAAAGAAAAATAACGATAACCACATCGAATATTTTAATCAGAGAAATTACATTACAACGTTAACACAATATTGAACTACTATAAATAGTACGTCCGTCACGTCCGAATGCCAACACGAGAATGCCCCCGCTCTGCTCCGGCCGCACCCCAGGTAGAGGAGAGAGGGGTTCTTGTGAGACTAGTTATATTTTAATTAGATATAAAAGATTATGATAAGATACCTACTTGGTTGACGCTTGTTGTGGAGTTTTCCAAAATATTTCGTTCCATTGGTAAATAAAAAGCACGTTAGTCTCGATAGCAAACATTAAAGTGGTCACGGACAACATCTTCGCGTGACCTTAGCTTTGTAAGTCAATATTGTAATGGCGGACACCGGACAGTATTTATTTTGAACAGCTGGCTATCGAATATCAAATACACAGCACTTAAGATTAAATTGAGATTTTGCACCATTGGAACAGAAATATGAAATCCAAAGAGCTAAATTTATACAGAGCTCTTTACATATTACTTCAACATTTATTATGTTTATCGTTTTATAAGGAACCTCTTAGAATAACAAATATTAACAACTCTCTGTCGCATGTCTTAAAGTGGTTCAAAATGTATAACTTACTCTTAAATGCAGAAAAAATATATTGAG
Organism: Hesperia comma; assembly: GCA_905404135.1. Lineage (NCBI taxonomy): Eukaryota > Metazoa > Arthropoda > Insecta > Lepidoptera > Hesperiidae > Hesperia > Hesperia comma. The sequence goes on from FR990028.1 coordinate 16,317,029, forward strand.
TTTATTTAGATTACCTTAGCGAACGCGAAGATACTCTTAAATTAAACAATAAAACATTAACAATGGAAGACTCCACGGAATCCATTTTTAGGAAAATCCTGGTTAGTAAATTACAATGGGGTGCGCATATACGTAGCTCTCGCGATAAAACTTAGTAAGGTTTTTTTTTATTTATTGTAAACCAAATAGTACACAAGTTAACTTATTTACTATTCTGCCAAACTGTACAACAGTTTGTCGGACTACTTATGCGGTTAGAAAAATAAGACAGTTTACTGATGTCGTTACTGCTACGCTCGTTCATTCTGCATATTTCCATATTGCTATGTCTTATGGTATTTTATTATGGAGTAAAGCACGATGTTTCACAAATCTTTATATTCCAGAAAAGGACTATTAAATCTACTTATAAACTAAGGTGTCGGTAGTCGTTGCGTGAAGAATTCAAACCGTATTCGTATTTTGATATAATATATAAGAATACGTATACCAATCAGTATTCTTATGTAGCTTCATAAAATAATATAAATGCATAAATACCGTTACATATTAACACCGGCTTCGTAAAGTACATGTACAGCTAATTTTATGGGGCTTAATGTACAATATTGTACAGTTGTATATTAAAGTCTCTAAGTAACCTGTCTGTAGCGTTATTTCAGATAATATGTAATTAGGTATGTAAAACTCATTGTTAAGGGCTACTACGTATAGCTGAGATGATCATTTTAAATGACAACGGTGCATGGAAATGACCAGCTCTGCAACCAGTTCCACTAGTGTTAGTGTATACCACCATATCGATATGCGCTGAGAATCCTTCGCCATTTTTTCTCCTCAATTATAAAGGTTATTCAGGATTGTAAAGCACCTTTACAAAATGGCGATATAATATAAAAATTTGACGTAGGTACTTGTGCACGATCAGCAATAGCTACAAGAATAAATAATTTTGAATTTAAATTAGTTTAAGCAATTCTTTTGACTATTGACACGATGCCACAATCACTTGCCAGATAATTATCGACGAAACTATCCACTCGCCAACTAAGCGCTTTAAAAGATCTAAAAGTAAAACTAATTCTAAAGCAAAGTCGAGTGCGAAATTTAGAGGACCCATAAAATTTTAGTGTGTCACTCTTAAAGAGAAAATGGAGCAAAATTCCGTGGACGATCGCTTCGTTCGCTCCAACTTTGTGCTTACAAGATATTCCATATTGGACACGAGAAATAGGTTATAAACATAATACTCCCGCTTTAGGCGGATTAAATGGAAGCAAACTCTATACTATATCGTAAGTTTTCAAATAGATTTATTGTACCTACTTAAAGAGGTCACAATATAATATGAACGAATTTTGTGTTTGAAATCTTCAAATATATATTTTTTTCAGTTTATATATTGAAGTCTTTCTAATTTTGTAGTTTGTTATGAACTACAAGTCCGAATTCTGTTTGGGTCATCTACAATACCATATGGTACCTGAAATTTATTATACATATTATTGTTCCAGGTATCAACGTAGGTAATCATTATGTCTGGTCTTATAGGTATACTTATTTACTCTCAGCAGTGAGCACAAAAAATGTTATCTAGAGTGAAATCCATCATGAAATCATCAAAACCGGTCATAGTAGCGACTCAAAACATCACGGGCATTTTCCAAGTACCCACATATCTGAATTGGAACTTAGTTCAAATCGTGTTGACTTTTTACTTCATCATTACCGTTAATAATACGCTATAGAACCATTTCGTTGGTTTATGACTGTATTTATTCTCCATCACTCATTCCCCAGTCGAGCATTAAGTACAGTTAAATTGGTGAAAAAATACATCGTGGAAGGGATTCGTGCCTAATATGGCGGTAGGGTCAGCGACACAGACTTTTGCTGGAGTGGAAAATTAAAGGAGTTTAGGCGTAGGTATGATAGCTGACATCGTTATCTCACAACGTTGTTGTTTTTATTCAGATTATACATTGAAATACATTCCAAGTTTTCGACTTAATCGACTTAAAAAGGAGAAGGTTTTAAATTCCATTGTTTTTTTCGTACGTGTTACCTCCTAAGTTTGAACTGGGTGAACCGACTTTGATTATACTTTTTTGATTCGAAAGTTAGTGCTGTATATTATTCTGATTTCATTAAATTAGTTTTTGAGTTATTCTTACAAATGCGTATTCTATTATGGTCTATCGTTATATCTTTTGACTGGGTGTTCCGATTTGAGTAATTCTTTTTTCGTACGTAGTTATATCTACTCCCATATAAATTTGAGTGACGTCTGACGGGTAATGTTTAAGTTACAGAGATATTATTCCGGAAATCTCTGGACAGCCGGAAGAAATATAAACATAATTGTATAAGTTCATAGCTTCACACGGGGATTCTGTATGAACTGTGTCATCGAAAATTTACACTATAATATAAAGAAAAATCACTGATAGCCAGACCAAAAACTGAAATTTGAATCCATCATTAAATTCGCACTGGCAGGGAAACCAACCATTCGAAATCGTCCATGTATAATAATATCGTAAGTCAACGTGCTACAACCTGCGAGCACGACTGTACGCGGGAGTCACGCAATCCACTCATCTCGTAGCCGCTGTTCCGTAATTACCGTCCGGCACTTGATAGCTGACACTGCGATTACACGCCAGCGCTGTAGCCTGTTGTTTATAGGTACGGTAGTTGCTTTATATTTAATATAATAATATAATATATATCCCTAATATGGTGAGTAGCTCGACGAACAGAAAGAGAGAGAGACAAACAGGCAAAAATTTTAAAATAATTTGTCTGAATTTTAGTACCGTGTAAAAATCACGCTTTCTTCCAATGCCCAGTGCATTAAGGTAGCAAACGAGCATGGAGCACCACCCATCCGCTGTCGCCATGACAACTGTGACTGACCTAGAACGGGACTCCATTTAAGGACTGGGATGGTTAGTCCTGTTAGTTGATGTTAGTAATAATCTAGTTAGTAATTGTTGGTATAAGTCTCGTTCCAATTTCGTCACAGATGCGTTGATACCCTTCAGGAATAAGATGGTCGCCGTTGAAATAAGGGTGTGTGTGGGTGTGTGTACGTGTCATCTCTCAATAAATGGGCCAAGCGTTTCTTACTTCGTTCATTTTATCAATGTCAAACCTGAAAATTGTGTTGGAAACCATTTTATAACACACGCCTAATATTTTCCAGTCCTTATTCAGCCCCCCTAAATTTCATAGTGGTGCCATTAAGGAAACCTCCATAAACATCCGGCCTAACGACGGCAATAAACACGTATAGATAGTGCAACTTAATGACCCCGCAAATCTCTGGGCGAGCCAATTGTTATCTCCTGAGCTATCTTCGCTAAACAATTTTCGTTCGCAAAAACGCGACATCATCACAAAAATTTCGAGTCGTGGCGCGGTTTGTCGGGATAAAGTGTTTACCTCGCCCTCGTTTATCGGGATATCCTTAGCACGAGAATCTTTCCGTCTATTAAATTGAGATCTGATCTCTTGTCACAGAAATAACCTATAATATATATAACGGTAAATTGTGACGATATCATATAAATTGAACAAAAGCAAAACAAACATTTCTTCAATCTATAACTGTCGCTTTAAGCATTAGGATTACCGGGTCCTTGTTTTAATAATTATTGTTAATGTAAAAAGGTTTGTTAATGCAGAAACCAGAGGAATTCATCGATCTGGTGGCAATATCTTATCTTATCTTACCTTGCTAACGTAAGCATCGAGCAGGAGAGGTAGATAGAGAATCAAGATTACGAGTACCATAGAATTCAAAAATATGTCTTTTGTAACTTCACAAACCCTGAATCTGGCATAAGTAAATAAATTGCTTTTACCATTGTGTAGCAATTTATGCATGACATGAAATAAAATTTCTTAACGCATGATTTATTAGGTAGGTACGTCTGCGAAATGGCCCTAAATGGTCTAGCCTACTTTGGCCCAAACTGTATTTGCAGAGTTAAGGATCATAGAATTATGCCAAATACAGTGAGGTGCTTGCCACTTTATGAGATCTGATACCTTTGATGTGAAAGCATGTAATTTTAGGGAACAGAATTTAAACACAGGAAAAGATTATATACCTAGTATTTCTAGGTGTGAAAACTGATAAAGATTATTACTTCTCGGCTGATTTTTAGGTGAATATTACATATAAAAACTATCACACCGCTTGGCGAATCGTATAAATGCGAAAGTCTTTTTGTGTGTCTGTTAGGCTTTAGCGCCTAAACCACTGAACCGATATTAATGTAATTTGATACACATATAGAATTGACATTGGGAAGGACCTTGGATATTTTTATCCCGGAAATTAAATGGGGAGTGAAAGAGAGAATATTATCGTAAAATTATGGTCCCTTAACTTAGCTTATATTTTTATTTTTATTTAAATAAGTGAGTTAGGTTACTGACGCTAACGCTAACACACTCATACCCCCGCAGTAGGTTACTAGGTACCTGTGTCGCGGGTGGCATGGACTACACATATAACACATTACAATTACACCCATGACCCGAGTACAAATATTTATCTGCCACATAAATATCTGCCCCGGCCGGGAATCGAACCCGGGACCCCTCGCGTCGCAGGCACGCTGTTAATCAACCATGCGACCTTTTCGCACAAAGACGTGTGTAATTTTCTTCGATTCTCTTCTGCTATTTTGAGGTTGATTGTCTTTTAGGCGAGCGAAGCCGCAGGCAAAAACTTGTTAAAAATAAATTGGTTAATTGCTTTTGAATTGGTTGTTTGTAACCCGCTGCCCACGTGTCACCCACACAAGTTGTCCGAAAATTATTCACGTCCTAATTGACTTACCCTCTCAGACATAATTAAAATGTGAATATTATATGGGCTGGTTTTGCTTCATTAAAGTTATATATGCAAAGAAAGTTCTTAAATTAATAACTGAAGTTTTTGTCAATCCACTACAAATTCTCCTTACATTTTCTTCAATCTTCATCACACAATAGGTAATATACTTATAGGTACTACCAATAGGTAGCCTTGGAAGCTCTTGGTTCCTTTGTGTATTTTAACATCAATTTTATTAATTACTAGAGAACCGCCCGTGCTTCGCTTCGGGACCCGTAGCCCCGTAGGTAACAGTCGCGTAGGTCCCGCTCCCGTAGGAATCTCGGCTAAACAGTAGCCTATTAGTTATGATATACTGGAACATCAGATATAACATTTTGCCTATGACATAAGTAAATTACATGTAGTATATTTGATAGCGTGATTCAAAACTTGCAAAAGAATTTTACTAACGCTATCTATTAACAACATCCGGAACTAAATATCTAGCAAATAACCAAAACATCGATCTTCCCACGGGAATGAGATGTTTTTCCGCGGTAAAAAGTAGCCTACGTCATTCTCTACCCTCCTAACTATCCCCACACACATAAACCATACCATATAATAGCTATGTTGCGACGTGAAAGAGACACAAACAAACAAACAAACACACTTTCACATTTATAATATCAGTATGGATAGTATGGATAATATACTTAATATGTACGATTTAGTACAGTATTATAAACTGATTTCATTAGAAACTGGGTAAAACGTTTTATCGACTGCACGATATACAAGAATTTCTTCAGTCGAAACGGAGAATCCTTGTGCGTTATCATTAAATTTCAAAGATTTAATAGCTACTTCAGATACTCTTCGAGTTTATTTGTCAGAAGAAAGAATAAGATTACACTTGCAAAAATATTTCCTCAATTGGGATTCTGTTTATTTTGTCGTCTAATAAAAATATCAGGGAATAAATTATTACTACAATCTTATTCTGACTTTTTCTGATAACGTTTGTATGAAAATATTTGTTCTAGGGCTATATATTAAATCAGATCAGATCTGTACAGATTATTATTTTCGTTATTTACCTGAGTCTTTAACTTTTATGATAAAAATAATAAAGTATTAATATTTTATATAGATTCAGGAGATGAGATATAAAACAAGCGGTCTTATCGCTGTGGTCTATCTTTTTAATCCCCGATGCAAAAAAGAGGAATGTTATAAGTTTGAACTGTCTATCTGTGTGTGTGTTTGTATCTGTGTGCCTGTGTGCCTGTGCTTTGGCACCGTAGCTCTCATAGGGATTGACTGATTTCACTGCTGTTTTTATGGTTCGAAAGCCGCGGTATTTTTTAGCTATCTTTGTTAGAAATCGATCCAGGACAATTCCAAGAATATCAGCTGTTTTCGAAAATTATGTAAGGCATTTGGCAGTCCAGCACCATCTAGATGTCTTGCAGTGACCAATTGTAAAAGTCCATTTGATGGGGGAAAGCTTATTGAAATTAATTAAATTGTAATATAATGATTTTACTTATTGTATAGTATACATATAGGTAGATATATAGATTAAATAGTCAATCAGTCATCCAGGATATTTTATGTGTATACGTAGAAACATAGGTCAAGATACAGTAATAGTAATTCACTATCCTACCGTCAATTGAATTTGATGTGAAACATCTACTGTGCATCTACGACGTAGCTGTTCTACGAAGGTACTCGGGAGAACTTTGCAGAGCGTAAATCGAAACATTTTGTATTTTTCTGAAATTGAGATTGTTATTGAGATAAAAGAGTTATAGGTACTGTGTAATATCCTTACTAATACTAATATTATAAATGTGAAAGTGTGTTTGTTTGTTTGTTTGTTTGTTTGTGACGCTTTCACGTCGCAACAAAGCTATTATATGGTAAGGTTTATGTGTGTGGGGATAGTTAGGAGGGTGGAGAGTGACGTAGGCTACTTTTTACCGCGGAAAAACATCCCATTCCCATGGGAAGATCGATGTTTTGTTAGTTGCTAGACATTTATTTTCGGAGTTGTTAACAGATGGCGTTAATAAAATTCATTTGCAAGTTCTGAATTACGCTATCAAATACTACATGTAATTTACTTAAGTCAAATGTAATAGGCTACTTTAGCTCTGCCTCGAGAACTCCCCGCTCCGGCAGTATTCAGTGTACCGCCCGCCCGCTGGCACTATCCTGTTGGCTGATGTCCGCAAGTTGCTGGACTCGCCGACACCGGTGGTGGGCGCGGGCGACTGGAACTGCAAGCATCCGGGGTGGAATAGCCTAGCTGCCAACAGAATTGGAAGGCTACTTTTTGATGCCGCTGAACAGCACGGCTACACTGTCGAGGGTGTTGCACACCGTTACCGCGGCTCTGAATAAGAGAGAACGCGTGTGTGCAGTATTCCTCGACATGGAAAAGGCGTTCGACCGTATTTGGCACGACGGCTTTCTCTACAAGATCTCGCAGTCGTCGGCGCCCCGGAGTGCCGTTAAGGTGATCTCCAGTTTCCTCGAAAATAGAAGCTTCAGAGTAGTTGAAGACGCCGAATCCACCGAGCGTCCGATCGCAGCCGGCGTCCCGCAAGGGAGTTGCCTGCCCCCGGTCTGCTACGCCTGATACATCGACGACATCCCGGCGGCAGGGGGGAGTCGCTTGCCCTATATGCCGATGACGTGGCGTACATCACCACGTCGCTGAATAGAACCCACGCCATCGTCAAGATGCAGCGTGCGCTTGATGCTTGATGCCTTGAGGCCCCACAGGCCAAATACCTGGGGGCAAAATCGACGGAAGACTTTCGATGAAGCCACAGGTTACGAAAGCCGTCGCGAATTCCAGAAGCGCGATGGCAGAAACCAGTGCTCTCCTCGAGCCTCCCTCTTGGACTGAAGCTCGGGGTCTACAAGACCTACATTAGATCCCGCCTCACGTACGCGGCACCGGCGTGGTACGCGCTCGCCAGCGAACCGCAGCGCAAGAGGATGCTCGCGGTTCAGGCGATTGCGCTCCGCCGGCTGACTGGTGCGCCGAGGTTCGTCAGGAACGCCCGCATCCAGAGGGACCTTCGAGTCGAGAGCCTGGACGACTTCATCGAGAGATTGGCACGCAACATGTTCGGGCGTGTCGACGCGTCGCGGTTCCCGCATCTGCAGGACCTGGTGCCGCTCCACACCCGTCCACCGGACCGCTGGGCCTTCCCGCGCGACTTGCTGGTTGCGCGGGACGGGGCTAGCACTGACTGATACTGGGGCTTCGTAAGTCGTCGCCCGGCGCTGATCGGCTTCTGCTGGGCTTCCCACCAGCGGGATTCACCCGGTAGGGCCTCGATCGCCTGGGCGGCGCGAAGATGAACCCCATCCCGTTTAAGACTCTGTGGCCTGTAAAAAGGCCACCACTCACCGGACTTGACCTATTGGTTAACCACAGATGGACAACCAAGGGCCTTAGGGCCCAACCCAAGGACCGGCCCGTTTTATCGGGCCGCGAGAGACACCCCCAAAGACACTCCACACACCTCAGACAGGGTGGAGTGAAGAGAGCGAGTAGTAGGCTACTTTTTAGCCTAAATTCCTACGGGAGCGAGACCTACGCGGCTGTTACCTACGGGTCCCGAAGCGAAGCGCGGGCGGATCTCTAGTAATAATATATGTTTTGTCACTTAATATTTCAGTGCAGTTTTTGCGCACATATTAAAAAAGGCATTGTACCTTTGAGCGTGTTTGTATCAATAAAAACAGAATGAAACAAAATAAAAAAAAACAAAATTCACTCCTTTATATATCCTTTAACCACGATCAAATTCAAACATGCTAATGTACCTACATGTTATATTATGTACTTAGACATAGGAACATTATCCCAGGATTTGGAAATAAGCAGTAAAAGATGAGGAATGAAACACAATACTTCCAAATATTTATTTAATAAATCCCGTCTGTCTCGTTACAATGTATTTACAGAATACAAAAGGAAAAACAAATTCTTCGCCTCCACTCAATGTTGCTCTCGTCACGAGCAAAAAAACTTGTAATGACGTAGAATTACGTTTATCAAATTACATTTATAACATCATCCTACGCATTATATTAAGGAACATAGCTAGGTACAAGTCAGCTACGGTACTATGTTAATATTCCAGTAAAGCCTACTTTACAAGAATTCAAGGAAATTGAAAATTCAACAGTCGCAGGCGGGTGTCCGCTTTAACTAAATTTACGATGTAAATGCTGTCGGCCACAAATTTAGACGCAGATATGTAATTTTCTTTTTACTGGCGGTTGTGGACAGTCACGATTTACTACGCATTGCAAATTTAGTTCACGCGGACTTTACAACGAAAGAGATCTGATTAAAATATTTTAAGGCTACGGCTACATCTGCGTCTTATCGCGTTAATTAATGCGCTAATTTGGTGGGTTTAGAAGAAAATGGATTTGTCAAATTGTCAATTACTCTTATTTTCATGTATTAATTTATGTTAAATATAGCCTAAGTAACAGGTTTCTATTGTAACAATTTATTTCACATAAATTCCTAATACATGAAAATAAACCGAAATTGTCAATTTTCACAAGTCTATTTTCTTCTTAATTCACCAAATTAGCGCATTAATTCACGCTTTAAGACGCAGACTTAGCCGTGAAGGGGAACAAACGATACAACGTTAATTATAAATTCAGTTTATTTGTCGTTATTCCCTAATAGTTACACTGATGAAACTGTTGGTCGGAATTCGCTCGGGGTTCCTTGAGATGTGCTCGATTCATCAATCCAAGTAATTACCGGTAGGTGATTTTGGTTTAGCACGATTTCGCAACAAACTTCGGAGACGTGTTTATGCAAAACAGCTCACGTAAATAATGGCATTCGTCGGTGTACCGATACAGTACGCGTGTCTACAACTGTTCAGAATAATAAAGAAAATGGATTTTGCTCTAGCAAATGTATTTTTAGATTTACAAGGCGACGTAAAGTGGACTTACGTGACAACTTTGTCAATTTGAAACTTTCTTTGTGATCGGGTTTATATCCCTTGTATTTTTTGCAATTGAAGTGTATTACTAGGAGGTTTGTTTTTATTTATTATTGCAGTTACATAAAATAAGAATACTAAGAAATGAGGATTGTTGATCCCGTACTAGGATTCCCTGTTGTGGATAACCAACTTCTACCCAAAAATGTTACAATTTTTTTTTAACGAACAAACAACAAAAACATAGTGACAAAAAACTTGTAGATGTAATAGTGTCACATAAAGACAAAAAATAACTTAGTGATTCTAAATTAATCTAAATTTTACTAACCTTTCATTAGTAAATTGAGATAAAGCTTGACATAACGACATAAGTAGCACTCAAGCCAATCCCGACCAAGTCCGTTCTAGGAACGTAACACAAAACAGTTTAATCACCGCTCAAGCGGTGGAAAAAGCTACACTTAATCATTCGTTTAATTAAGAAACTTATCGTTCGTTAATTATATTTACAGTAATCAAAAATATTTACATTGCGACGTGATATAAATTTTATTCCATATTACGTATCAGTTTTAGCTTAAGTACAAAACTGTTAATTTACACCTATAGTCGAGGGCATAAATTATTTCGACGTTACTTAACTTAGTAGAGGGTCGTAACAGAAAAAAACGACTTCACGTCATTCTTATACTAAATGACGTACCTACCTACGCCAAGGGCTAAATTAGAGGAAGATAAAAAAAATTCTCTTGGAAAGAATTTCAAGCAGATGTACACCCATTTTAGGAAGGTACCGTTATCGGGAATCGGGACATCAAATTAGAATGGGGTTTCTCTGTCGTCTAGAAATTGCTTTTATATCTTTCACTATTCCTTTTCTAATTACAATGATCATTTTAAAGCATTTTAATATCCACAAACTAATTTAATTAAAAAATTTACGATAATTTGTAAATTCCCCGGATTTTTAGATTTTCAAAGTCACAGTTAAAAAATCTTGTTGTGTAACCTTCAAAATTTTCAAATGCAAGCAAACCTCCCTTGCTCGTGATACACATACAAACAGAGGACAAAAGTCACCAGGTTCCTCTGGTCGAAAATTTCTGGGCGCTGTCTATCCAATTTATTTTTATGGTACTCTACCAACCTCAATAGCGACCACTCTCTTAGGAAAAATCATAACATCCAGGGAAACAGAGAGCCAGCAATAACTGAGGTTCCACATTAAGTTTTTGGCTGGCAACCTGCAACCTCCAGCTCCATAAAGCCTACTTCCACATCCGAAATAAAATGCCGAAAATGATCACCAAAGTCACTGAAGTGAACAAGAGGACGATTATAATGTTTCAAGTTATTATTGTACGTCAATGTTACACGATGAAGGTACTATGCGTAAACGTGAAAACACCTTCCTCATGGTTTGATTCAACAATTTAGTATTGTAGAATGACGAAAGTCGTTTGACTGTGCTTATACAAATAAAAGAATTGAATTGAATTGAATTGACTACAAGGCAAAAGAACAGATTGAAATCATCGAAATTAAAATGGAGCAGGTATAATTATGAGAGTGAGGATCTTCTTTGTACAAATTCATTAAAACGGAAATGTTTTGATCGATCTTTCGAGTATAATGGACGTTTGAAGTCAGCGCTTTGCTGTTGTTATTACTTCGGTAAACTTTGCATTATTGTGTAAAAATTTTATGTATTTAAACAAGTTAGAAAGTTCGTAACAAAAGTCATTACCATAAAGGATATTTTTACTTCACTAGTTGGTATGTAAATCGCGTTTGTTGAAAACTTACGCTACGAAATCCGTTAAACAACAGTAATTACAACATAGTCTAGTTCCTTAACCTGTTTACTGAAACTTAACAAGTTTTGCCTCGTTCGCAAGCGGGATGGAACTTTTTTGAAACGAAACTTGGTTTGTATGTTATGAAAATATAGAAGAGTAGACCTGTAGTAGGCTACAACACAACACTTACACATTCACTTATCAGTCTGTAGTCTGCAATGATGTATTAACAACATGACATGATGTATTGAGAACTCGAACGATTATATGTTATTTAACATTTACCCGTATTTAGTTATTTTTAAAGCGATTACAAAACATATGATTGGTTTCACAAGAAAATAATTAAATTAAGTCAAATTATGTTTAACTATACAATTAGTAAATCATTCTTCGAAAATATCGGGATTGTTGAATTCATCGTAGCAATTTGTTTCATACATTAAAAAAGTAGAAAAAATAATATATCTTAACTAAATTGGAATGTACATACCAACATGACATTCAAAAACTTTGTCACAATCACAATCTATTTGCATAAACTTCGCATAAACCAACAAAGTACCATTAAAGTAGTACATTAAAATTAAAGTTTTACAGTAAATATTTTATTTTGATATATTAATTTCTTCCTCAGTTATTTTTATTACTGTCATAAAATTTAGGTATTCACTAATGAATTATAAAAAATTTACTACAGTTGATGTGGTGTGTTCCGTATCCATATTAAATACGATTTTATTATTTACTAGCGGCCCGCCCGCGGTTTCACCCGCGTGGATCCCGTTCTCGTGGGAATATATGCATGTATTATACATAAAAACCTTCCTCTTGAATCACTCTACCTATTACAAAAAACCGCATCAAAATCCGTTGCGTAATTTTAAAGATTTAAGCATACAGACAAACAGACAAACAGACAAACAGACAAACAAACAAACAGACGGACAAAAATAGCGACTTTGTTTTATACTATGTAGTGATAACATTTGTTAACTAAGTATAAAAATTATATTAAAATTTTTGATTGAGCAAAATATTAAGCAAATTTAAAAAAATATCACAAACTGTAAAATGACGGAAATTACGTCTTAAATCACAAGAAAACATTTTTCTGTAATTCACTAATATAAATGACAAACTATGTTTATTATCATAAAATCAACACAAAATAAAAAACCCTCATTTACATCATAAAACAAGTTAATTCCTTAATTAATCCGTTTGTTAACCCGTCGCTCCAATCATTACACCTTATAACATTTTTTCTAAAATTCCTTCAATTATTTAAAATCTATGGTAATATTAACACGTTTTATTTTATAATTCGGAAATAGGAGCTTTTGCCTTTCACAAAGATCTAACATGATTGAATATCAATTATCTTAATTTCGTTCAAATCATGTAAACCAAAGACTTAACCACTCGATTATCTAAACTGCGGCGTCAACATATTTGGGATGCTTAAATCCTAGAATCACCTAACTGTGTTAGGTGATATGTATATGGATATTTCATCATAATATCTTGTTGACGACATCTATATTGATAACAAATAAACTGCGGTATTTGTAAATAAAAGATAAATATACTCAACTTTTAATACAATCAGGATAAAGATTTAAAACTCTAACCAATTTTTTACAATAGTTGATTTTACAAACAAAATACTTTATTAATAGAAACAAAACGAGGTTGGTAGTAACAGAAACAGAAAGTGGACAAAAACTCCATCCCCCGTTTCATGATGTTCAGGGCAATCATCTGCAGGCCATGGTGGACAGGAGGTATGTGAGCGCAGCGCAACTGATCCTCGACGTGATGTATGAAGATGCTCTGTTGCTCGTCTGCATAGCTGCTGGATGTTCACCTAGACAAAATATAGTATTATAAGTAGTGAATCCCTTAAACAGTAGCGGACATAGTACACCTCCCTGAGGGACTCTCAAAGCTAAGTGAACAGTTTTTTAGCTGTTGACTTTCTCTGTAAGTTATTAAAGTTATTACATTTTGCTAAATTTCTCCTACATATTTAATCGTGGGTTAGCTTTATGACAAACTTTCTAGTTTTAGTACATGTTACTGAAGAGAACGCTTTCGTTAGGTAAGCATATCTTATTTACAATATCTTAAGGTTTGCAAATCAAATAAAAAATTTATGAACGTGTAAAAAATGTAAGAATTTTCATTCAGATTTGTTACTTGATGTAGCGTTAGGTAATGTGAAAACGGTGTACAATGTAAACAGAGAACAAAATTCCGATAGACGAAGTTGGTTTCTGCGGCTCAGTTTGCAATTCTCGGCGCGCGGTGAACTCGTCTCAGGAATAATTAATGAAAACATCTAATGTGTGCTTGCGAGATACGCATCTGTTGCCGAAACGTATGTATGTGCGGGAAACACGTATACGGTAAAACATTCGCCGCCACATAATACAATGAGATCTTGAATAGAAACATAATTAAGTGAAAAAAATTCGACTGCTACAAATAACCAATAAAAAAACTTGTAATATGATAAAAATATTTTTAAAATGGTCATTTTACGACCTTCCATTTGATATCCATATTATTAAGGTGAGAAAAAACAAAATTATCCCCTGTTTTTTCACACTACGGGTTTTTTACTAAATGTAACATGTTCCTTGCATGAAGCAGGGCTCGTGGCTTCATTTATTGTTGTATGGTGGTATCCACCTTGTATACATACATATACACATTACCTTCTGACGCTTCGGATAAAAATATGTTGCGAAAAATTGTGGTCAGGATGCCTGCAGCGTTAATGAATGGTAACCTATTTATATCCCGATTGTTTCTCGCCTGTTAACCTTAACAAACTTACCGTTGAGCACATGGACAGATACAGAGGCGGGGTGTGCATTATTCGGCACACACGTGTAGTTCCCGGAGTCGGTGAGGGCAGCCTTCGTCACCAACAGTTTGCTGGTGGTACCGCCTTCCGTCTTCTCCGTCTCCAGACTTATCCCACCACGCGGCGAGTCAAAGTCCACTACTGAGTTTCCATGATACCTGATTGAAAAACCAATATTTTATGCATATATTCGAAGCAATGCAGTTCAGCAGGCGACATCCAATTCGAAAATCTATTTGACATGCTTTGCATTGTATTGTATAAAGAAGTCTATACATATTTGCTTCCATCCCGTCGCATTACATACAATTCCTTACGCTACTCAATAGTCGATAGCTGCAAATCTGATGCTTACCATAAAACAGAGGCGCTCGAAGGCGGCGAAGAGTGAACATTCACTGAGCACGTCAACGATATTGTACTGCCTTTCTTCACGTACACATCTTGAGAGCCCCATATGGTAGCTGCAGCGGCTACAACAAGCAAAAATAAACTTAGTTAACCAAGGAATAGAACACAAATACGAATGCAATCGGTCACCCGGGAGCGGTGAAGCGTAGCGTCGAGGTTCAAACGAAAATTCAAAATTACAGAACACTTGACAGAGCTCGAGATGGATTGCAACTGTTTGTTTTCTGTTTCAAAGAAGCTCTTGTGTTAGGCGAAGATTGCAGCAATTTTACTAACATGTTGCCATCTTTTAACAAGATTGTATGAATATCTGTACATAATAATAATAATTTATCATACGTAGGTATGATAAATCTTTATCGGATTGCGGTCTATGCATGAAACATAATAGGAGGGGAAGAAGGTAGGTTGCGTTATTACGGTCTTTTGTAATTAAAGCAACCGAACCTAAAACAGTAATTTTTAGAATTTTTGTCCGCTTATTTTAGGTTTTGATCGTGCTAATATTAGAAATGGTTTAACCTACTTAGATGCGGTTTTCATTTATAATTTGCAGTAAGCTTTATTCAACAAATAGCGTTTGTTTTGTACAAATCGATTCATTTACAAATAGTTATACTCGTATTAGCTTCAAGAATTTCCGAGTATAAAGTTAACTTGTGAATATTTATTCTTTGTAATTTAGGTGCTGAAGCAGTCCTACAATAATAAACTATTTGTCTATTTTTGCGCTTCGTTGGACGTGATAAGTCTTCCAGATCAATAACTGTAAGATAATAGTCGATGAAGTATATTGGGAAAAGTCCGGTAGCACGAAAAGTTGGAAAAACAGTGTGAGCTCCAATACTTTAGTCCTCAGTCGAGCAACGCGGCAACGTGGCGAATGGATCTCTACAATAGGCTTTTGCGATTAGCTACATGAAGCGTTCTAACACCGTCAGTAACCCGCTCATGAACCTATCGATCACCTAGCCTGCAGCATTGGTGTAGGTGTGTTTATTATAAATTTTAACAAAAACCAACTAATTTTTAACCATTATTTAAGTACGCGTTATTAAGAATAACTTAAAACTGACGTAACTGCCTGGGGACCGCAGCGGGACTGATGGCTTAACTTGTCCTCCGAAGCACGGAAGCACTCGAAAAATGTTAAATTTGTCTATCACTTCGGATCGATGCAAGGTGTCGAGCTCTAATCGCTTTATAACTTAGAAGAATATGACAATTTTACTAACTTAAATCTTTATGAAATACGACAACGTACAAAAACCAATATTTTTCGGTTAGATTCGGCTCGTTGTAACAATATTATTCAAAAACGCTGGCGACGAAGCCCAACAACAAAACGAGGCCATGCTAGCTACACTTTAAATAAACGGTAACATTCAGTGAGCACGAAAAATAAATTCAAATGCCTTGCAAAGCCAAAGCTAAAACTGAGGTATGATGAATGTAAAACGAACACAGATCATAATTTAAATCTCTAGCGACACTCTCAATTTTTATGTCGTGAATGAGGATGACTAAAGCAACAATGTATTATGGTAACGATCGTTTTGTCTTTGAAATTTCTTGCTTATTAACCTCATGAATTTTGATTTATTTGGTTTTGGTTTGATTTTTGATCGTAAGTACTTTGATAATTACAATAGACCAGAAATGATCTCTGATACTACTGATTCCCTATGCCCAGAAACTCGGTACTTTGAAACAATGTTAGTTAAATATGTATGTAAATTTCCATTAAATATAAAACCATGAGCATTTGATACAGGCCATCATAAAAACAAGTAGCCTCATTCCCGGACATAATAAAATAAAATTTAAAATTTAAATTGAGAATGTCACTATATTAGGCTAAGCTGTGGCAGAGGTAGCAGTACCTGAGGAGCGGGGCGGTGCCGGGGGCGCGGGGGTGTGGGACTCATCTGGAATTCACAAGACAACAGCTTAGGAGGGGGTAGGAATACAAAACTGTGACCTCAATGGCGTGATACTGGCGTGATGCGATCACGGATCATCCGGTGATACTAAAGTTTGATGAGGTAATGTAATTAAAGTCTTAATTTAATCTTGAATTGAATGACTTTAAGGAACACTCTTGTCTTTATTATTGTAAAGGATTTGTTATCATAAACTGTGGGTATATAATTATGGTTATTTTGTCGTCAGTTTCTCATGCTGCAAATGTACTCCAGTAGAATCGTTACTATTTTTATAATAATTTGGTTTTGTATTTAGAACAGCACTAAATAGACAGAAGAGTGGGCTACAATTATTCAATCCAACCCTTAAAATTCCATGAACGAAAGTCGTAATAAAGCTTGCGGGTGAATTTACTAGTAAAAAACTAGTGAATCCACCCTCACTTCGTTTCGGGAAACTAGTTCTTGAGTAGTCAGATTCTTGATATTTACTACTATTTTATCAGAAAACTAATTGAATTAAAACAAAAGGCTATGAAAGTAAAGCTTACCACAATATATAAGCGAAATCTCCATCCAAATCCGTTAAACCCTTAATGAGATTAGCGTTCACAAGATCACAATTAAACAGACAAAAATTCTAAAAATCATGGTTTGGACTTCTTTTGCATTAATAAAAATCCCCTGAAATACATAGTTTTTATTTACTAAAAATAATATCTACTGAAACGATCCAGGTCAGTAACCTAATGCATATCAATACATTTCAAATAGACAAACATTAATGATACAGCATACAGACAACCAATAGCTGCAGATATTATGTAGGAGTATAGATAAGCTGATATAAGTCACTTTTTAAATATAGATATACTTAGCATATTTAAAGTTGGACTAAATAGTTGGACCACGAGGAATCACCCTAATTTTATTGGTTATAATAGGTATACCTAATTTATTGTTTCCTGCGTTAATACAAGAGAGAGGAGAGTGAGTAGAGATAGTTATAATTATGAGGCGTACCTTAGTAGGTATGGTTAGTACCATACTTATATTTGACTAGAGAACCGCCCGCGCTTCGCTTCGGGACCCGTAAATAACAGTCGCGTAGGTCCCGCTCCCGTGGGAATCTCAGCTAAAAAGCAGCCTATAACATTTGCCTATGACTTAAGTAAATTACATGTAGTATTTGATAGCGTGATTCAGAACTTACAAATGAATTTTACTAACGCCATCTATTAACAACTCCGGAACTAAATATCTAGCAACTAACAAAACATCGATCTTCCCACGGGAATGAGATGTTTTTCCACGGTAAAAAGTAGCCTACATCACTCTCCACCCTCCTAACTATCCCCACACACATAAACCTTACCATATAATAGCCATGTTGCGACGTGAAAGAGTCACAAACAAACAAACACACTTTCACATTTATAATATTAGTAAGGATTGCGGTCAACGTTATCTTGTATTTCTCTCAGTACCTTATAATTGGGGAATTGTACTTACAATTTATTCTTGCATCAGAAATATATTATGTATAATAAGCTCATTGTTAATTACCATTGGCCATGCGGGCGAAGCCGCGGGGAAGAGCTAATGATGAATAATTTAATACGTTGAGATCCCTTTAATTATATTTCACCAGCACGCGATTTACATGTGAAAGTATAGTAATAATGAGTATTATTAATGAACTTGTCGTATATTACGAGATGATTTATTATGTTAATTGTAAATATCTTATTAACATAATTATGCTTGATAGGTCGGTAATCGATTTTATTAACGAAAGTAATAAAAAAGTGAAAGGGCAAAAAAAGAGGGAAAAGGCGAAAGAATTATCGAAATCGGTTCAGCCAGTACGAAATTCTGAAGTAAGACACATAAGAAAAAAACATACAGACGAACTGAGAACCTCCTCCTTTTTTTGAAGTCGGTTAAACGGCTGAAACTATTTAAACGGATAAGGAAAAATGATTTTCAATTTGAATTTCAACGGTTACTCCAGGCAGCAGTCAACATGACAGAACCGTTCGATGTAGCCGAGCGCAAAACTCTTTAATGAAAGGACATAATGCGGTTAAGGCAATTCATGCTGAATTATGAATTTAAGCGTATTAAAAAGCGATTTGTAACGGATGGACGATTTTCCTGCGCTACGTCAGTTTGCTAATAACAACGATGATTTTAATTGTGTTGAAATGTGTTTATCTTTACATAATTATATCTTTATAAAATTAAAGCGTGTGATTTTGAAATAACAGTTATTTAGAGGAGACTAGAAAATAAGTTTTTTTTTTGGATGTTTTCCTGTTTCTCTGGTACTCGTATAACTGCCG
The DNA here is from genome assembly GCA_905404135.1 of Hesperia comma. Taxonomy (NCBI): domain Eukaryota; kingdom Metazoa; phylum Arthropoda; class Insecta; order Lepidoptera; family Hesperiidae; genus Hesperia; species Hesperia comma. The sequence goes on from FR990028.1 coordinate 16,336,227, forward strand.
TCACATAGTCTTTCTAAACTAGTAGGTACGGAGGACAGAACAAGTTGCCGATATATTGTGTCTGATACTACCTAACGTTAATTTATAATAAAAACTAGAGAACCGCCCGCGCTTCGCTTCGGGACCCGTAGGTAACAGCCGCGTAGGTCCCGCTCCCGTAGGAATTTAGGTTAAAAAGTAGCCTACTACTCGCTCTCTTCACTCCACCCTGTCTGAGGTGTGTGGAGCCCTCGGGACAGTTAGTTCCCCTTTGGGGGTGTCTCTCGCGGCCCGTTAAAACGGGCCAGTCCTTGGGTTGGGCCCTAAGGCCCTTGGTTGTCCATCTGTGGTCAAGTCCGGTGAGTGGTGGCCTTTTTACAGGCCACAGAGTCTTAAACGGGATGGGGTTCATCTTCGCGCCGCCCAGGCGATCAAGCCCCTACCGGGTGAATCCCGCTGGTGGGAAGCCCAGCAGGAGCCGATCAGCGTCGGGCGACGACTTACGAAGCCCCAGTATCAGTCAGTGCTAGGCCCGTCCCGCGTAACCAGCAAGTCGCGCGGGAAGGCCCAGCGGTCCGGTGGACGGGTGTGGAGCGACGCCAGGTCCTGCAGATGCGTAAACCGCGACGCGTCGACACGCCCGAACATGTTGCGTGCCAATCGCTCGATGAAGTCGTCCAGGCTCTCGACTCGAAGGTCCCTCTGGATGACGGCGTTCCTCACGTACCTCGGCGCACCAGTCAGCCGGCGGAGCGCAATCGCCTGAACCGCGCGCATCCTCTTGCGCTGCGGTTCGCTGGCGAGCGCGTACCACGCCGGTGCCGCGTACGTGAGGCGGGATCTGATGTAGGTGTTGTAGACCCCGAGCTTCAGTCCGAGAGGGAGGCTCGAGGAGAGCATTGGTTTCTGCCATCGCGCTTCTGGAATTCGCGACGGCTTTCGTAACCTGTGGCTTCATCGAGAGTCTTCCGTCGATTTTGCCCAAGTATTTGGGCTGTGGGGCCCATTGGATATCTTGTCCGTGAAGCTCCAGAGTAGGGTCCCGCCTGTTGAGGTATCCTCCTATGTTCACGGCCGGCGTCTTCCCGACATTCACCGACAGTCTCCACGCGGCGAGCCATTCGGGGAGGGCATCAAGCGCACGCTGCATCTTGACAATGGCGTGGGTTCTATTCAGCGACGTGGTGATGTAAGCCACGTCATCGGCATACAGGGCAAGCGACGCCCCCCCTGCCGCCGGGATGTCGTCGGTGTAGCAGGCGTAGCAGACCGGGGACAGGCAACTCCCTTGCGGGACGCCGGCTGCGATCGGACGCTCGGTGGATTCGGCGTCTTCAACCACTACTCTGAAGCTTCTATTTTCGAGGAAACTGGAGATCATCTTAACGGCACTCCGGGGCGCCGACGGCTGCGAAATCTTGTAGAGAAAGCCTTCGTGCCAAACACGGTCGAACGCCTTTTCCATGTCGAGGAATACTGCACACACGCGTTCTCTCTTATTCAGAGCCGCGGTAACGGTGTGCAACACACTTGACAGTGTAGCCGTGCTGTTCAGCGGCATCAAAAAGTAGCCTTCCACTTCTGTTGGCAGCTAGGCTATTCCACCCTGGATGCTTGCAGTTCCAGTCGCCCGCGCCCACCACCGGTGTCGGCGAGTCCAGCAACTTGCGGACATCATCCAACAGGATAGTGCCAGCGGGCGGGCGGTACACTGAACACAGCCGGAGCGGGGAGTTCTCGAGGCAGAGCTAAAGTAGCCTATTACATTTGCCTATGACTTAAGTAAATTACATGTAGTATTTGATAGCGTAATTCAGAACTTGCAAATGAATTTTGTTAACGCCATCTATTGGCAACTCCGAAAATAAATATCTAGCAACTAACAAAACATCGATCTTCCCATGGGAATGGGATGTTTTTCCGCGGTAAAAAGTAGCCTACGTCACTCTCCACCCTCCTAACTATCCCCACACACATAAACCTTACCATATAATAGCTTTGTTGCGACGTGAAAGCGTCACAAACAAACAAACAAACAAACAAACAAACACACTTTCACATTTATAATATTAGTAAGGATAAGGAAGTAAGGATGGCACATAGCTTAATTAGTTACAATTGTTTTGACGAAGTTATTATTTATTCAGACGGCCAACACTGCTTAAAAGGTGATATTTGCAACGTAATTCAATTGTACAATTAGTAATAAAATAAAATTGAAGCAGTAATTATATTTTAAGACTAGCTACGAGTAATGCAGGATAATATTGGTTATTATAGAAAAACAAGTAGGTAGGGTACTTTTTTCCTTGAATTCCTTGAACGGATTTGGGATTTTAAGGTGAAAAACCTCCACGCAAAAGAAGCTAGAGTACATCTAGTTATTAATAATATAACTTTCGAAAGCAATTTTAAATTATAATTTGAAAAGTTACATAATATTTTGCATGTTCTATATTGTCAACGTAAAGTTACTAATTTTGTAATGTTAATATTAAAATTCCATACGAATTTAAGTGTAACCGATTTGTGGTAATATTTAAATAGGTACATCAAATAGGGTTATTTCAATCTATTTAATAATCATAAATAAGATAAAATAAACGTTTTGAATGCTTATTATCACGTGACCTCAAAAAAACGGCTATGCACTTAATGTAATGAATCGCTAAATGGTCAACAATATTATAGACAGTGGACGATTTTCAAACGAATGATTTGAGTACTCTTTGATAGGTCGCGATTAACAATTATCGGTTCATGACGTCAATCCAAGTCATATGACGACTAGCGTTTTGATGAAAAATTCGAAAAACACTAATTTTGTGTGATTTGTTGGTAACAGAACTTTCAATAATGGAAACTGAGTTCTACAACTAGACGGTGATAAGTCAGTTATCATCAACCAAAAGCCATCATAAAACTGCTACTCCCTATTTTAAATGGAAAAAACAAATAGGCACAATTTGTAGGTATAAAAACTACGCGCTTTATCTGGATCCATTTTTTAGCGTAACAAGCGTAATTGGCTTGGCGTGGAATTTGAGAGGCTCGAGTGATTCTGGTGAAGCGTGATTTGATAGAGGGTTCCGTGTGAGATATTATAATGAATAAACCTTTATTTTTCATTGTATCAAAAAAAAACAAGTGAGGAGGCCTAGACTAGAGTGGTTGTGCTTCAGTGCGGATTGGTGGAGGGGTCAGTGGCCAATCCAAGCGTCGGAAGTGTTCAAATGCCACTCAAAATCTCAGCTAATGGACTGTTATGTAGTGAGCCGACTTCTTCACGGGTTTTCTAAAGCACGGAAATGGTCACGAAATATTGCCACCAGAAGTCAACCATCCAACTATGGCACCTACTGTTGCTATGTCACGGTCGCTCACATGCACGCGAACTTTTTTACACTGTATGAATGTTTGCACAAGAAAAATGTCGGAGGCTGCACGAAGGTTTAAGGTGTGCACGCTTTGATGTACCACCAAAAAAGCCGTCACTGCTTCGACATGTTATATTATTTGGATAGTGTTTCTTTTTGTGACTATTTTTACAAATATAACTCTTTTAACGAGGCTAGAGGGAGAGCTAACTTGCGAGCAATTCTCTTTCAGTAAGAGAAACTTCACCAACGTCAGATCCCATTTTTCACGTCCCTTAACTTCCAAATTCTTTCTCTAGTGCACTACCTCAAGGAGCATCTATGTCGGATTGGGCAAGGAACAAATTGGCAGGAATCACTTCACCCGGGTCCCGGTTTAGACTTTCCCGTCAGGGTAGAAATTTATGTGACGTAATTATCAATATTTGACCTGGGTATAATTGATGATGACGCAGAATTCCACTGCGGAGGTAATTATGTGTTTAAGTGTTTACTTGTTCAATTAAAAAAATCATTCTAAAAATACATCCGTAAACGTAACGTACCAATAATTATTTTTAATTTCAAATTAAATATCACCGGATGACGTTTTAGAGGGTCTGTATAAAAGTCACCAATGAACTGTTGAAACGCAAAGATTTTTTGTGCTCTATTCAGAGAAACGATCTTATCGTGCTCCAGAAAAGCCTAATAAGGAAAAAAGTTTCCCAAGTTCAAAGAAAAAAGCGATTTGAGGACGCACGTCAAAAATATCAAGCTTCGCAAACTGTCCTACAAGAACCGAATATAACATTCAAAATAGGAAGCATATTTAGGGGTAACGCAAAATTGGAAGTGAAATATCACATGGATGTCAATCTGAATTTTGTTGGGAAGTTGTTCTTTCGATAGATTTATTGAATACTGTCACTGCTCTTATTTTGGCATGTATATTTTTCTTTTGATTGATCTTTTAACTCCCGACTCAAAAAGAGGGGTATTTTGACCTGCCTGTCTATGTATCACCAATTCGTTGTCATCGTTCTAATGTTTCATGGATTCCTGAGGTTAAAATCTTAACTCCTCTTTTTTATTATTATCGTATAAGACAGTTATACTTAACCTGTCGTTCATATTTATCAACGTTATAACATTGTATTCTTCGGACCGAACCCTGAACACCCCTGTAATCCAATAAAAAAGCTCACTCCTATAGACATCTGAAACAACACTAACTCACAATTCCCTAAATTCTTCACCAAATTCTTTTTCCGTTCGACTAGGTATCTAAACGATTTGTCTCAATATTGATGAAACAACAGATACCTACATTTAAAGAATAATCCGATTTCCATTCGAGTAACGCTTAAACTAAACAAATAACCTTCGAAGGGAATTGATCATTGATTTAGTATAGATATTAAATTGGTTTTTATGCGTCATCTGAGATCATAGTTACGAAGCTCCTTAGTATTATTTTCAAATAAATAATAGCGAGGAAAATTGGAGAACTCAAATAACTAGTTATATCATTGCTTTTTACAAAACAAAAAATAACCGATTTCAACATAGACAAGTAGAGATAACTCAAAAACTACTCGCCAGATGGCACTGAATTCAACCCATCTAAGTGTAAAGTTTTTGTCACTACAAATTAATCAAGCTCAAACACAAGGTGACTGCTGTAAATCGTTGACTCCAGACCTTCATGAAACTTTGAGTGCTTTAATATACTTATGAAAACATCCTACTAATATTATAAATGCGAAAGTTTGTAAGGATGTATGTGAGTGAGTGAGTGAGTGAGTGTGTGTGTTTGTTGCTCTTTCACGCAAAAACTACTGAACGGATTTTCATGAAACTTTGCAGTCATATAGCTTAGACATCGGAATAACATAATTTGTTAAAATTTATAGAGATTTTTGACGGGACTGGTTTCCCGAAGCGAAGCGAGGGCGGATTTACTACAATTTCTGAAAATTTTCCTCGAGTTCTATTGGATGCCATCATCAGATCCTGGTGTCCTTATCAATGGAACCACGCTTGGAATATCTACTTTCCAGCAAAAAAATAATTGTCAAAAGGCTTAAGAAAAAAGGCATAAAAAAGCATATAATTATATGGTCGAATTGAGAACCTCCTTCTTTTTTGAAGTCAGTTTAAAAAATGGGTACCTTACATTCGGCTATCAAAGATCCCAGGTTACATTTTAATATTTTTTAAATAAAGAAAATGGCTTTAAAATGATCCATTACATTGACAACGATGAAAACAAAATTGGTGCAAAAAGAAGCCTTGAATTAAAATTATAAATATATCTACTAATTTCGCACCATGAGAAAAATAAAGTTGATTACCAACGCAATAAATATAATATTTAAAAAGTTACATTTTTTTATTATAAAACTTTCAATAGATTATTTAAAATGTGTAGGTACAATTAATATTATGCTTTGATTAGAAATGAAGTACTCGTAGAATAATAAAATTAATGTTTCTTCTTAACCGACTTCAAGGAAGGAGGTTTTCAATTCGACTGGTTATTTTGTTTATGGTTGTCACTTATTGCCTTGTCGCGAAATACCATTTTGAGCGATATCAGACGTGTAATTTTTTGAGCTATCCAAAAAAAAGTATTTAATTAATAAACATTGCGTGCACTTAATTTTGCACAAAAAATCTATACTGTGTATGATTTGTGGAGTGACGATGATGTACGCCGATAGCTCGATTGTCGGCAATATAAAAATAACTACATATATTTGCATTTACCAGTGTATACAAAATACACAATGTACATATTTATCAATTTGTACCAAATAATTATTAATTTACGTACCTACACAATTTCACAAAGCTAGACGAACGTGCTCCGAATTCAAAGCGCAGGTTCCCGGAGGACGACTTGTTATTTAATATATTGTTCTTATATTTTTATTCTCTCAAATCGTCTTACATCAGCGGTTTACACGAAGATCTTATACTACCTACGTAATAAAGGTCACTGACGAAAATTAACAAAAAGAAGTTTGAATGGTAAGAAACAAAACTAGCTTTTGTATACTCAGTCTTCCACCATTATTCGTTTACAAAAGCTTTTGTTAGTTGGTTTGTGGTAAAAACTAAATAATCAGAACAGACACAAATAAACGCAATGATTAGCAAAGGCAATCTTAGATCTTTCTTCTTGTGTATTTATTTTTAGCCAAAGCTTTACTTAAAACTTTCAGCTAAGTTGTATTTAATCTAGAAACACAAAAGCACACAACATAAATACTTTATCTAACACTAACACCTTTTAGTCTATAGCTAGCGTAATCCATCCAAAAATCGAATTTATCGAAATAAAATAAAAGGAAAGAAATATTATTTGCAACCTAATTTACAAAAGACACGTAAAAAGTAGGCTACTTTTCATATTAGGGCAGGGTTATATGAAAAGTGGCAATGTAATCTGGCATCTATCTCTCGTCATATTAGGAGTGAGGCTAAGACCGCGATACAAAGTGGGCACATTACTCCACGTCAAGGGTAGTAGAGGCACATATTCACGTAAATCGGGGAGAGTATGGTGAATTTGTGTTGAAGTGTGTTCCCTAATATACAGATAATATTTTGCTTTTTGCTTCCTACTAAACTGCCGCTTGATGTTGATTATTTCATAAAATATTTGAAATATATTTGTCATATTAATGTCGTGTTTTAATATCTTAAAACACTAATTATCTTTCTGGCCAATTTTGGGTTGCTAGCCATCACATAATTTATTTTTATGGACAATATATTTTTATGGAAAAAGGTTGCAAAATTTAAAATTGTTTCAGTCAGACTATTCGAGGAAAGTCATGAATATATAACAATTTTGATAATATGAATATATAACACTTTTGATAAACCTACGAATGTACCTACGAAGCTTCTACGAACTTTCAAATAGAAGTATTTCATAAATCTGCAAGATATAAAAGAAAAAAACGTATTCACCTTCCACAGTTAAGATCACAGCCATGTTGATTTTGGGTTCAGTGTTAATCTGACACTCGTAGACTCCCGCGTCTCTCGGCTGCACGTAGTCTATCTTCAGATCCCAGTCGTCTGAGGGTTCTGGGTGCAGAACGCTGAACCTCGCGTCCCCCGTGTACGTGAATATGTGGGATGTGAGGATGTGTAGGTCCCGCTTCCTCATCCAGGATACCTGGGGACATTCAACTGGTTAACATTTCTTACTACAAAATTCCAAAATATTAACACTTTTTATTTATTATGTTATTATGTTGCTTGAAATTGATAGAAGGTACGGATACTTTTTATTTCATAGTTTATACGAGTTGTGCTTGTTCGCGCGTATGCTCGAAATCGGGGATTAAAAGTAGGTACATCGCTTAAATGTTGCTTTAACCTCCTCTGTCTTCCAGTGAAAGGTTAAAAAAATACCTCACCCGTTCTGTAAATAAGCGCGGACAAAATACAAGACAGACTGACAGAAAAAACTTAAAATCGTTGGTTTATATTGTGTTAGTATCGTGTAAAAAATATATAACTTGAAAAAAAAAAGACAGTATTATCTTGAAACCAGAGAGACACCCTTCAATTTTATTAAGGTATATATATGTAGTATAGATGTATTGATAAGTCTCGTTTGATTAAATTTTCTCCCTGTGACAGAAAAAGTAAAAAAGATGAGAAAACTGGATTCGCAATAATAAATCACTGTGTCACTTGTCATTCAAAACCTAATACGAGGCGAAAGGTCTTAAAGCAATTTCCCAGGTCAATATTTTCTTATCTCACACTCACATTGGATTTCCCTTCGTCATTACCAAGAATTTTCTTCCTAAAAATCCCTGAATATTTTCATTTAAAAACAAATTACCATATTTCATCTTGAGCCCGACCTCGCAGGGTATAGGTATGCATCTTATAATACATACATTATAAAAATATTAAAAAGTAGGCAATATGACGTTTTCCTTGCAGGAAAATGAAAAACCTTTCTATATTTCACTAATTTAATGTGAGTTTGCTGCAATTCATTATCTTGCGTGACTAGTCTTCACATATTTCTTTCTTTTCCTTTATAACGTTTTGCCTTGTGATATGCATTAGGTAATATATCTGTTTAGGTTGCAAAAAACATTGCATTGTTGTAAATTAGTTCTGTGTTCGCATGGAGATGTTAATTTTCAAAGCTGTGTGGCACTTATGGCAGGAATGGGAAAAATAGGTTTAAAATTGGCGTTGCAGGAATTTAGATTAGCTTCTTCCCATTAAATTATGTATACTCGTAATAATAAAATTTTAGCATATAACTATTGCTCGCGCTTGCTTGGTCCGCGTGGAGGTACTTTTACTTGACTTTCAAACAAACTTTCATCCCTGAGTTTACCGCTTTGGTGTTGGATTGGAGTCAATTGCTACTTATAACCTACCTGCCTGCAAAAATCATCTTTTTGCTTCAAGCAGTTTTCGATATTTCGCGATAAGTGCGTGACATCCGTTTGAGTATATTGGCTGAATGGATTTTTATAAAACTTTCACTAGGAGATAAAGAGAGCTATGGAGAAACATATAGGCTACTTTTTATCCTGAAGTTCCCGTGGGATCGGGATTCATGCGGGAATAACCTATGTACGAATTAAGTCGTGAGCAAAAGCTAGTATCCCATAAAAATGATGTTCAGGATTTGTTGATTGATTCGTCAATTTGTACGTGCGTTTGTTCCTGCTCATCTCGGAAACTTCTTTATTGATTTACGAGTGGATGCTTACTGATTTATCAATAACTTTAAGACAATAGATATAGTATTTTGTATTTAAATTGTTCTACAAAAAAAAACTGTTTTGCAAGTGCTGCTCGATTACCAAGAAAGATAAGCATGGGGTAAAATTCATGTATTTATTTAATTTCGTCAATAGGTAGATATCCATACTAATATTATATCTGTTTGTGTTTGTCTGTGACGCTTTCACGGCTAAATCACCGGCTCGACATCATACATAACCTACTATTTTTTTCAAAAAACATCCCCTTAAACGTTGAAATAGGGGGTGAAAGTTTGTATGAAAAATCCCACTCCCAAACCCACGTGTCAAATAAAGTAGATGGATTTTTACAGTGAGAATACCATTAGTAATTTCAGTGAAAAGATAAAATCCTACTAGAGCCCAAACATGAATAATTTTCTATTAACAATTTCCGGCTTCAAAATATTTTTATTTACTTTAAGCTCTACATTGCAGCGTGGCCTTTGATTAAAATTACGTCTAAAATGCGGGACTTAAATTATATATTTTTTTAATTCAAAAGCCTCTGAGAAATTAGAGGATAAATTCGTTCCTTTGTTGGGTTTTTGTTTTGAACGTAATTAAAGTAAGCTTCGAGTGAGCCCCTTAAGCCGGTGGTAATTAAGCAAGACGTAGCGTCCACAGTCTCTTTACAGCCCTTAAAATAATAAAATCAAGTAATGGCTGAGCAGAAAATTTTTTCTGAAGCAAATTTTGCATTCGCCGTATTTAATTCATCAAATGTAGGCGACATTTAGGAAAAGTTTCCACAGTGAGTTTATGACTCACGAATTTTTAAATTAACTTCTTTCATTTGAATGGGTTAAGTGGGGCTTATGGTCAATATTTTGTAGCAGTTCAAATGTTAAAATGCTTACTTTCTGAATAATAATATCATTTTTCACAATACTGAAATATCACAATTTTTGGAAAATGATTTGAAGAGAGATGAATACTTGTAAAGTTAGTGAATTCACGTGTAAAACCGTCATAGATATGTATTAAAAATAACAATAGTTATCATAATAAAATCTGGTTTACCAAACACCAAATACCCTTTGTACCGTTGACTCGCCCGGGAGAGTCTGGCAATTAAAACACAATGAAGACAAGAAAAATAAAATGCGAGCGGTCGTGTGTTCTATTTTATTTTTCTCGGTAATGCCCAATAAATTTAAAGGGTTAATCTCGCTTTATGTCCGAGCGTTATTCAGACTTTTGTACCGTTTATGCAAAGGATTAAAAAAAGAACTTAATATTTGGCTTTTACGGTATACCGTTTATGATGTCCATTTTCATAAAAGTTAAAAACTGTGAGACTTTTATTTCAATTATGCAGCTAACAATGTTATTCTCCATTAGTAAATATGATGATAAAAATATCTGCGCTTTAGTATGAAAAGTTATTTCTGAAATTCCTTATCATAACCTCTAGAGGTTAATAAACAAATTAGCATTTGATTGAAATAACAAAGACATTCGTTTGGCTCGTGTATACATTTTATTAATCTCAATGCCACCCTTAATTATTCCACTTATTTCCAATCTATCCAATTGTTCATTCTATTGCTCTTTGGATTATATTATAATGATAATTCCTTTTAACAGGATCTGGTATCTATTTCCATTCATTGGAATAAGAGATTGGACGGCTATTTAATGTTTTTTTTTTGATAAAATATCATTATGTGTCTCTAAAAGATGTGGAACTTACTCTTTTGGCAATATTGTGATACTGTTGTCCTTAAGGACATCGTGATGTTGTTGAAGGTAAAACTGATTATTAAATTCAGTTTCTGAGGATCGTCGTCTTGAAATATTTTGTATTGGAGTTACCTGCTCAGATTTTTATATCGTAACTAGCGGCCCGCCCGCGGTTTCACCCGCGTGGATCCCGTTCTCGTGGGAATATATGCATGTATTATACATAAAAACCTTCCTCTTGAATCACTCTACCTATTACAAAAAACCGCATCAAAATCCGTTGCGTAATTTTAAAGATTTAAGCATACAGACAGACAGACAAAAATAGCGACTTTGTTTTATACTATGTAGTGATTAGGTTCATCTTACTCTTTGATATTTTATTACTTTCAATACTTTTTGATCACTTACAAGTTACTTATCTTTGAAGTAATAAATTATCCGACAATAATATCCAGTTCTTCAAAAGTCATTGTTATATTAAGAAATAAAAGGTTTGATTATTATTTTACCTAAACTGTTAAAACTTCTACTAATACGAAAATATTATTGTCTCATTGTTTGACGTAGCTAGTATAATCGCGACAACCTTCCAAATAATACTCTGAACAATACATTATAATGCATCCAGGGACATCACGGAGCTATTTATTTTCTGGGATGGGTTGTAGATCCCCGACCATTAATATGGCGGTCAGTGGAGCGCTGAAGGGATCGAGGGCTCGATGAGACATCGACATTGAAAAATGATATTCTATAGCGGAGTTGCCGGAATGGATAGTCTGGGGAATATGGAGGCGGTTCAGGTGTGATTGTCAATAAGGTACGAAATAGCGAGAGCTGGAGCATGTGCGATCGAGCTAGAATATTATAATGCTAAAGATTATCTGCGCGTCGATGGAAAAAATATTGCGAGAAATGAAGAAAGACGTCTGAACAAAAACGTTAAAGAAATCACGATAATCGATCAAAGCGCGGAGAAGATGGATAATGTTGTGTGGGAGTTGTGATATATGATTAAGACGGGAGTGATTTTAAGGATGAATTCTGAGTGGTAGAGGTTTTGGCAAGATTAAAATTATGAAAAAATTTTATGTCAGTAAAATAAAAAAAAAATTTTAAACAAAAAATAACTGACTTCAAAATGGATAAGTTGAGATAACATAAAAACTACTCAAATGAAATGTCACTTAAAACATGGAACCAGGCGACAAGCATGCTTTCGACTAAAAAAGAAATCATAATAATTTTCACACTCGGTAAAACGGTAACGACCTTAAATGAAATACACGTTATTAAGCATAACTTAAATACTACCCGCCGAATGTCGCTAAAATTGTTATGGGTCTAGACGACAATGGACATGTAGTTGAAATAAAAAAGAATTATCAAAAATTATCAGTTCACTCAATGCAAAGTGACATAAAAAACAGAGACGAATTAAGAAACCTTTATCTACGAATAATAAGTTTTTGATGGGTTGAATCTTACGAACTTTATTCATTTTCAGGTAAGAAAGTAATTTGTATTCATTTTTCAGATTGTCAGTCATGTAGGTGGCAAGTAAATCACTTTACCTGTATTCTAACACCTGAAAGTGACAAGGCAAGGCACCGCCGACTTGGTTCACAACCACAAACTAATATTAATAGCTGTAATTTATATTCTTGACTTAATTGATAGAGGACCCCATAAAATTGGTAAGACGACCTCAAGGCTTTGACAAATGGCTAGGAGATTTAGGCTTAATTTATTGAGAAATATTGGACCTAGACGTGCCTATATTGAATACGACAGATTCAATCCAGATGGTTGCTTTGAATGATATAATGGTCCACTATAAAGCACTCTCTTCTCTTTGTAGCAGAGGATGCCTACGAAATACTCCACCACGCTGCTGCGGTGTGGATTGGTGCAGGGGTTGTCCAACCCAATTGTCGGTAATTTTTATGTCGCCTTAAAGCATCGCACATGGTTCAATAAATATTACCTAATTATAATAACGGGACCGATGGTCTAACGTGCACTCTAAAGCATGGACCGCACCCGTTTTTGCTTAACTAGGTCAATCATTTAGAAATGACGCAAACCATCGGGCTATTAGCACTTCGGACGGTTTCATTCGGACACATAAAGAAATAGAATGCTTTCACTCTCCCGGTACAAAATGATTCTCCCGATAAAATGTTAGGTGGAATGGACGTACACAATTGAGATGTTACAAAAGATTTTGTGAGATATAAAATACTGATTGTCACCTAAATATTGAATTGGACCCAGCAATTAGATCCAGAATTTTTTATGGGCAGATAATTCAATACATTTCTGGCACCTCAATTCAGTCCTGTTCTTTTTGTAATGAAACATGTTGCTGAGTAAAATAGTTAAAAATATTTTTGTGCGACATGAGCATGTTTTATATTTTAAATTATGAAATTCGAAATAACTTACGTTTCCTTAATTAATTTCATTTTATTAGAAAAGTCCGAGTGAGCAATTAAGTACTTAATAGGACATGCGGGGAGCGAGTAGAAGTTTTAAAAAATCAGCAACAAAGACAAACTCAACCACATCAGACATTAACAATGTATTTGTTACAATTAACAATATTTTTGGTAACGGAGAGATATTAATCTCAGGGCTAGCTAGATTGGAGTGGTCACACGAAAAGATAGAAAAAATATAGTCGGTTCAACATGATGTCTTTGTCGTGTTGACCTGTCAATCTGTCAATTTGTATGGAGGATTTTTGTAATATCACAATATTTATTTATTTATTTTTATTATGGAATAAAATCAAAAGCTCCTCGCTCGATGACGCTCAAATTTCAAAAAGCGACAAGCACCACCTTTTGAGTAAAAAAAATCTAAATTGGAATACCGAGTAGAAAGTTACAAGGTACCATAAATTAAACGAAATTACAAATATTATTCAAAACCTTGACGACATGCAGCAGTATTGGAATATAATAAGGATTATTTCAATTAGTTCACCCAGTAAAAAGTTATTAGGTAACACAATTAAAAAAGTCAGTCAGAGTAAACAATAACTCGTACCATCTCATGAGGATTACAAAAGGTTTGTCAAGAGCGTGCCGACTAATAATAACATTAAGGTCAATTATATATAAAAAAACTTACAAGTTGGTACTGCCGAACTTGCCATTTCACACCCTTATTCGGTTACTAATAATAACTTGGGCAACTTAGCCTAACATTATTTTCTCATTAACAACCGTCATTAGGTTTGAACTGTGTCCAGTATAATACATCAATCATCAAAGAAAATGCTAAGTTCAACTGAATTTAGGAATGACTGGCAAGCCCTCCCTCGCTTCTCGGAGTCCCTTGGTACCCACATTCGGACATTCTTGGCGTGATACTTTAAGCTGACATAACTTTTTTATTTATGAAATTTTTGAAATAAAACAAAACCTCATTGTTAATTTAAAATTACCAGAGCATAACCAAAAATCACAACCAAATCAGTTAACCCGGGTCTGAGATTAGCGCTAACAAACGGAAAAAATTCTAAAAACCATTTATTTGGGTTGTATTTGCTGTCCTGTCGGTAAGATTTAATTAGTCACAAAGTTTTTGTTTTTGTAAGACTCTTTGTATTTTTTTTAAAACTTTAAACTTAAAACTTTAAAATGGTAGGTACCTATTAACTTTTTCATTTTCAATATTGAAATAACATTTTCATTTCTTCTTTGGTCAAGAGTTATTGATACATTGCCGACCAAACATCCGTGGTTGATATCTGGACATTATCAACCGCCACTTTACAAGAGGGTAGTTGAAGATAAGATTGCTGCTTCCAAGCCAAAAAATAAAAATACACATAGAAGCTCAGGAAAAGATAACAAAACAATAGGCGGTCTTATCGCTCTAAAGCGATTTCTACTAGGCAACCCGGAATTACAGAGACAGCACGACTACAGACAGGGACAGAACAAAGTACAACATATAATTAACTGTTGTAAAAAAGTAAGTGTTTTATGCTTAATGTAGGTTTCAATAAATTAAGAATGTCAAGTAAATTTATCCGTTGAAGGAAACTTGAATATTTAATTTTAACCAAATTCACTGAATTATAGTTAATCAACAGGAATAATATGACAAAAACGTCATTTTCGAAAGTTATACTCGATTCGAAAATTACGACAAACCATGAAAAATAGTACATTTCAAAAAAACGGCTCGTATGGCGAAATGGTTTCCATGGAATGGTACCGCCGATCATTGGATTCTCGGTTCGATTTCCAGCGTCGCGGAATGAACGATGAGTTTAAATTACCGTTTTAGGACGAGTAGTTTTTGAGTTATCTCTACTTGTCTATGTGGAAGTCGGTTTGTTAAAAGTTATGTTTTTTGTCAAAGCTACATCACGCGTAGTGTTAAATTTTTTTATAATTTTGTTAAAAGGTTCAGAGGCAGACAGAATCAAAATGGGGTTAAAATATCTCCAAGAAATATTCCGCACAGAAATTCTGTAACTTCAAAGTTATTATCTAATTCAATTTTTAAAGCCGTCTGGCACCGATTCATACATGTCTGCAGGAATTTTATTATCATTGAATTTATATATTTGGTGTACTTGTATGCCAGCTATGCAGCAATGAGTCATGTTTTGTGATAACACTAAACATTATGTGTATGTTTTGCTTCTGTTAAACTGCAGTGTTCATGACTATAGAATCCATGTGAGTCGTTTCTTACATTCCTGGCGGGCTATTTTTTCGATTTTTTCTGGTGTTCTTAATTCGGTAATATACGTAGGAACTACTGAGAAATGCCCGCTAAATCGCCGTTCTACCTACTGGAGAAAGGAGTGGTAGGGGGTCGCTACTCATCAGCAGCTTGCAACAAACTACTCTCACATGGATTTTGGTCGTTGCTTCCGAAAAATTTAAGATTAGATTTACTTTCTATAGTCTTAGAAAATAGGGGATATGATTGTGATGCGTATGCGATATCGTACGTTGGGACATTCGGTATGTCAAAAATGGAGGAAAACGGGAGATCTTCCACCAAGCTATGTCACTGCCCGGGGATCGCGGACCGAAACCTTCAGATCATTTTTGTTGTGTAATTATATCGAAAATTCGATAGCGCGGTCGAAGATACGTCTCCTGAATAGCCAGACTCAGTTTAGTCGTGTGATGTTGTATTGTTGCTTGTGCTGTAATGCGCGTTCAGCATTTCACGTGAGGCGCGCGCTCATTTTACTGCGCCGCTACATCAACACTTCAGTACTCACTGCATCACTCTAGGTATCGCATCGCTATAGTAGGTGTGCACGACTAAATTTTAATGTCTTTTACATAAATAATCTGTTATTTTATGTTTCGTCACAGTAGGTACAGCCGCTTCAGTAGGTACTTACAGTTCTGTTGCCTATGTGCTTGGCGCGACACCGCAGCACGGTGGACTGGCCGACCACGGCGGACACATTGCGGGGCGACACGTCGTCGAAGTACGGCCGATCCGCCCGCTCCCCGCCGCCGCTTGTGCCTGGCACCCCGCCAATACCTGACAACAAACGTATTGATATGAATTTTACACGAAGAATGAAGAACAAACATACTTTCACAATTACAATATTAATATGGATATACCAGGTATTTAAATGACGACAGAAGAACAAACAAACAGACATACTTTTTCAATTAAAATATTAGTTTGAATTTACGAGGCAGACCAATTAAATAGCTCAATGCTGTGACTGGAAATAAATACATTTGTATATAAATTACATAGATGTCGCGACACCTCAGGAGTAGGCACATAAAAGGTATTCTTCCACGGGCACGTAGCATTCATTTTAAGAAACGGCGTATTCATTTCTAACTTGGGGTAATTTATTTTATTTCAATAGAAAATTTGGACTAAAATAAACATGTGCGAGCTATTTTCAGAAAGACGCCATGTAAGCCTTTATTTATAGATTATTGCGCGTTTTCCGCTAATAAAACCCCATTTGTCAAGGCGCCTCAATTCCAGGGTACCGCGCTCACCGTTAGTAAAAGTGTTGGGATTCTGGGTGTTGACATTTCGAGCGACGTGCAGTATCGATGTCACCTGGAAGCTAAGGCCAAACTGGCCTCCAAAAAGCTTGGCGTCCTGAACCGGGCGAAGCAGTACTTCACTACGAGGGACCTTCTGATGCTATATAAAGCTCAGGTCAGGCCTCACATGGAGTACTGTTCTCACCTTTGGGCAGGGGCGCCACAATACCAGCTTAGTCCATTTGACGCCATGCAAAAGCGCGCAGTTCTAGTTGTCAACGACCTACGAGTCACTAACAGGCTAGAAAACCTAGGTTTTAGGAGAGACTTGGGATCTCTCTGCGTGTTCTACCGACTTTACAACGGTAAGTGCTCCGAGGAATTGTTCAATTTGGTGCCAACTTCACCCTTCCATCATCGCAAAAGATTCGCTCTCTACTCGCCAAAGATTGAAGTATCATCCACATCGCTTGGATTCGTGGCGGACGAGAACGGTCCGTTTTTCACGATCGTTTCTACCACGAACTTGCAAGCTGTGGAATGAGCTTCCCTCTGAGGTATTCCCGGAGCGCTTTGACATGGGGTTCTTCAAGAAAGGTGTAAAAGAGCTCTCCTTCAGGGCCGGCCTTCCACTGGCGACTCCCCTGGTGTTGCTCGTATCCATAGGCGACGATGACCACTTACCATCAGCTGGCTCGTCTGCTTTTACGTCAGCCTTTCAGGCTATAAAAAAAATAGATTTAGGCGTTCCTATAATTTTCTAACCAGCTAGTGTTCTGAAAACAAATAAGGGACTGTTTGTGAAAGCTGTAGCAATATATCCTAGGAATATAAGAAATCCAACCACAGTTTTATTACATACGCAAAATGTTGTACAGCATGTGTGTTTTATTAACATAAGTATCTACTTAAAAAGTTTACTGGTCAGTATATTTAACTTGGAATTGAAAACATGGTTAATTTGTATATGGTAAGAGTGAATTTCAACGAACCCATTTCTTTCATTTGGTGAACGTTTTTATTTGTCCGTTTTTGCGAATTCATTTTGCACATTATTGGATATTGAAATAATATAGGTAGGTATGTTTGTGGATAGTTATTTATTGATAGGTTATAAGGTCTAAAGGGGCACTTATAAAACCTGTTATGTGGTTAGAAAATAGTAATTGAATTATGTTTCAAAGGATTAAAAGTTATTTACCTAGGGCAAACGTTATTAGAAGTCCTAGGTAAACGGAGCGCCAAATAACTCCCTTTGGGAATAAAAAATCCCCGAATAAAAAGTTTATCAACCTAGACATGTTAATGCACGCGAAAATTTCGCTCGATAACTGAGTTTAAACGAATTTAAGTTTAACGAAAACACGATTAAAATGCCAAACAAGCTTGAAGTTTGCGACAAACAAATTTGTTGTATGGATTTATAGACCGGCGGGGGCGGTGGGCCCACCAACCAACTCCTAATTATTTAATACATCTAATTTTCAGTTCGGTGCCATTCTCGATGTAACAAAGTTTGCGATTAGGTTTTACTGTTTATCTTTTTATTACATTTTGTGTAGAGAATATATTATAATAAATGTCATCATCATGATCTCAACCCATCACGGCCCACTATTGAGCACTGCCCCCTTATTATGAACTCTTAATTCCAGACAGTTTACGTTCACAACGTGTGGGTGACAGAGATAGCGCCTTACAGGTAATAAAGCGCTATCTCTGTCACCCACGCGTTGTGAACGTGAACTGTCTGGAATTAAGAGTTCATAATACGGCCCCATGTCTCTTCTTAGAATGAGAAGATTAAGGTCATAGTCCACCACGGCTGGCCAAATGCAGATTGGCGGACTTCACACACCATAACTCTCCGGCATGCAGGTTTCCTCACGATGTTTTCCTTTACCGTTTGTAGCAAGTGACATTTAAATATTTAAAACGCACATAGGTAACTCCGAAAAGTCGAAAGTGCGTGCCCTGGGATTTGAACCCGAACCCTCCAACTAGGAGGCCAACTAACCACTAAACTATCACCGCATAATAAATGTATTATGTATGGACTATTTCTTAAGCAGGGAAATGTGTTTGTAGGAAATTTATTCTTTCTTTCTTGTCGGTAATGCTTTTACTATGTAATGCGTCGGTGTTGCTAATGTCCATGGTTGGCTGGCCACCTTCCATTACACTTCGTTCGCGTTCGATTATCGATATGGAATTCATTTTAATGGAATCCTACACAAATGCCAGCTCCTGAGATAATGTACGTTGCAAATTATCGCCAAGAATTTTAAATAATAAAAATAAAGCAGTAACTAAAATTACAAAAAAATCTTAAATGATCATAAATATTCATAATTGATGTATTGAAAGTGATTAATGCTTGTACTTGGAAAGTAAGTGAGAAAATTATTTTTGAGGATATTTAACCCTCAGGAGCTCATAGCTCGGCGGCTTGCGTCAATACCAAGTGATCGACAAAGTTAAGCAACAGCAGCTGCAGCGGGCGCGGTCGGTAGTCGGATGGGTGACCGCTAGTGGAAAAATTTCTTGAGCGCTTCCGTGCTTCGGAGGGCACTTTAATCCGTTGGTCCCGGTTGTTATCGATAAATAGCAGTCGTTAAACCATGTCGGAAGGGCTTCGGGCGGCTTGAAAACTTTCGATACTGGATTAGCCTCTAACCCATCCGCCAATTCGCGTTGTAGCAGCGTGGTGGAGTATGCTCTAGACCTCCTCAACAATGAGGAGAGACCCGTGCTCAGTAGTGAACTATTTGGTCTGTAGCCAGTATTATTAATATTACCTCGACTTCCACAAAACCATACCATTGCTCCACAAAACACAAAGAACGTAACGTTACATAAAACTAGCGCTAACCTACACATAGAGGCCAGCCAAACGCGCCTCGCTACGGCACACCTCCTATTCATAACCACAACCTTCGTCGTGCTTGTATTTACATAAAACATGCCATTATTAAAGTGTCTAACGGTAGTCGCTCCGAAAGTTGACGTCATCGACCCGGAAATAAGAACTGAGCCTTTGCCCGCTCTCTTTAAGGAGACACATATAACCTCGGTGGGGCTCTGAAACTAGCGGAGAAACTTTTGTAATAAAGAAATATTTTGAATTCCAACATTGTAAACGTAAAACAAAAAGACAGTCTCTTTCAAATTTCAAATCAAATTTGGAATATTGGCAGCTCTGAAATTTTATTCCCTATTAGGCTAATTTTTAACCCATACAATCGTACAAATACATACGTACATTACATGCCAGATACAAGGACCAGGGTTTTAATCAAACGCGTAGGTTAACTGAGTACAGGACACTGTTTATTTCGTCCCATTGACTTTACACGATATTGTTGTAGTCCCTCTTACACGGCTCTTTCTATGTACTTACTAAGCATAATAACCATTTAGAGATTGATTTGGCCCATATATACTTTTAACTTTTAAATTACCAGATTATTAACTTTATTAACTTTTAAATTAACAGTAATGAGTATGCTCGACGAAACAATAACAATAAGGATGGAAATACACACCATGTAATCAAATAAGGAATCCTTGTGTTGTAATTACAAACTATTCTAAGCTAACCCCAGCAATACGAGGAACAAAGTCCATGTGGCTGCGACAACTTCGGGAATACCAACTTGGTGAAGATACCGATGAGTCGAATGATAACTTCTCATGAACCACAAAGCTGGTATGCTACATTCAAAATAATGCGTATACAAATTACAGCATAATCAACTAGAGCAAATACAAATTGTATATGCGTACAATTTGTTTCTAATAAAAAGTTTCTAATAAAAAGTTTGTTTTCTAATAAAAAATAATTATAAAAATCGGATCATTCAGTCAAAAATTATAAGGTAACGACCATAAATTAAATACGCATTAATAAGAATCACTCAATACATGGGACCAGCCGTGAAATACTAGTTTTCAGTAAAAAAGAGAATTATTAAAATTGATTCACCGAGTACAAAATTATGACAGACACACAAAAAATACAGACGAGTTGCGAACCTATTTTGAAGTCGGTTATAAATAGACATTTTTAAATATACATAACAATTTAAAATACTTGTTAATATCATGAAACTGTCATACGTCAACCTCTCGAAGATTTATGGATATGAAGAAGGCGAACAGCTTCCTAATAAAGTTACATTCAAATGAGCCATAAAATAGCTGCAAGTGAAGTGACAAAACAATAAAAGCATGTTATTACTTCCGCTGTCATACGAGCGTTGAGATGACTCGTAAAGGCATTTTTCAAGTCATAAAATATCTTTTACGGTCTTTATTTTAAAAAACTTTGAAATAAGGTACTTCTGTCGTCTATCAAATTATGTACCTGGTAAGATTATCATATATTATGATCTAATTTTTTCATGTTAGTGAACTATGTAGTATTATCATGGCTCTCAATTATGTCTGTGTCCATCCAAAATAATTTCCTTTTAAAAGTGGTGTAAGTATTTTTGAAGGTTTTTCCAGAGAATGCCAACCATCGACATAAAAAATTAAAAAAAAAAAACAAAAATTTATCACTTAAAAACAATAAAATAATTTTTTTATGTGTTTTAATTTTTCTATAGAAAAATAAAAGTTTTAAACGGTATAAAAACAGCAATGTTTATCGTTCTTCAATTAAAATGAAAATTAAATAAAAAATATTTCGGAAGGAATTTCCAGCAATTGCCAACATGTAAAAGGACTTCCTTATACCAAACCCAATAACAAAAAAATATATAATTTTTCATTTAATTACATTACATTTATCTCAAATAGTAAGATGGTATTGTTAAATTCCAATTTACTACCATTCATAGACCGACATTTTCAAATTCAGGTCACGAGGAATTCCATGGCTTTAGTGGGTCCGCTTCGCGTTACAACCACTTTCTGAAACACAAAAACGGAGTGTGCTACGTCAAAACAATGCGTCTAAGCGCCTTTCCCGCGTATTCTCTCGCCCCACAAAGCCACAGTTCGTTTCGCGGGGAAAATGAAAACGACAGCGATGAAGCTCTTTTGTACTGCATGTGTCGTGTGTCAGTTTCCGGACGAGGGCAACGGATATTTTGTAAGGTATGCTGCGATTAGTATTGTGCTCTGAGTATTACTTTAAAACTAATGTCTATGACAAAACCTTTGCGTATTAAACGTAATGAGAAAATCAGTAACAGCCGCTTGCAATTTAATTAAATAAATCCGAGTCTATTAACTCAAAGTTAATATTTTTTTAATTAGAAGTTTGTCATTTACAGATATAAATTAATCCGAGGTTTACTGGCCCAGCCTTTATTTTTCATAATGGCAATCCTTTGTATGAAACACATTTTTTTTCTATCTAATTACATCCAGCCTAATACAAAAACGCGAATTATGAATAACTTAAATATTATTGTCCTCTCATACGGTTTGTGATAATTTGTTAATAAAATTAACGTTTTCATGGTCCTTTCACAAGTAGCTAAAGTTTTCTAATTTTCATTTTTATCGAAATATAAAACCATTTTTGAAAATAAGAAAACTGATGGTCTAATCTTCAGCAAAATCAAGAAGATTGGATAAAAGAATTCAATGTTTAAAGTACGTTGTAATAATTCATGCTCAATTTTATGTAGGTAATTTAATATAAAACATTTTATTTTTTCTAGTCCAAATCTACGATGAAGTATAATGTTTTACCTTTTTGCAAATTAAAATGGTTAATTCGCTCACCAACTCTCCTATTAAAACATCTAAACTTATTATCCTTCATTAAAACTAATGATAATCCTCTACAAACACTCAACACAATCCAATCTAACTTTAAAATTGTGACGTTTGTAACTCAGAGTTAGCCGTATAACCCTCCAACTTCGGCGGTTTCAATATTTAATTATTTATCGTGTATCTCAATTATTGGCATAACAAGGAAAAAAATTAACCCACATTTGGCAAGTGGCCCTTGGCTTAGTAAATATAAGGTATTTGGTGCACGGTATAAAATGTGTGAAACTATCCCGACACGCAGCAATCGAATTCGTTCTACATTTTCACAAATCAACCCCTAAAGGGTCGAAATAGGGGATAAAAGTTTGTAATGAAAATCTAATTCGTTTGACGACTTTCGTTGAAGTTTTTCAGAAAGATAGTTGATTATGCAATATTAAATATTAGCTACATATTTTTCAAAAACAACCCCCTAAGGGGCTGCCGTAGGGGATGAAAATGCAATAAACAATTATCACACGGATGAAGCTGCGGGCTATTAATTAGTTATTTATACATCAATAAAGTTGGGTCCCTGGCCTGTTTATGAAATCGATACCAAAAAAAATCTCGAAGATGAAAGTGCAAAAAAATCATAGAGTATGTTATAAAATATACAATATATAATATAATCATAGCTTTCTGTTGTAAATGCGATAGCTTTAAGTAGGAGGGCGCGCTAAAATTGGTCCTTTGTGAAATCTAAGGAGCCAATTTACGAAGTTGAACCCGCTTTACCGGTTATTGAATTGCTATCGCTTGAACGGGAAAATATTTTATTGTGTCATCTTGTAATGTTAATGATAAGGATAATAGTCACAACTCTTTCGTAGTAAAAAATTAGTCTACGTGTGACATACATTACTACTCTTTTTTTAAAACAACCCCTAAAGGGTTTAAATAGGGGATACAATTTTGTATGGCCGTTTTCGATCAGAAGCGAAGAGGGGGGATTCTTAGTAATGACATACGTATATTGCAATATATCTCAAAACGAAAATGGTAGTGAATTTTTTTGGTCAATTTTAATCCTTTGAAATCTAATCAGTGGCGAACACAGGTAGATATTCGCCAATACAGGTAGATACTCCTCATAGTAATAAAAAGAAATGGGATTATATCTAAAAGCGCTTCTTACAGTGATTAAAATAATAAATGGCGGCGAAACTCAAGCACCACGGTGTTCGACGCTTTGTTTAAACACTTTTAAACTAAATGCACGTTTGTAGCGTATTGGATCGCCATAAAATTGTTGAATGTAGGTTTTCAGTTTTGAAAATTATTTTCGAATTATTCTCAGTATGAGCTTGAATGAGGCTTTTTTGCACTTTTATTTAAATTCCAAGTTTCTATATGCAAAACTTACAAGCTTAGTTACATAAGTAGTGTATTATAGACTACTAGAGAACCGCCCGCGCTTCGCTTCGGGACCCGTAGGTAACAGCCGCGTAGGTCTCGCTCCCGTAGGAATTTAGGCTAAAAAGTAGCCTACTACTCGCTCTCTTCACTCCACCCTGTCTGAGGTGTGTGGAGCCCTCGGGACAGTTAGTTCCCCTTTGGGGGTGTCTCTCGCGGCCCGTTAAAACGGGCCGGTCCTTGGGTTGGGCCCTAAGGCCCTTGGTTGTCCATCTGTGGTTAACCAATAGGTCAAGTCCGGTGAGTGGTGGCCTTTTCACAGGCCACAGAGTCTTAAACGGGATGGGGTTCATCTTTGCGCCGCCCAGGCGATCGAGGCCCTACCGGGTGAATCCCGCTGGTGGGAAGCCCAGCAGGAGCCGATCAGCGTCGGGCGATGACTTACGAAGCCCCAGTATCAGTCAGTGCTAGCCCTGTCCCGCGCAACCAGCAAGTCGCGCGGGAAGGCCCAGCGGTCCGGTGGACGGGTGTGGAGCGGCGCCAGGTCCTGCAGATGCGGGAACCGCGACGCGTCGACACGCCCGAACATGTTGCGTGCCAATCTCTCGATGAAGTCGTCCAGGCTCTCGACTCGAAGGTCCCTCTGGATGACGGCGTTCCTGACGTAGGTACCTCGGCGCACCAGTCAGCCGGCGGAGTGCAATCGCCTGAACCGCGCGCATCCTCTTGCGCTGCGGTTCGCTGGCGAGCGCGTACCACGCCGGTGCCGCGTACGTGAGGCGGGATCTGATGTAGGTCTTGTAGACCCCGAGCTTCAGTCCGAGAGGGAGGCTCGAGGAGAGCACTGGTTTCTGCCATCGCGCTTCTGGAATTCGCGACGGCTTTCGTAACCTGTGGCTTCATCAAAAGTCTTCCGTCGATTTTGCCCCCAGGTATTTGGCCTGTGGGGCCCATTGGATATCTTGTCCGTGAAGCTCCAGAGTAGGGTCCCGCCTGTTCAGGTATCCTCCTATGTTCACGGCCTGAGTCTTCCCGACATTCACCGACAGTCTCCACGCGGCGAGCCATTCGGGGAGGGCATCAAGCGCACGCTGCATCTTGACAATGGCGTGGGTTCTATTCAGCGACGTGGTGATGTACGCCACGTCATCGGCATACAGGGCAAGCGACGCCCCCCTGCCGCCGGAATATCGTCGGTGTAGCAGGCGTAGCAGACCGGGGACAGGCAACTCCCTTGCGGGACGCCGGCTGCGATCGGACGCTCGTTGGATTCGGCGTCTTCAATCACTACTCTGAAGCTTCTATTTTCGAGGAAACTGGAGATCACCTTAACTTCACTCCGGGGCGCCGACGGCGCCGACGCCGAGAAAGCCGTCGTACCAAACACGGTCGAACGCCTTTTCCATGTCGAGGAATACTGCACACACGCGTTCTCTCTTATTCAGAGCCGCGGTAACGGTGGGCAACACCCTCGACAGTGTAGCCGTGCTGTTCAGCGGCATCAAAAAGTAGCCTTCCACTTCTGTTGGCAGCTAGGCTATTCCACCCCGGATGCTTGCAGTTCCAGTCGCCCGCGCCCACCACCGGTGTCGGCGAGTCCAGCAACTTGCGGACATCAGCCAACAGGATAGTGCCAGCGGGCGGGCGGTACACTGAATACAGCCGGAGCGGGGAGTTCTCGAGGCAGAGCTAAAGTAGCCTATTACATTTGCCTATGACTTAAGTAAATTACATGTGACATTTGATAGCGTAATTCAGTACTTGCAAATGAATTTTATTAACGCCATCTATTAGGAACTCCGAAAATAAATATCTAGCAACTAACAAAACATCGATCTTCCCATGGGAATGGGATGTTTTTCCGCGGTAAAAAGTAGCCTACGTCACTCTCCACACTCCTAACTATCCCCACACACATAAACCTTACCATATAATAGCTTTGTTGCGACGTGAAAGCGTCACAAACAAACAAACAAACAAACAAACAAACACACTTTCACATTTATAATATTAGTAAGTAAGGAAGTAAGGATAGTAAGGAAGTAAGGATAAGGATTGTCTCGAAATTTGCATATTGCTGTAGTTCCGATAAAAAAGCATTTTTTTTATTTTGATACTTGATGATTTGATTGACGATTGATGATTCATACATGTTTTTTCCCTTTAATAATTTCACAGAGTTATCTACAAGAAATCGCTTTTTAGCGACCAGATTGGCTTTTGTGCAAAACAGTAATTATAAATTGCAATATGGTTTTACTCGTTTGCAATTATTATGGTGTACAATAAAGTATGCTGTTAGTATGTTATATGCTGAAGCCACGGGCAAAAACTAATAGATATATAATGCACAAGCTAAAGGTACCTTTATAAATAACCACATATACGACTACCTAGACGCACAATGACATCACGAGATAACGATATGTATGCGGTGAGCAATTTTAATTTATTACGCCGGTGTTACGTTATTGCACCTCTGTTTTTGGTTTTCGTTTCGCTCCGGCGATGCAACTGACACGGACGTTACGTTCAAAGACACCTTTTTGTTCCTACGGAAAAATGAACATGGAAATAAATTGAATTCGAATAGAAATGAGAATGGAACGAAATGACGTAATTCGCTGTTAGCGTCTTTTTGCTCATATTGACCAATTTACATTTAAACTGTAGTTTCTTTGTGAGAAGTTTGACTTGGTCGTTAGTTTATGCGTCTGAACTGTAAATAGTAGATACTATTGCTATTATTTAACCATTACTCAATTAAAGTGATTGAATACGTATTATGTCTCAGTTTAAACAGTGTAATTAATCATCATTATCGCAGTCGGTGGGTTAAAGTAATATTTGTTTGTGGATTTAAAATAGCAAACGAGCATGCATCACAACGCTTATGCTGCAACGATTGATACCTGTAACCAAATTCAGAAGAAGACACCAATTGGGAGTAAGATGGTAAGTTTAGATAGCAGAGGTTGTGATTAATAAGTTGATCACATATTAGAATTAGAAATTATGAGCACTGGGCAAGGACTGGATTAATTAGGCAGTTAGTTAGTTCTAATAATAATTTTCAGTTAGTTTTGTTCAAATTTTTTTATAGATATACATCTACTACATACTACATACTACCTTCGAGGCCTAAGATAATCGCCCATTAAAAGTATAACCGACTAAGATAAGGTATAACTACGATAATTCAAACCAGGCTAATGTTTTTATAACAACAGCAAGATTCCGTGATAATTATTAAATAGTCAAGAATTTCATTATCTACACGTTTCCACATACGATATCGTGCTTGCACTTTCTTTTCTTTTCTCAATTCTTCGGTGGCTAACTTTAGTGCTAAACCTGCTGATACCTACTGATATTCACAAATGACATACCTACCTAATTTAATTACCGTGTCTGGTTTGCTTGCTTAAAGAATATTTTATATAAACAAAGCTGTTGTTCAAGGATTTCATGAAAGTCATGCTAACTGGTTTAAGCAAGGTAAGTGCTTAATTTTCTCGGCGAAAGAGATAAATTAAAAAATTCAGTTATCGTATAGGTATAAGAATAGGTACCTACAACAAAAAGTAATATTTTACATTCAAATAGATTCCTCCGCAAGAATCACGGCGTGGATAAAGGCTTGATTTGCAAGCTACGTTTTATTTATAGTAAGGAACGTTTTGTGTCGTTCCATTCTATTTTTGACCGGGAAAAGTTATTTATGGTTTGTTTGACTGTGTCGATATTAAAAATTTTTGTTTATTTGGTCATAAAAATTGTAAGAAAGCGATTAAAATGTTACCTTACTCGTTGTATTGAAATTGTTGATGAAATAAAATCGGGTAAAGCGAATTAAAAAGTTATTAAATTAATGGCTTTATAATCTAAGATTCATTGCCTTCTTAAATATTGCGACGGACAAAAAATTTTAATCTTTTAAGCAGTTATTTTTTTTTTAATTATAAGCCGCTTCAGTTTTTGTTTTAAATGTGCAAGTTAGTAAAAAAACAACAATTGTTTCTAAATAAAGATAATAACAATTATTATAAGCGTTTAACAAACATACTGTTACGTGTCAGGAATACTGGGTTCGAGAAAATGCCAAAATGTACCACAAAGACTTTTATTGTACTCGTAAATACACAAATTACACGACGTACACAGTACACACTAAAACACTCTGCACGTAGGTACTAGTAAACACACTCGTCGAACACTGTATCGCTCGTAGAATTCACTTCACTTCTCACTGGTATCGCTCGTAGGTATCGCTGGTATCTTGCTGGTTTCGCTTCCGAAACTAGAATGTGTCCGCACTTGACCGATCGCCCCTTTTTATACCACTCACGCACCATTCATGGCAATCGAGAATATTCCCGCGAAGTCCGGACCCGCGTCGAAATAAAGATTCGAGAACGTTCCTTGCAACCGACTTTCGCCCGTATGACTATTGCCGTAATGGTCGAAGCGTCGTGCGTACGGGCAAGCGCGCTATTGTTCTATTGTTGACTCGACATGTTTATGGCCCCTATTGTTTATTGTTTTGCGAGGTGATACGCCAGGGCTGTCACATTGCCCCCCTCTTAGTCATGCTCGTCCCGAGCATTATTCGATCCATGAAATGGTGCCAATCTGTCCACGTGCACGATCTTCGGCTTTCTTCTGTCCCCCTGTCTGATTCGGTAGGTCACGGCGTTAATCCTCGTGACAACTGTGTAAGGGCCTTCCCATCGTGCTTGTAGCTTCGGAGACTTCCCTTTCTTCCGCAGTGGATTGTGCAACCATACAGAATCTCCCTCCTTGAAACCATGTTTCCGAGCATCGCGATCGTACCGGGTTTTCATCTTGTCGCTGGTCTTCAAACATTGCTCCCTTACAAGGTCATGTGTCTCGTCCAATTGTTTCCGTAAGTCCGCGATGTATTCAACGGTTGGTTTCGGGGCATCTGGCGGTGTTCCGGTAAGCAAATCCAACGGCAGACGCATTTCTCTTCCGAAGTTAACTTTAGCCGGTGTAAATCCCGTAGACTCGTGTATGGCAGACCGATATGACATCAGGAACAGAGGAATGTACCGATCCCAGTCTCGCTGATGTTCCTCGACGACCTTGGCCAAGTGATTTTCCAACGTTTGGTTGAATCTCTCCACCATGCCGTCAGATTGAGGATGCGCCGGTGTGGTACGTGTCTTATTTATTCCCAAAAGTTCACACATCTCCTGGAATAACGTCGACTCGAAGTTCCTGCCTTGGTCGCTGTGTAACTCCAATGGTACACCAAAGCGGCATACTACTTCCTGGACAAGTTTCTTGGCCACGGTCTTCGCCTCTTGGTTCGGAGTTGCAAACGCTTCCGGCCATTTACTGAAGTAGTCTTGAACCACTATGATGAATCTATTCCCGTCTTCCGTCTGAGGGAATGGCCCAGCAACGTCTATGGCGATTCTCTCCCAAGGGGCTCCGACGTTGTACAGCTGTAGTTTCCCTTTGGATCTAGTGCGGGGCCCTTTCACTGAAGCGCACACTGTACACTTTCTGCACCAATCTTCAACGTCCTCTCGACATCGCACCCAATAAAAGCGTTCTCGTATTTTTACGAGGGTCTTCTTGACGCCGAGGTGCCCACCGGAAGTGCCATCATGTACCAGCTTCAGCAAATCAGCCACTTTACTCCTAGGAATAACCATTTGCAGCGTTTTTTCCTTTCCGTTGAGTGATTCCCAGCTCCGATACAGCACGCCATTCTCCAATATAAGGCTGTCCCACTGAGCCCAGTATGCCTTAGTCGTCGCGCTCGATGCTGACACATCACTCCACAGGGGCCTCTGTCCTTTGGCTTTCCATTCCATGATCAGGCTGAGGTCTTTGTCTTCCTTCTGAGCTTGGCTTACTAGCTCCGTTCCCCAAGACTCGTCTAGGTCCTGCATCCTTATCACCCTGACCTCTTCTTTAGCCTCATGCTTGATGCAATGTCGACATTCTTCGGAGCATGGACGTCGTGACAGGGCGTCGGCATTCGAATGAGCTCTTCCATTGCGATGCTCTATTACGAAGTTGAACTCTTGAAGCTGTTCGATCCATCTCGCAACCTGGCCTTCCGGGTTCTTGAATTGCAGAAGCCACCTCAGAGCGGCGTGGTCCGTCCTTATTGTGAACTCGCGTCCCAGCAAATACTTGTTGAAGTGCTGAAGGGTCTTCACCACAGCCAGTAATTCTCGCCGAGTCACACAATAATTCCTTTCCGGTTTCGAAAGGGTCTTGCTGAAGTACGCAATGACCACCTGCTGGCCGTCCTGGTCTTGGGATAACACTCCTCCGATGCCAGTATTGCTAGCGTCCGTGTCCACTATGAATCTCCCTTCCCTTCTGGGATAGCCAAGAATCGGAGCCGAGCACAGATGTTCCTTTAAGCGAACAAACGCATCTTCGCAATCGGAATCCCAACTGAAGATTCTCTTGTCCTCCGTGAGACGGTGTAATGGCTTGGCTATCTCTGAGAAGTTCTTCACAAACCGACGATAATAGGCGCATAGTCCCAAGAACGCTCTCACATCGGTCTTGTTCTTTGGTGTCGGCCATTCTTGAACAGCTCTTATCTTGTCCGGATCAGTTTGAACACCTTCGTCCGATATGATGTGTCCCAAGAATGATACTTCCTTCTTGAAAAAGTCACATTTCTTTGGATTGAGCTTTAGTTTGGACTCCCGGAATCGTCTGAATACCTTCTCCAGATTCCGCTTGTGTTCCGCGAAGTTTCGTCCCATGACTATGACGTCATCGAGGTACACCAGACAAGCGTCCCCCAAAAGTCCCACCAACACTCGCTCCATGAGACGCTCAAAAGTGGCAGGAGCGTTACATAAACCAAAAGGCATTACGCGAAACTGCCACAAGCCATTTCCGGTGCCGGTGGTAAAGGCGGTCTTCTCTTTGTCTTCTGGCCGGACTTCTACTTGCCAGTAACCACTCTTCAGGTCGACCGTCGAAAACCACTTCATGCCACCAAGCATATCCAACGTGTCGTCAATCCGAGGCAGAGGGTAGCTGTCCTTCTTGGTAACTGCGTTAAGCATCCTGTAGTCGACACAGAATCTAGTACTGCCATCCTTCTTCTTCACGAGTACCACAGGTGAACACCAAGGGCTAGTTGACGGCTCGATCACCTTGCTGCGTACCATGTCCTTGATCATTTCTGCAACTTCGTGTTCCTTTGCCAACGGTACTCGTCTCGGTCTTTGCTTGATCGGTGAAGTATTTCCGGTATCTATTGGGTGAGTGACAAGATTTGTTCTTCCAAGGTCGCTATCTCCTCTGGTAAAGATGTCCTTGTAGTCCATCAACAACTTTGCTGCCTGAGTATATTCTTCAGAGCTCAAATTACTCCTGGTCGCCTCCAGCAAAGATGTCATGTGATCCGTTGATCCAGGTTTGTCTGAGTTTTCTTGGACCTTCCTCAAGCTATCCACGGCTTCACATCGGCCAATGACTGTATTCTTTCCGAGATGTATCGGCACGCTGCTAAGATTGATGACCTTTAACTTAGCGTCGCGTTTGGTCATGAGCAGTGTCCTTGCCGTGATCCAACTGGGATGATCTCCATAGTCTTCCACTACGACACATCGGTCCAGCTGTATCTTTTCGGGAAACCTAACCTTGACCAAGGTTTCCGATCTGGGTGCCAGCTTCACTGTCCTTAAACAGTACACTGCTCCTGAACATGAACCGTCCAAGAAGACTTCTTGATCCGGGAAGCTTAACACTCCTTTCGCTATGTCAACTATACAGTGATGTGCCCGTAGAAAGTCCAGTCCGATAATGCAGTCATCAGTTATATTCGCTACTAAAACAGACTGCGTGTAGATGTCACTTCCGAGTTTCAGTCTTGCTTCCGTAACTCCAAGGACGGTCACTGGCTGGCCTGTCGCTGTCTGCAGATTGCATGATGGTCGTCCATTTTCCCACATGATAGTCCGCTTAAGTAGTTCCGGTCGAACGATGGATTTCGATGCTCCCGTGTCAATCGTAAAGCGACAGGGTATGCCATTTATTTCTCCAGTAGTTACGAGGCTGTTCCCGTCACAAGCTTGTGATACCAAAACAGTAGGGGCTCGACGAAGTCCAGCCAGTGCCCGCCCCGCGGCGCTGGCGCCTCTTAGTTTAACGGCTCCTGGGTGTCGACTTGGGTAGCGGTCGACACCGATTTCGGTTGCTTCCGAGTCCGGCAGTTAATCCTTATATGGCCTCGTTCACCGCATCCGTAGCAGATAGGCCCAGTACGAGGTTGAATCGCTGCCACCACTTCGCGCACCTTATAACCTTTATAGTCACTTCGTACCGCTTCTACTTCAAGGGCGTGCGCTAAAGCTGCTTCCAAGGTTGCGTGATGACCCAAGCGCACCGTTGCTCTCACTTCAGGATCCCGTATGCCGCTGACGAAGGCCTCTAATATTTTGTCTTCGACGGGTGTGGAACTCGACGCATAGGCTCGGCGTACGAGGCGCTCGATCTCCGTAGCCCATTGTTGCAGTCCTTCGCTCGACCTCTGTGACCGGTCTTTGAGCTGCGCACGATATACATGCTCAAGGTGCTTCTCCCCGTATCGAGCTTCCAATGCCTTAAATAGCGACTCCAAGGTGCGTCGCTCGGCGGGCAGGTTCTCAAGGACCAGCAGTGCCTCCCCTCGAAGAGCTAAGGTAAGTGCCGCCAATGAGTGCTCGTCTTCCCAGCCATTCCCATTTGCAACTACCTCGAACTGGTGCCTGAACGCCGTCCACGAGGTCGTGCCGTCGAAACTTGGGACCTTAAATTTCGGGGCCCCAGAGCATGAACTCGTTGCTGCCGTGCCCATAACTCTTATTTTCTGCAGCTTATTGTCCAAATCCACGAGCCTAGTTTCGTGGAAGTTTACCGACGCACTGAGGCTGTTGATTGATGCGTCATGGCTTTTGAGGGCTTGGTCGTGCTCGGCTGTACGCACCTTAACCAATTCCAGGTCCTCCTTCACGACGTTCAAATCTCCCTGGAAACCATCCAGCTTTGCGTCGATTGTCCCTAGGCCCGCCTCCATGGTTTTGCGCTGGCTTTCCAGTTTACTTTCCAGGCTCTCCATTGCTTCGCGCTGGCTTTTCATTGCTTCGCGCTGGCCCTCCATTGCTTCGCGCTGGCCCTCTATTTTGCTTTCCAGGCGCTGTAAGACGGTTAACAAGGAGGCCATATCGAATGCACTCGGTGTCGGCGCTGATGCAGGTGATGTAGTTGAAGGTCCGGTGGTGGCCTCCGTTTCCGTGCGGTCACGCCCGGGTGACTCCATCCGCGCGGCATCCAATGCTGTCTGCCGTCGCGTACGAATCCCGTCTTCACTTTGCGGTACTACAGGCATTCCGCTTCTGTCACCAATTGTTACGTGTCAGGAATACTGGGTTCGAGAAAATGCCAAAATGTACCACAAAGACTTTTATTGTACTCGTAAATACACAAATTACACGACGTACACAGTACACACTAAAACACTCTGCACGTAGGTACTAGTAAACACACTCGTCGAACACTGTATCGCTCGTAGAATTCACTTCACTTCTCACTGGTATCGCTCGTAGGTATCGCTGGTATCTTGCTGGTTTCGCTTCCGAAACTAGAATGTGTCCGCACTTGACCGATCGCCCCTTTTTATACCACTCACGCACCATTCATGGCAATCGAGAATATTCCCGCGAAGTCCGGACCCGCGTCGAAATAAAGATTCGAGAACGTTCCTTGCAACCGACTTTCGCCCGTATGACTATTGCCGTAATGGTCGAAGCGTCGTGCGTACGGGCAAGCGCGCTATTGTTCTATTGTTGACTCGACATGTTTATGGCCCCTATTGTTTATTGTTTTGCGAGGTGATACGCCAGGGCTGTCACAATACCAACTAATGCTGTTAGGCCATCTACTAACTAAATTTACCATCCCAGTCTCTATTTGAGTCCTGTTTCTGCATGCTCGTTTGCTACGTTAAAGCCATAAAAATAAATAGTGCTATTTATAGTTACTCAAAATATTTTTAATGATAATAAAATTAAAACTACCCGTTGCCCGCAGCTTAACCCGTCTGGGAGCATTTTGATTGACTTTCAAACAAAATCTCAATCTATATGACAAAATTGGTTCTTAGCGGACGTATACAAATTATAAACCTCCCTGCCAATATTATTTTTATGCGTCAAACGATTTTCGAAGTTTCATAACGAGTGCGTGATTTTCGCTTCACTACATAGTATAAAACAAAGTCTCTTTCTCTGTCCCTTTGTGTCCTTTTAAATCTTTAAAACTACGCAACGGATTTTGATGCGGTTTTTTTAATAGATAGAGTGATTCAAGAGGAAGGTTTATAATAACATACATTATAGTTATTGCACCCGTGCGAAGCCGGGGCGGGTCGCTAGTTTAAATATAAAGATATCTTTCAATACCGAACAAATCAAGTGAAGTAGGCAGTCTTACTTGCGATAAACCAAGAAAAACTCCTAAAACAACAAAATCATTGACATTTCTCTTCTAAAAAGTCGCAAGTAAAAGTAACTGTGAGTAACGACAGGCCAGAGCCTGACTAATGACTGCGGCGCTGCGTCGAATCAGCCGCCATGAGTCAGTTCCGAACCCGGTACTAAATTACTTTTCTCCAGAGATCAATGCGAATAAATTACACATTACTTAATATCGATAAAATCATGAGCACTCTCCATTGAGTTTTTCTTTCTTAAAGGTGGTAGGGGAGAGTTTACTACTGCCCGCCACGGTACCATTTCACCGTCAGAATAATTGCTTTATCAGAACTTGTGTTCCGCATAGAAAGGTTCAGGCAGAAGGCATCTGTGACCGAATTATAATGAGACTTACTAATTCTAGGTCGGTCACATTTGTCGTGTTCGACAGTAGAAAGATGGTGCACTTTTAGTATTTGTGACAAAGTAGAACACACAACAGGTGAAATTCACGGTGCTTAACGGAATCAAACTGATCGATGTAGGTGAATCTGCCGCCAATCCGCACGTGGCCAACGTGGATTATGATCTTAACCTTCTCATACTGATAAGATACCCGTGCCATGACGATGACGATGACCTCTGTCTGTAAGAGAGCAATAGGCTTTTTCGTGTCTTTTCAGTACAAGACTTCTATCTCATACCAACTATGACCTGGTACACCTCCACTCTGGCTGTTTATCCCGTTAATGCAATTGAGGTAAAATAATAATAGTTCTGTTTTTTATTATCTGGTAACAGGTGGTGCTTCGTTTATGGAGTGCTCTTCTCTTTACTAAGTTTCGTAAGTTTTATTCATAGCCACACGGAGAATTTTAATTATAACTTTAAACATCAGTCTGTTCTCGGCACGCCTGTAATACGAGTATGTTCTATCTTTGCCTACCTACCCACGCACCTACGACACAGAAATCCCATATTTACGATTATAAGGAATTGCCACTCAATGCTAAAAACAAATTTATTACGTACGCTAACAGTTCAATTTAGTTTGTAAGCTAAATTTACTTAAGACATTTAAATTCTCGCCATCAATCTACAATGAACAATACCTTAATCATAGGGGCCAAAAGCTGGCATTTGTGTGTGTTGCCAATCAAACGAATTTCATATCGAACATGAACGCGTAATGTGGGGCAATGATAGTGTGGTTTTTATTTATATAATGTGTAACCGTAACTTAAACACAAATGAACCAAAGTTAGTAATGTTGAGCGTCCGAAACAGGATCCCATTACAGCTAAACAAATCATCAACAAGTGCGAACAGCCGGAGTTAGTTAAACTCGCAAAACAACATCATTGGCCGGCGAAAAAACTCCGAGAACAATCTCGGCCGAGTGTTTGACTAATGATCGCTGAAACCAAATAAACGATAAGTCAATCATGACTTCGCTATCAGTTTTACAAACCCGTTTGTTTACTTATCGTGAGTCTTGTTATTTTGTTTGTATCTAGTTTCGTATTTTATGGATCAGAAATCAAATTTATTTAAGTATTACTGATACAATAATGCTCCTTTTTTAATTCTTCTGACGTTATGGAAAAATGCTATTAACTTACTTTTTAGCGCATCCTTTTAAAACAAGAAATAAACCATAATATTCTGTTATATATTAAATAATAATATTATAAAGCCATCATTTTTCAATTCAACAAATTGACGTCATATCATCAGCGTTGTTTATTTGACCTATTGAAGTTCTTATTTCATCCTTTGAAACTAGAGCCTGTTGTAGTGTATTACAGTTCGATTATTTAATTGGAACCATTCGCAGAAACAGTAACGTGAAACTGTTTATTTTTCCATTTGCAACTAGTTTGGAATTAATGAGTGAATATACTGTTGAAATTAAATTATCTATATAATTAAATGAGGCGCTTATAATTTTACTACGAGTTAAAAGATAAGAGAGAGAGAGAGAGAGAGAAGGAGAGATAATAAGATATTGATTGACAGAAATCGTACTTCAGAAACTACTGAACGCAAGCCAAGTACTGTTTGGCTTGTACTCGTATTGTAAGTATATTCCTAAAAGCGGGTATGGTAGCACTAAGAAAGGATTACAAAAAAAAATATACTCTTAAGAGACAAAAAGAAGACAAAGTGGAACAAAAAATCCACACGGGTGATGCCGCGACGGAACAATTAGTTATAATCATATTTTGATTAAATTTTTAATTGATGAATTGAATCAATCGACGATTGAATCAATTTTTTCATTGACGATTAGATTTAAATTTTGATGTAATTCGTTAGTCGGCTATAACGAATAGACGAATAGACGAGTGGAATGATCAATCTCGATAATTAATATCAGTGTTAACAAAAACATCACTGAAAAGTTGCCAACCCCAAACCCCAGTCGGAGGGAGCCCGTATTATTAATAGGTTTTTAAAATACTTTTCCAGAGTTGCACCATCACTACGCCATTCCTTTCACGCATTCTTAGAACAGAGATCCTCTGAGAAAAGGCTAGTTCATACAGTTTATTGAGGTAACTTTTAAGAGCTAAAATAATATTGAAATTGAAGGAATATTGAAATAAATTACTTCTATTTAAATTGTAACAATGTTTATTTATCTATCTTCTACCTTTTCATCTTTGATCAGTAAAAACTAAAGATGCATATTTCCGTTATAAATACGCCCGAAGTTATGCCAACTATGTTATACACACGTAGTCACAAATTTATTAAAAGGTTTTAAAATGAATGCTGCTACGAAGTTATACACTCAACCTCATGTCATGGTCATAAGTTTTCATTTTCAATGCGAGTGACTAGTACTAGTGATGGTTTTAAACGGAATTAAAAAGGAGAGAACTTTCGTTTCTTCGTTTGACGTTTCATTCTTTGCATATTTTTAATATGAAATCATCGGAATATTTAATCATTTATGCATTTCGACTAAAAACATAAAAATGATTTTAAAGTTGGTCTCTTTATTTACATGTATTTGGTAAATAAATAGGTCGTAAAATTTTATAGAATCACTGGTTCCTAAACCTACCCTAGCCTTCCTTCGGGAAATCAGTCCCTCAGTAGTTACATTCAAAAAATAGGAGTGATTTTTTAAATGACAAAACTATTTTATCTATGAATCGATTGAAGAATCCCAAATACTGTTAATTATGTAAAGCCTAAGACAAGTTTAAGGTGTAGGGTTGAGGTTAAGTATATTTTCTGCGCAGTAGTAGTGGTAGCGAAGTCTATCTCACATTCGACTTGACTATGACTTGTAGGCTTAGCCGGGTCGAAGCTTTCGACGCTCAAATCGCTGAACCGATTTAGATGAAAGGTTTAGAAATACTTTGAGCCCCGAGATAGGAACAAAGGCTAATTTTATCCCAGGAATACGTTAACTTGGAATATATTTATTGGCTTTTGACGTTCCCTATTGTTTCCCGATATCAAAATAGACAAAAGTCGTGGGCATAAATTAGTTAAAACACTGTATTCAAAGATATTAATATGATTTCTTTAATGTTTTATTAATTAGTAAATTGAAAGTACCTACGTCAAACCGGTATCTCGGGTTAGAGCGAACGCCCAAAATAATGATGAAGTCGGCAAATAAACCCCTTACATTACCATAGAACAAAACTTGATGAGGGGAAATAATTTTAATATCAGATGAGAGTAGAGAATGGCCGGAATTTACCTTCATCTAATGATAACTTCACAAGATTTCTCAAATAATAATTAATCAGTGTAAATAATAATAAATAAATATACTTTTATGTGCATTTCCATTACTAAGTGACTAAATAACTGACAGACAAGGCATAGTCGAAACGATTGAACACAAGAAACGAAAATTTTGCGTGTATTAAGTAATATATAATATATCGTGTTTCTTATAGACAGCAGTATTATGAGAGGATATTTAGATATTCCTCCCCTAAAAGGATAAAAAAGGATATGAACTATCTACTACTTTTTATTTCTTCAATGGACTTACCTACTTAGACTTTTTATATTATTTATTTATGTGAAATAAACTCTTTTTCTTTCTTTCTTTCTTTCTTTCTTTATATAGGTTCCTTAAATAACGCGAATGAACACATAAATTATTTTGGAACTAAACCGCCCCCTCCCCTTCACCTTGGGTGTGATATAACAGAATTTTGCGCACGCGCAACCGCTAGCTGAATTTTTTTACCTAATCATTTAAATTATATTCATTTGCTCTTAGATAAAATAAATCCATTATCACTAGCCATAATATTGTCCCTCTACATTTTCACACTTACAGGCCGTACCACTCCACCACTCTGGCCTAGCATGGATTAGCAGACTTCCCACACCTATTTATAATACCATTAAGGAAAATCTGTTGGCCACAATAATAAGGTGAAAACTACACACGAAGCTCACAATAATTATTTATGATTCTATTGCCAAAATTAATGTCCCTATATAATATAATAGCCTTTTTCCTATAAAATATCTTCCAATATACAGCGCTCAATAACGCCTTTTTTATTCGTTGTTTATAAACGAGTATAAAACAATATTATACCAGCTTGAAACCTTATAAATTGAAAACATCTTCACAGGATATTGACGCAATTCCCAAACAAAAGCAACATAAAAAGTAATGCCCTAAATAGGTCGTTGTCGGGTATTTATAAATAAAATTGTGAGCTAATCGGCTCGGATGTGCCGATAAGTGCCGCTCCATTTAGTGTTAATGGTGCCGAAATTAAATTACACTCAATTCGACGTCTTGCTGAAGGGCTACAAGGGCTACTCGCCTGCCTCGTTTGGAAAGAACGTGATGAATTTATGTGGATTGTGTATTGTATTCATTTACTACCTAGATTTATACTATTTTTCGTATTGTCTAATATTTTTGTTTACTAAATTATCTTAAATGATATGCTGATGAGTTCTTCCGCTGTTTTTTTTACCCAAAAATAAGCAAAGCTGATGAAAGACTGAAAAATGTCAGGAAAACGATTTTGTGCATGAATGTGTTGACGAAATATCTACATTCTACAGGAATTAATGGTTTTGATTTTAATTTATTTGAATATCATGAAGGTTCATCGTTATACTAAGTAACTTCGGAAAGTATACGAAACTTACGAAAAGGCTATAGTTTATATGACCTTTTGGACTAGACAAGGAGAGTTATAAGATGCTTACACTATTTAGAGACCCTCAAAGTAACAAAGACGCATTCATTTCTGAAAAGGGAATCCTTAATAAATTAATTTCGAACAGCACTTAGACAAATTACTTCAACATGAAACAATTACACAAAACATACCAAAGCACTCAGCGATTTCCTTTGAAAGGTCGCGATGAAAGGCAAGATATAAAACCATTTACAATATTTAAGCTTTACCTTTCACGAATTTGTCTTCGTCCGTTTCTAATCTGAAATCACATTCATCACTAAAAATAACCGGCTAAACGGCGATGGCGGTGGGTAGCTCTAAATTTCTTTTGTGTTCACCTCAGGGTAACTTCGAGCCACCATTAATCGTCGGTCGTTTCACCAGCGGGCGATGAGGCGCGTGACAAATGACGTCAGACCCCGAACCCCTCGATAAAATTACTCGATAAAAAACTATTTAGCCCCTTTATTGCCAATAAAGATACCGTTTGTTTATAGTTTTGGGGAGGTGTGATTAAGTCTGCTTTGGGCAAACTTCATTAAAGTAGGGAAGACGAGAACTAGTTAGAGTTTGCCGAGAACGAATGTGTTGTGTGACGAGATTTACAAGTTGGTTAATCTTTTGCAAAGGAATTGTTGGCAAGTCTCTGTACTCGTACATTAACGAACGGGCTCTTGTCTGTACTTTATGTATTTAATTATTCATCAGCACTTCCATCCCTGAAAATAAACTTCCAAATCTTAACTCTGTACAGATTTTTACTTAATATCCATTTACAGCTGTTAATAGTAGAATGAATTGAAATAAAACTTTGTTTAAAGTTGGTTTATAAAAGGGTGCCGGTGGCAGAATTGGAATTTTAAACTTAAATGAAAAATATAACTGTAACGGATTGAAAATTATTTCAATCATTATTACAAAGAAAAGATCTGTGTGTTTCTTTATATACCTAGCTTCATCTAAACGTAATCGGGGTGACCCAGGGGTGACCCTTAAAATCTGACCTTATTATTTCGTGTCATTCACTTATAAAGTATCTAATGTTAAGATAGTGTTAACCTCGTGAACAATAATTTCATCAGTTATAAACGTGTGAACTTTTAATTCTACCCCCTCCCCTCCACCCCCTGACGAAAGTTGTTAATCTTGGGCAATACTTGACCGTAGGTACGCGAGTAGCTTAGAATACTCCAGAGCCATGTCAACGGTATTTGGCCCATGCTATTAGGTAGCTACCCAGAACCATCCGGCTGAGAGCTTTAGAGCAAGTAAGTATACCTTCTTTCTTTTTTCTGACTTCTTTCTAGGCCATTAATTTATGGGACATGCGGTTGGTGCCACTTATCTTTATGGGGGACGGTTACCATGAGATGGCTGCTCGCATGTTGCCTATTAACATAAAAAGTCCTTCGAAATCAAATATTCCGAAGGTTCAACATTCGTGGGCAATTCATCGCCCCATAATTTTCCACCCTGCATTACACACGGAAGTCCAAAAGTCGTTTCTCGGACAATGGGGTCTGTAGTACCCGGAACTATAAATTCAGAATAATGGCCTTTCGACAGCAGTAGAGGGGTAGAGTGATATCGTATCAGTTAATCGGTTTGAGTGTTGCGCTTTTGTCCGTATTGATTTAACGGAACCAGCTTCCTAAGATAGGATGAAGGTTTGGAAATTATATTCCCAATTTGAAACTGGAAATTTCTCCTGGGAACTAGATTATTCAACCACACGTATTAGAATTTTAGTATAAGTTTATTCATTTGTAACTGTATTTCACTTCAATTTTCAACAAGGAGACCAGACGAAATGTGGTAAAGATATATAAAACAGAATGATTTTAGAATACTGTTGATTTGCGCTGGACAAACGGATTTACACACGGTTATACATACGAGTTTGCTCGCGGATTGTTACAAAGTAGATTAACCTCTAATCTGTTACACGTTTATCCATTATGTTTGTTTTAGCGTTACACGCTAAGATTCACTGTACCTTGGGTGTTATGGGCCACACACCCAGACCAAGAATGGAAATTTAAACTCATTGTTCAAATTTCCACGCCGCTGGGAATTGCGTCGGAACTGCATGCTTTTTATTGTCTAGAGTGGAAGACAATCAAGAAGTTCTTCTATCCATGGCGGTAGCGGTTCTATCCATTACTATTTATGTTATTATCGGCTTTTATATATCCGTTTAATTCACAACTTCAAAATTTGCGCAGATCTCAGGGGCCTATTAATGCAATGCTATGACAAAAATGGCCAAATATCAGGCTAAGCATTGGCTCCAGAAGTCCAGACAAGAGAACTCCTCGACGGTTAACGTCACAATGACCACAATTATATTATTGCTTAGAATTTATACTTAAGTTTGCTTTATATAGAGGTATTTTTAGTTCTTCAACCTCGTGTGTCACCTCTTCACTTCAAAAATAGTTGAATATCGTATTCTACAATATATTGTGGTATTCTAAAATGTTGTAACTAGATGCTTTGTCAGGTGCCCTGTAATTTAACGACTGATGTAACGTTTAAGTACCAGCACATAAAGCGACCATATAATTTAGTAGGATAGTACGTGAAGTTATGTCTAGTAGTTAAACTCATGATCGAATGGAATTCCTCGTATAAGGAGTCATGAATCAGAAAGTACCTCGTTTATTCTCTTTCTACTGTCTAATATATTGAGGTTATTAGATACTATTGTTATTTAAAGGTGGTTTAATGAATTAATTTTAACTTGACAACCTCGTAGTCTACTGTAAGCAACACCTTAATATACCATAATAACAATAAGATCTATAGCACGGGGTATAATAGTAAGTAATTACTAGATGACTTGACTACCTCGACCTGTCACTGAGTGGAATGATGCTCGAGCCATAGCTCTCGCAATATTTATAGCCGGACCTATAGATTTCTCGATGGTGATAATAGATGGCGTTACACAATACTAAACGTTGTCAACAAACTATATTTATAGTGGTATTTAACTGTTTTATCCACCAAGACTAAATACCGCTAACACTACTTTTTGTACTTGGGCAATCGCTGATAGCCCGGTGGTTTTCACCGATCTTAAGTGAAAAACAAAGTTAAGCAATTGCGGGCGCGGTCGATAGCTGGATAGGTGACCGCTAGTGGCAAAATTTCTTGAGCGCTTCCGTGCTCGGAGGGCTTTGAAAGCCGTCGGTCCCGGTTGTTGTCGATAGATAGCAGTCGTGAAGCCATGTCGGTGGCCTTCGGGTGACCCCTAGCTCCTTTACCAATCCGCACTAGAGCAGCGTGGTGGAGTATGCTCTAGGCCTCCACAAAGATGAGGAGATACCCTTGTTCATTAGTGGGTCATTAATGGTTTTCAGCCAGACAGCTCACTCTATAATGACCCTGTCTGGGAAGCACGCGCTCGCAGGTTCGATTTCCGGTCGAGGCAGATATTTGTGTGATCGATAAAAGTTTTTTCTCGGGTCATGCGTATTTATGTCCTTATATTGTGAACCAATTATAATTATTTATTTAATCTTGGGAAATTATTATGAATTTTTAACAGTTTTTAATTATTACCAAGACTCCCGACTTTTTAATTAAAAAAACATTATTTGGATAAAAAAACAGAGGAATTGAACTTGCGATCTATTTTATTATTCCATGGATAATTAGGTTATGTACGATTCTGCCTTTAAACCAAGGGTCGGTATAATTTACACAGTGAAAATATCTATTTGTTTTAACGTTTCATACGGGTAGCATAGTAGAATCTTCTGGCGTTTTAAATTAATTTGTAGCCTATCTTGTAATTGAATAAATAATGATTTCAGTTAATATCTCGGGTGGTACGGAATCCTTTGTATGCATGTCCGACTCGCACTTGACCTTTTTTATTTTTGTATACTGTGGATTTTGCGTTGTAAACATACGCTGATGACAATTGCTAAAGTGATAACGACCTCGTAAACATTGATTTTCACGTGATTATTAATCTTTCGTCGTACCATTTATCGTATAAACATCATTTATAGAAGCAAAAACAATAAAACAAGAAGTATCGTTGTAATAGCATAATAACGGGGTCAAACGCATAAAAATCCCGCCATCAAAGATTCTAATGTCAGTCATAATTTAGGTTATTCGAGGACAATAGCTATTTCTGCACTGTTGTTCTTTGACCCAAGGGTAGTGATAGCAAAAGTTTGTGTATAACAATTTTATTGCGCCTCATTATTGCCGAGTTTAGTGAAAATTATTGCCGGTTGCTTAGAATTAATCGTTCTATGTACACTAGTATGTTCTGCCGTTTATCTTGTTCGACAATGATGTGTTTGAAGATTGTGTTCATGCGGACGTTTTGCATACAAATGAACAGATGAGCATCTAACGAGCAGACGGGCCACATACATATGTAGTATGACGACATCACGAAGCCTGAATCGCGGTAACGAAGATTTCTACATCGCTCCCCCGACAGTGACGCAGTCGCTCAGCCTACTTAAGAATTTCGAGAGTAATTTGGAGAGGAATTTGGAGATCTCCCTTTGATAAAATAGTCAGAGGTCATGCCCGTTCAAAGATATCAATAGCCAAAGACATCACCGATCGCCAACCAAAAAAGGAGGACGAAGACAAGAAGTACTTGTATGACCACATACCATCAGAAATGGTCGCAGTGGCCTCACGGGGATACTTGTTCCACGTGCCCTATATACCAAATAATGATAATAATAATGACCATATACCGACATATAGGTATAGTGAAATAGACAAAGTATGGCATACAAAATGAAG
This sequence comes from Hesperia comma, assembly GCA_905404135.1. Classification (NCBI taxonomy): domain Eukaryota; kingdom Metazoa; phylum Arthropoda; class Insecta; order Lepidoptera; family Hesperiidae; genus Hesperia; species Hesperia comma. The sequence continues at coordinate 16,380,622 of FR990028.1, forward strand.
ATTTAGTAACAATCTCTTCCAGGCAACCTTTGGTAGAAAATATTCCTTAATAAAAAGGATAGCGGTACGAAAAAGTCGTATTATCGACGATTGATATACGAAAAAGTAGTATGTTATCGTAAGATGATAGCATAATATACTTTAATTGCAATGATAACAGATGAACATAAGGAACAAAGAAGAAACATTATGAGATATTACGACTATATTTCAGAGTAACAAAGAAACGCATTCCAAATTTAATTAAAACCGGGATCTCCTATCCATTATTCTCTGGCAAATTAATAGCTAGTAATGAACTTTTCAATATCGGTAGTAGGATGTGTGGCTAGTGGCATCAGTTAAGCGCTTCCGTGCTTCGGAGGAAAGCAAAGTTAATCCAAGTTATTTTTGATAGATAGCAGTCGTTAAGCCATCTCTGAAGCCTTCAGGCAGCATAAATATAAATGACAAGGATGTTTGGAAATAAACATCCGCGACCGGATCCGCTCTTGTTAGTACATAATTATGTCAAAAACTGTAATTATTAGTTATTAGTTGTAAGTACTGATTGAGAAGATGTGTAGAGCGAAAAAATCAAGTAAATTACGTGCATGAGTGTATGAGTGATAATTTAGAAATTGAATTTAAATAGCTGGGATTCGGACTGGCCGAACATGCAGCAGAAATTTTTGCCACTAGCATTCACCTATCGACCACGCCCGCTGTTGCATAACTGGGTCGATCATTTCGGATACAAGCCGCAGGTTATGAGCACTTCGTAGCAGTTTAAGCGGTACAACGATCAAATCTGCTACATAAATTCTTTAAACTACATACGGGTACTGTGAGTAAAATGTTTTGCTCTTCAGAACATATTGCTAAAGTCAATGCGAGTTCCAGAAACCCCGAGTTTGATACACCGAATAAAACCGAAATACTTCAACGAGAAAGTTTGTCAGAGTAATAAAATGCATTCAACGCTCTGCATTTTATTACCATTAATAAAATGCAGTGTTGTTTCATACAAAATACATGGCATTTTAATTCAGTTTTCATTTAGGAATTTCAACGCCGCGTTCCCTGGTTAAAATTGTGTGCTTAGCGATTGTACTCATACGAAGCTTAACCTAATGATTCTAGTAATAAAGAACACATTTGCATACAATTTTGCCATTAGATTTTGCTTGTTATGTTAATATGAGGGACAATTTTCGGTTCACAAATTCCTGTTGAAATTTATATCGGTTTTGGACCAGACGTAGAAGATTTTAAACTGACTATATTTAATTTTGTTTATTCATTTTATAACCAGTAGGTAATTTCCAGTTATAAAATGCTATTATACCCACTATGGATAGTCGCGGATCTTAAAGATCTATGTATTTTAAACTTATTATATATACCTAAACGAGACGCACCTGCTTCGCTTCGGCAGACTTGTTCCTTACGTTTAGAAATATGAAATGTTCTCGTATTTTTGCAACATTGTCATTGATGCTCCGCTTCTTTTGGCTGTAGCGTAATGTTGTACAGCCTAAACCCTTCTCGATAAATGGAGTTTCTATAGAAAAAATATTTTTTCCAATTCAAGCCAGTAGTTCCTGAGATTATCCCGTTCAAACAAATAAAACTTCAGCTTTATAATCCTACGCATACGCATATTATAAATGCGAAAGTTTGTAAGGATGTATGTGTGTGTGTGTGTGTGTGTGTGTGTGTGTTTGTTTGTTACTTCTCACGCAAAAACTACTGAACGGATTTTCACGAAACTTCGCAGTAATATACATAGCTTAGACATCGAATTAACATAATATGTTGAAATTTGTAGTTTTTATAATTTTGTCATGATATAACGATAATTGCAAATTCAGTCGGAAAAAATCAGCCCTCTGAGAGCTATCTACTAAGGGCTGCTTCCCGTAGTAGTAAACGAGGGTTTACTAGTTTTATTATGCGTACTTTAACATTATCGTTGTCCTGTTCTTGGCATACAATAGAGTGCTAAATAAATAAAAGTATATGTCAAAGTTGAAAAATACGAATGAAACAAATATTGTATTTACAATAGCAAGGAGCAAATAATGCTTAGACGGCATGATTCGACACTATAATAGGGGAACCTAAAGTTGCCTTCGATAAATACAATGAAAACCTCGTCCATTCAGTGTCAGGTGCTAACGTGACGGCACCACGACATCCATAATACAACAATAAAGAAACCCTCGCAGATCCCCTCGTCCCGGAACGAACCCAAGTAACACTGAATGGCCGGAATATTCGACGTATTATGGAAAAGTTAAATTTCTCCCTCGAGTTAATGCCCATAATCTTGGCAACTTTTAATAGGACAGCCCCGAATTTGACGGTCATTATTCAAAAAATATACTCCAGGGGTGCCCTGCCATCTGTGGAACTTTATTTCATTCGAATTATGTCATCGGAATAATTTTTCGGTCCTCAAGTGAGTGGACGGTGTCTGCTGTCTGAGTTATTATTAAGGTCAACTTTTTGTGTCATCCTTATAATTTTCCTCTTCGTGAATTTGAAAGGTTCTTCGGTGTAAATAGTGTTTTAAAAAGTTCTTTTGCAGGGATGACCACTTCTGGTTACTCGTGGATTTATTTACGGAATAAAATTACAATATACATATTCTACCACGATAATATATTTGCATGGCTCCAGCATATTAATGGCCCTCATAAGGTCATGGGTCTGTATGTAAGGAGATATATTAATCTATTAAGGGTGCTCCAGTGCAGATCTGTGAAGGTGATAGTGACTAACTCAAGTGTCGGAAGTATTTATGCCATCCTAAGGCCTTCAAAATAGCATTACGACTGTTATGAAATGAAAACTACCAGGATCTAACTGATTAACGTTCCGTCATAGACAAAGTTTTACAAGAGAATTTTCCAACATATAATTTGAACTATTGAATATAAAACATTCACGTGAACTATTGATTAAAGTATTTCCTTTGAAGATCCATTTTATTATTAGGAGATGCAATGGTCGTGGTCTCCATAGCTAGGTATGCATGGAAATTCAAATGATGAGTGTAGATGTCGGTTTTCGTGTGGGTGTCCGTTGTCCTACCGTCATCACGAATAAACATATAACATACAGGTGTATATAGAAGGATTTTAGTACACAGAAATCATGGGCTATGAAGGGATTATGAACGAATGGTATTAACTTATTTCCTTAGATAAAAATTTACGTAGTAAAAATTTCTTAGTATTTTTAATAAAAAGAAGAGGCAATTGACCTTTCTCTAGTTGCATCAGTGTGGAGCGGGGGGGGGGACACTCGGGGAGAGGGGAGAGGGGAGGGTCGACGGCTCGGCTGCTTGCAAACCATTTTATACGTTCTAATTGCGTTTTATATGAATTTCAGTCCAAATGTCACTTAATTTAAAACGTAATTTGTGAAAGTATTTGAGACTACTAACAAAATTCAAATATTCGATCAAATTCAAATTAAAAATCTTTTATAAATGCTGGTATTTTGTAAGAATAATACAATTGATCCAAAAATACTTCTGATTTACGTACAACTGCATTGCCAACAGCTTTCAACCTTAGCGTTTAAGGTACATTTAAGATTGCTCGGCGATTCAAGTACCTATAGATGACCTTGATATACGTAAGCTTCATGTGGTTCTAAAAAACTTCGGTGTCATGATTCAGAAACATCGTTACGTCATAGCATGATATTGTGCGATGTTGCCATAAGTATATGATGCGGGTGCGGAACCGATATGATTAATTTAAAATAAGCTTCAAAGATTTAAGACACTCTAAAAGCTGTCCTAGCAAAGCCACTAACGAGAGGCCTTTGAGTTGGGCTGAGAGGCCTTTAAGAAAAGATTGCAGACCAAGGGTATAAGGTTATAGGTCTACAGTATTGAAAGAAATCTAAAGTATTGAAGTTTTTCATTTTATTGCTCCAGACACCACCAAGGGAAGCTTTCAGGAATTACCTCATCTTCACTAAGTTAATTTTTAACGGTAAATTAATTCTTCTTTCTCCTCTCCAAGTTCTCAATGACGCGTGAAATTGATTTTTCACTCGTTTATTTAAATACTGAACACTTTTGTGATCGCAAGGAGTTGCCCTGAATTTTTTAGTGTAGGTAACCTATCCAAAACTGAAAACACAAAGAAGCTATTAGACTTTGAAATCTGTTGAAGTTACTTTATTAAGCATGAAATTGTATACGGTCAAATTTGATTCAGATCCTTCATACCATCCAACAAGATTACCTCTAATTTATATTTTTAGTTTAATAAAATAATAAAAATAAATGCTTTTTACAAAAAGAAAAATAACCAACTTCGACATCGACAAGCAGAGATAACTCAAATACTACTCGCCAGATGGCGCTCAATTCAACCCATGTAGGTAAAGTTCTCGTCACTACAAATTAATCAAGCCCAAATACAAGGAAACTTTTTTTAGCTTCATCAGATTGACTCCAGACCTTCATTAAATTGTAGTGCTTTAATATACTTATTGAAAACATTAACAAACATACTAGTCGCTCCTACAATGTTAGAAAGTGCCCTTCGATTTTTCTGGGATGCCATCATCAGATCCTGGTATCCTTAACGTGGAACCACCCTTGGAATATTTACTTTCGAACAAAAAAAAGAATATTATTATCAAAATAAGCTCATAAACAACGAAGAAATTGCCGAACACATATAAAAAATTATTTGAACATCTCCTTATTTTTAAATCGGTTAGTAAGATATTTACTGTAAAAAAATACGCTTATGAAAGAAACATATATATTCCCAAATATTAATTACAGACAATGAAACATTGTCAAAACGAATTCTATGTCGAATTCGAACGGAGCATAGCTCCTACACTAGGATTCTCTGTGGAACTTACTTGGGAATGTAAATTTTTATCATTCAATGAGAAATCGGTCACTATTACACGTTATTTGAAAAATTTCAGATGTAGAGTAACTTCGGGTAATATGGCACACCATAAGGTTTTTTGGACATAAAATACGAAATTTTTGATGTCTGTAAGTCTTTATTGGTTAAATCAGTCCTTTGAACATAATAGTAATCAAAAATTATAATCTTAAGGCTATTAACTTCAGAACATAGCGTAAAAAAAACTTTATTTTTATATTTTGAATAATCTTAGAAATTAACCAATATGGCCTAGGGCCATATCATTTACAGGTAAGGTAAGTGAGGTAAGCAATGTTGACCTAGGAGCCTTTCTGCGTAGTTTAGTAGTTTTCCTAGGTGCTATTCCTTGTATCAGCGACAATTGAAAAGGTTATTAAGTTATAATTTCTTACTACTACTTTCTTACTGTTTTGAGAACGTAAATATGCATATCCAAATACTTCCATTTTATCATATTGGGCATTTCACTGCCATTTTCATTGATACCTTGCACCAAGTTTGGTGTTTTGTTTTTGAAAATGATAGATTATCTTTTATCAAAGACTTACGCTATGAAAGGCCATAGGCCATATTGGCCAACCACGTAGTGAGCCATAATGGTCGAAGGGACCTTTGCGACGGATAAAATTTTAAATTAAAAAAAAATGTAAACAATGTGCTTAAAAATATCACTACGCTATTTATTAAAAGTTTACCTATAAAACTATTCACTAGCAATTATAAAAACAACGATTATTCAAAGAACAAGAAAGAGCTAAACTTTCTAAAAAATAACATCTAATCTGACAAATTTCGATCTTCGTACACACCGGTCATACGCGAACTCGCCGCAACGCAGGAATCGACTGAAGGGATCAAGGGAAGGGGCGCGACACTATGGTGAATATGTACACCTCAGGTGTTGGTTGGTTTTGGAGAAAATAAACTGACCATATTGGCCGAGTAGGCCATAATACCCGAAATTACATATATTTCCAGGCAATGAATAGAGGACCTATGGGCAGACATCAGAGGCATATTAAAAATTCCTTTGGGTAAGGTAATCGGATAAACTACATGGGAAGTGGCCACCATTGCCCATGAATGAATAAGCAACACATATTTTCAGCAAATTTTATATGTATATTATTGACCAAGAAAAAGAAGAAAAGTATTGGTAACGAGTCCCTTGCCGGCAATATGCAAGTAGCTAGCCAGGCAAGCTTAATTACAACATACTTAATACTAAATACCATAGACTTAAAACGTGTAGGACCCATTTTTATATGCAGATTCTAAAAACCACGAACAAAGAGATTTAAAAGATTAAAAAATAATAAATCCAAATTCAACAATGACGACCATCATCAAAGCGAAAACGACAAAAACCATCAAAGCATAAAAACTAGATCAAAATAATCCCCCTAAAAATACCGTAGCAACGACTCGTATACCAAAGACTGGAGCAGTATTACAGTTTTCAATATCACTAGTGGATGTGTTTTGCAACAAAATATTCGTTTATCGGCTGTCATCGATTCTATTTTTACTGAGAGCAGATTACGTTGGAAAGGTTACCCGCTATTTCTGTCCGCTTTCGACAGGCAAACTAGTTGTTTTATCAGCCTTTTTAGATTTCGCTAGAAACCTGTAAATTGGGCGAGCTAGTTTGTTGCTAACTGTACAGTGCCACAAACTTATCTGACCCGGTGGCCAAAATTGGAACTAATGCAAATGTTACACTGTTGTCAGACAAAGACAAAGACAGTAGCGCCCCTCTTACCGGGTCAGATAAGTTTGTGGCACTGAACATGAGTCGTCTAGAATATGGAACTTCCACTCCCTATTGAAAACAAATTGATTACCTCACACTTCAATTTAACGTGTCAGCATAATTTACTTAGGACATATTAATACCTACTCGCCCTCAATCTGCAATGTACCTTAATCCCAAGAGCGGAAAGTTGACATTTGCGTGGAATGTAATTATAACGAATTCCGTATCGAAATCGAACGCATTGTAGTCTAATGTTACTTATGCATTCAGTACCTACAATACCTACATACAACCACGCTACTCACTCACAGCTCCATACAAAAATTTCTTGTGTTGTGGGTGACATGGACGGCAACAGACACACAGACCGAGAACAGAAATCGCAGGAAGAGCATTAAAGTGAAATGTAAAAGTTACAGAACTGCGATACGACACCGTTCACTTGAGTTAACACGTCGCGAGCGTTACCCTGAGTGTGAATAACACACCGCCAAGTGAAACCGGCTTTATTTATTTCCTATCCTCTACACACTCCTGTGAAAAATGAAAGATAGGCAACAATGCTAAAGGAATGTACCTAGATACTTAAGTTTTTCTTTTGCATACGAGTAAGATGATATTATGGCATTTAGTGGTTGCCGCATTAATTATCAAATAATAGTTTAAAAAAACTAAAAAACACGCTTTTTATAGAATACTGAACTAAAAAAATAGAAAATAAGTTTCAATAAATTTAAATTAAGAATAGTGTTAAAAATTTCAACAAACATGAATTAATAATAGTGTAAATAAAGAAAATATTTTATTTAAAAAAAGCGTGGGGTGCTTTTTAAGATATTATCAAAATGACACCATGCACCCCACGCTTTTTTTTAAATAAAATATTTTCTTTATTTACACTATTATTAATTCATGTTTGTTGAAATTTTTAACACTATTCTTAATTTAAATTTATTGAAACTTATTTTCTATTTTTTTAGTTCAGTATTCTATAAAAAGCGTGTTTTTTAGTTTTTTTAAACTATTATTTATTTTCGACTTTTTAGTTTTGTTTATTTATAATAGCTTGTTTTTATAATTTTAAACTATTATTTGGTCTCTATCGATCTATCTACTGTGATAACTTAGAATTCAAATAAACAGAAGAACAACGCCATCTAGTAAAACGTAATGTACGCAGTCAAACTGAATACGCAGTTACAGCTAGTTGCCCGTAAATATGGGTAGATGGCAGTAGCAAATGGATAGATGGCAGTAGTGTGAGAGTAAAAAAATTAAAATCTTATTTTGCATATTGAAAATTGGAATAATTTTATCAAAATAGTGTAATGTCATCGGAACTCGATAAATCTACAAAGTTTGAACGAAATCTGGCCATTTAAAGTGGGTCAAAATCGCGTCCAAAGAAGTCGGTTACAAACAAATATACAAACATACAAACATACAAGTGAAGCTAATATAAAGCGTGTAATAATATCATTATGGTAGTCTCTTTATGCGAAGGAGAGTTACATACAAACATACATACAAACATACAGGTGAAGTTATAGGCTAGGGAAGGTGGAAATTAAAGAAGTTAGGAAAAACGCCTATTTTTAGGAAAATCCGCGATAGATTTGCGTGGAAAGGGTCTAGAAAATTAGGGATCAACTGTTTATAGGTGCGTTATGAATTTGAAGCAAAACGCCTGAGGGGCACGGAAGATATTAACAGAAATGTAGGTTTAAAATGAACGAATTTAGTATAAATCAAGGAAAAACAGTTGTAACTCGGAAAATTCACGATGGATTTTCGTGGAAAAGGTATAGGAAGTTAGGGATCAGTTAGCTTTAAGTTATTTATGAGTTTGAAGCACAACGGTTGAGGGGCACGGAAGATATTAAAGGAAGTATAGGTATAAAATTAAGAAAAAAATGAGGAAAAACAGCTATTTCTCGGAAAATTGTGGTCGGATTTTCGTGAAAATGGTATAGAAAGTTAGGGAATAATTAGTTGCAGATGCTATATAAGTTTGAAGCAAGAAGACCTTTGGGCACCGGAGATATTAAAGAAAATGGAGTAAAGTTACATACAAACATACATACAGGTGAAGTTAATAAAAGCGTGTTAAAAAAAAGAACATATTTAAGATACTTGTTTAATAAGAAGTACCGATTGACTTGAAATCCTCCCGTCTTCGACTTAATATTGAGAGTCCTCATATGTAGCAAGCAGCGAACTGACCAAGTAACATCCTTAATAACACCCATCGCTTACTGGACTCGCAATTCGTCATGACAAGTTCATACCAAAATCGAATTAATCGTGAGGTAAGCCGCGTTATATACGTAAAATGAATTCAAACACTCACGAATCATTCAGTACTAAAATCGAATTATTTAGAATCTGAGCACCACAAAGAAATAAACAAATGAAACCTTTGTATCGGAAAGTCCATTGCCGTATACCGGAATAAAATTTGATGCCGTAGCAGTGTAATAATATAACGTAGTAGGTAGATGGAAGGTTAGCATTTGAATCCAGAAAACAACAATGATTGAGGTACTAGAAACTACAAAAAATGAGGAATTGTTCGAAAGTGGAAAAGTAGCTCTTAAAAAGTGCTTCTAGCAGCCATTAACAGTCCAATTTTACCGCATTGTTCCGCTCGAGTTGTAATTCGATTACGCTCCGAATTAACAACAATTGCGGCTTGCGAGCGCAGCGATGTTAAATAATGCAGCTGATTGCCATTTGAGTGCAAAGTGTTGGCGCAAAATATTCCGGTAAATCCTTGTGATGCTCAAAAATTTTCGACACGGGGAACTGACGGCGAGTCTCGTATGTACCTAATGATCATTAATGTAGTATGTCGATGGGTCCTATGTATATGGGCCAAACTAGCAATTTGGCGATTTTGGCTTTTTTGTGGGTAACGCATCTTATCGATATAATGAATCATGTGAGCTATTAAAAAAAAAAGATTTCAGCATAGAAACACGATTTTTTATTACGGTATAACGGCATATGTAACATGAATTTAAACGTATAAGTTCCTAAGCGTAGTTAGAGATTTATACGCGGGGAGTTTCCCGCGCGTTTGTTTATAGTTTGGAACAATCAGCCAATTTGACACTTGTACGTTGAACGGAGCATCGGCCGCACTGTGATGAATAAAGATGAATACGAAATGTAATTGTTGTGTTTTTGGGTTACAATTTAGTTTAATAAGTAAAAATGACATCTAATTATCACGCTAAGATGTCTAGATGTCGGAATTTTGTGAATTTGGCTTTGGGAAATGAAAACAACAATTAAAACGAAGATTTTATATTATATTCTAATTAATGAATTATCAATTACTTCAATCGTTTATTGATTTTATAGATAAAAAATTAAAAAAAATATATACATTATGCTAATTAGCGTAGGTAATACGCGTATAATGGCCAATATGGTATATCGGCCCTTTTAGGGTGTTTTCAAAAAAAAAAAAATTTTACAAAAACTAACGTAGAAGGGCCAATGTGACATTAAAAAAAAACAGATAAATGTACAGGGTGTCCCGTAACGAATGGATAATACGGCACCTACGTGTAGAGGGCACCATGCCGGTTCAGATAAACAAATGTTATGTTCAGTAAAAGTCCTTCCGTTTCCGAGATATTCGACATTTTCAACATTTTCAAAATTGTTCCACCCTTCGCCATTCTTTTTGGCGCCAGGACTATAAATGAAGACATTTTTTGGATTTGTTCTTTGGATAGTATTCCTGGATAGATGTGCTATCGAATGTCTTCAATTGTTTTTATAACCAAAGCAAAGTTTTTTTATAAATTAAGATTTAATACCAACTTAACGTTTTTTCATATTTCATTCTTGACTTTTACTCTGCCGTGGTTAAAAAAAAATGTATGGTGGCTTGAATACCAATTTCAAAAAAAAACTAGCCCATTTAACCCAGATTTCGAAATAGTATGTTACAGGGTATAATCCACCTTTAGATTTTGAATTATTTTCTTTGAAAAGGAGGTAGACCCCATTTTATGATACTACAAGTTTATTGGTTTGTTACCTTAAGAAAGCTTCAAAACCATTCAAATTCTCTTGATTCACGATTATTGGTCAAAATAATAATTTTGAAGCCTTATACCACTAGAATATGACTAAGTCTGGTAACTCTGGTACCACCAGAATAAAGAGAGCAAATAGCCTCTTACCCTCTAATAGCGAAAAGAGCAAATAACCTTTGAACACTCATTAAAAATAACTATTAACTAAAAAATAACCGAAATAATTTAAAATCGAGATAACTCAAAAACCACTCGCCAGGTGGCGCTCAAAGAATCATGGCAGATTTTGTACATAAAAAATAATAATTCTCGAGAATTTGAAATAACTTGTAATTGTTTAATTAGACTTCAAGTATTATCCTGAACCATTCAAAATATTTTTAAAACCCGGGGATCCTAAAATCATTTTCTTATTTACATAGTTTACCATTTCTGGACGAACATTTTGAAGTAGATTCTGTCTTGTTATATCAGCGTTTAATCTGTGATTTCGATTGATTTGTAATCTGTTGGGACAACTACTTACTCTGTGTCGTAGACATTGTCATAGTCACATGTCATATTGTCATTGGACTGCGAGCGTTTTGATTGGTTCTAATTATGATTGTCATGTGATTATTATCATTTCTTATGTCACATTGACAGTTAGCGTACAAATGGCGTATTTTTATAATGGCAAGAAAGTGAAGAAAATTATATCGTGTTTGATTATATAACCCCGAGGTTTAAAAATATTATATACAAGTGTTGCTAAAAATAAGAAATAATTATTACAACTCATTCCAGGCTCTCGAGTTTTTAATTTTTTTTTGTACAATTCAATGTATGAAACTTGCCATGATTCTTTATAACGGACCACATGACAGGCACTAGGTACCAGGGATCAGACAGCAGTCTCTATTTTTCGAATGGCAAAAGAATTATCGAAATCGGTTTACTCAGTACGAAGTTCTGAGGTAACACACATAAGAAAAAACACATGATACGAATTGAAAACCTCCTCCTGTTTTTGAAGTCAGTTAAAAATACATATCAACGGAAATTATCATTTGATTGCTTTATTTATTTGCTGAAAGTAACATTTCAAGGGGTTTTAGTATTAAGTAGGTAATGAAGTAAAATAAGCTCAAACCTCTTAAATTAGAGCACATGTTTTGCTCTCTTGACAAATAAGGGACAGTCAAGTGAATTTGGATGATTTTGAAGCTCATTAAGGTAACAAACCAAATTTTGGAATTAAATTGTAGTATCATAAAAATGGGCTCTACCTCGTTTTAAAAGAAAATAATTTCAAATCTAAAGGTAGATTATACCCTGTAACATACCATTTCAGAATCTGGGTGAAACGGGCTAGTTTTTTTTGAAATTGGTATTCAAGCCACCATACATTTTTTTTAACCACGGCAGAGTAAAAGTCAAGAATGAAATATGAAAAATCGTTAAGTTGGTATTAAATCTTAATTTATAAAAAAACTTTGCTTTGGTTATAAAAATAATTGAAGACAATCGATAGCACATCTATCCAGGAATATTATCCAAAAACCAGATCCAAAAAATGTCTTCATTTATAGTCCTGGCGCCAAAAAGAATGGCGAAGGGTGGAACAATTTTGAAAATGTTGAAAATGTCGAATATCTCGGAAACGGAAGGACTTTTACTGAACATAACATTTGTTTATCTGAACCGGCATGGTGCCCTCTACACGTAGGTGCCGTATTATCCATTCGTTACGGGACACCCGTATATATAAAATACTACAGTGTAAATGAGGGAAATAGTTTTCTTAGCAAATAAGCAAAGATTCGGGAACTTCGGTTTTATCAATTTAAAGTTATAGTAAATTGAAACTTTGGAAGCCTCTCCTGTAAAGTTTTAATTTTACATTTTGGCCCATATACATAGGACCCATCGATGTATCGCATAAATAATGTGCTATGTGTGAACTAACCGTTCAGCCGGCCTGTGAAGTTAGCCTTTTATTTGGATTCTTTTTTTAACCGACTCCAAATAAAGGACTTCTCAAGTAGACTGTTTTTTGTGTTACCTCATAACTTTATTCTGGATGAATCGATTTTGATTATTTCTTTTTTATTCAAAAGCTGGTGAACGACAATCATCAGTTAGTTCCATATTTTAAGCGACGTCTAGCGAGTAGTTTGTAAAATATTCTGTACTTGACTATTTTGAAGTCGTTTTGTTTGTAGTAAGATTGGGATTTTTAGTTTTTGACCGAATTAAAAAGTGGGAGGTTTTTAAAATACTTATATTCACTACCCCAAAACTCCATCATTTATTGCTTGATTCGGAAATATCTTGTTTAAGTATATTTAAATTTTAGAAAAAATACCACAACGAAATTGAAGTCGAATTTTGTTTCAATATCTTTTATTTCAATCACATTCCAAGTTAACAAGGTACGCAAACTAAAAACTAAGTCTAAATATTTTTTGTCGTAAAATCATCTGAATTTTTAAACTGAACTTCAAACTGCATACTTGTAACGAATAACGACCGTATTTGGTTGCTTCTTGCCTTAATACGACCGTAACAGCTAGTCCCGGTTGTCTCGTACGACAGACTTTTAACGGCATATTATGAGGTCTGCTTATTATACCCTACAGTCAACAATTTTAACCCACTTCTAAAAAGGAAGGGTTAATGATCGACGCTATAATTAAATTAATTCATGCATATTCAATGATTTTTTGTGTCACTATTGAACCGATTTTTTTTATTCGAAAATTTCATACCTTCCATCCCCATGGAATCCCAGGTAAATCATGAGAAACCCTTAAATTGTCATTTAATTTTCTTACATATTATATTCCTTGTAAATATTGAGTCTTTGCAAACATTTCGCAAAATTCCGTGATTACTGAATGAGAGGCACATACAAAAATGCCGATAGTAATCTATGCTCTTTAAAATCGTCATCCGAGATCATTTTCATCATTACAACCCATCATGACTCACCATCGAGGACGGTTTTTTACGGAATTAAGATAGCAAACGAGCATGTAGCACCACCCTTCCACTGCCGCCCATAACAACTGTGACCGACCTAGAACTAGACTCAAAGGGACTAGGATGGTTAGTCCAGTTAGTAGATGCTGTTAGAATATTAGTTGGTTACTTTGTTAATAAGTGTGAGGACAGGGACTGTTAGTGATAATTAGTCCTCTTAGTAATTTTAGTAATAGTTAGGTAAAGGTAATAGTCCAATATGCTAGCCAAGTGCATATTAGCAGACTTCACACACCATTGAGTTTTGCGAACTGTTACTGTTGTCCTCACGATGTTTTCATGTGACATTTAAATGCTTAAAAGTAAAAAGATGGTGCCCTGGGATTCGTCTTTAAATTATTTCTGCGTCATTATTAAGATTCTATAATACGTCATTTAACAGTTCAGCCAAATGAATCATTAAGCCGTTTCTAAAATTAACCTGAGCAAAAGCACAGCAAAACATAAATTATCCTACTAAAACAATCCTAAAATGTTTGTTTAAACGTCCCTGTAGTTTATACATATTATGTAGTTTACTAACAATTACGTATTACGATAAATGTTAACAATTACTACAAACGATTGTATATCATGTTTAATTAAAATGTTTATCAGTTCAATCTAGTGTCGTTGTAAAGTTTATCGGTTAACAAGTTTAACCAACTGCATAGTTTGGCCCTGAGTTCAGCTCTATAGATCTAAGCAGATCCACAACGTCATCTTGGAACACTGCAATATGATTAGAGTTGGTACTGGTTGATAGTAATGTGTGGAAATAGTTTGAAATCATCGCAAGCCGAACTTAACATATACTTATAAAATCATAATCTTCCTTACATTAATAATCATCTACGCTAATAACTACAACTCTAAAGAGTTTGTTTGAACGCGCTAATCTCAAGAACTGCTGGTTCGATGTGAAAAACTACTGTTGTGATTTATAGCCCCTTAGGGGTGGAATGTAGAAAAATAGGTGGCCTATGTTGGACCTTGCGTCATCATCCTGAGATAATTTAGCGAAATCCTTGTTCATGCAAATAAATATTTTGAATTTGAATTTGAATTTGAAATCGGTCAAGGCCTTCACTTTCAAACTTTTGTCCTCTATTTCAACCGTTTCGGGTTAAATTTTGGAAAAATTGTAGCCTATGTGTGACCCTGGGTCTTCAACTTTGTATTTCTATTCCGAATTACATTCAAATCTGTGATTTAGAAGTACTTGCTAATTTCAAAATCTAAAAGGAATACAGTCGATTGAAAACATATGCATACAATCTTTTAACTCCTAAGTTTTTAAGCCCAAAGGCTTTGTATATGAAGTATCGTTTTGCTCAATGATAAATTTTC
Source organism: Hesperia comma (assembly GCA_905404135.1). Taxonomy (NCBI): domain Eukaryota; kingdom Metazoa; phylum Arthropoda; class Insecta; order Lepidoptera; family Hesperiidae; genus Hesperia; species Hesperia comma. The sequence goes on from FR990028.1 coordinate 16,395,699, forward strand.
ATATTCATTACTCATAACATTTCTGACAGAATGGATTCGTTAAAGAGCGCATTTACGCGAATTAAACTTTCATATAAATAGAGTTCATTCTGTATTTCATCTAAGGGACAAAACTTACTCGTATACGTAAGGGACGAATTTTCAAACATCTTTTATTTGTGTACACAACCCATGTTTCATGCTTCAATGTCGACCGGTTTGGGCAGGGTATTGCTGGCTAGTCGATATTTAGCGATCTTAGAAAGTGAAAATTTGCTTAATTCGACTATATTTTTTTAGCTCAGCTTTTGACTTGATGTTCCGATTTTGAAAAGTAGTCTTATTTAATATAAAGAGCAACATCCGGAAGTTAGTTTTTGATTTAACTTTACTTATCGATTTTGAAGTCGGTTATGTTTTTTTGTAAAAAGTTATATTAAATGACTACCTACAGACAAAGCAGATATAGAGGCACCTACTATATGTAATAAATAGTTCAAAGAATTTACCTTAGAATTACAAAAGAACTCACCCTCCTCCCAATAGTATGCCTTTGTCGAAGGCGAGGAACAAAGCAATAGTTTCGCACCGCATAAAAAAGATACTTCACAAGGACTTAAAGACGATTCAATGGGATATGGGAACATAAAGAGAAATACAAAGCGGCGTGAAAAGGCATTGGATGAATATTTCAAAGGTTAAAACATCAGGAAGAAAGTGTATGCGGACGTGTGCGGAGACTTTTATACGTTATTTTCATTTTTCCAACTGACTCGGTTCAGTAATTGACATAAATTGAGAGATCGCTCCCGGTATCACCGATGCTATGTATTTTGAGCATCGCATTCATTTGGAAAACTTCGACTTTTCTCTTTTTGTCTTTTCACTGACTGTTATTATGGTCTTGTAATCAAGGCTTTTTGTGTTTCTTTGCGTAGATATTTGAGCTATTTTGTTGTCCCTAATGTTTTGGCATTTTGGCTCATAGATTTTTTATTTTAGCAAACGAGCATGCAGCACCGACTAGCAGAACTAGACTCAAAGGGACTAGGATGGTTAGTCCAGTTAGTAGATGGTGTTAGAATATTAGTTGGTTAGTTTGTTAATAAGTGTGAGGTCAGGGACTGTTAGTGATAGTTAGTCCTATTAGTTAATGTTAGATAGTCCAGGTAGTTATTGTTAGTATGAGTCTCGTTCTAATTCGGTCACAGATGCATAAGTACTTAAGACTGTCATATACATCTTAAACTATGAATAAACATAAGAAAATCACAAAACTGTGGTAAAATTATGAACTGAGGTTTACCGTTTTAACAGTGAGAAAGCATAATCGTATATACTTATTTATTTATCTGGAAACCTTCTACACCTACTACAAAATGCATGCGCTACTTAAAAAGGGGCCAAGATATTCCTTGTGAAACAAAACTTTAACATTGTGCTACATCCCAAAGATTAGGCGGTCCGTTTCTTTGAGCATAGCCAATGATGTTTTAAATATCTAGATTGAGCGTCGCCCTACAATGAAAACAAAAAAAAAAGGCAACATTATCAAGCATGTGTGCGTGTAGGCGATGTTTTTCGCGTTCATTTATTGTCTATGTGTGCGTAATCTGTGCGTAATGATATAAAAGCTGTGGCCAACAGTTGGCCACAACTTTTTGACACGTTTTCGCGGATTCGATGTTCCATCTAGATATTTAATACATCTTTGAGCATAGCTAAGTAACTGCCGATATCTGGCTCGCTGAAGGAAAATAGAAATCTTGACTTTTTATAAAACTTTTAACTTTTTAGCGCGTGATAAATCTTAGTTCAAAGGCAGTACTTTCCTTTTAATTTTTTATTCATTTTAGTATTTCCTCACTTTAATGTCCAACGGCTGACAATCGAGAGACAAAGAAGAAACAAAGAAAACAACAGTTTATTAATTTCGCAGTCGTTTCTAACTTATTTGTTGCACTCCCGAAGCGGCGATGGGATAGGGGATTCAAAATTATGTGTTACTAGTTCGTACCCGTGACTTCGCTTGTGTGGTGGATGGAAATTACGAATGAGCTGATCATCTTATAAATCTTTCATAGCTACACACCTGAGGGTTCTCCATTAAGATCCCAAGGGTGCGTGAAATGCGCCAATCTGCACTTAGCCAGGGTTGTGGACTATGGGTTCCCTCCTCGCCCTCCTACATTTGGAGGCCCGTTCCCAGCAGGGGAATAAATAAATAACGCTACACACTCATAGCCCCACTCTAGGATACCCTGTGTCGTGGGTGCCATGGACAACACACAACACACACCCAGACCGAGAACGGAAATTCAAACTCATCATCCAAATTTCCGCCTCGCTGGGAATCGAACTCAGGACCCTCGGAACAGCGATCCGGCGTGTAAACCATTGCGCCATCCGGGTCATCGTAATGGATTGCCAATATCGGAAGTTTTCATGCCACCGGAAGGTCTCCACTAATCACAATGGAGCTACGTGGTGGCGTATGATCTAGACCTCCTTAATAATGAGGAAAGACCCGTACTCAGTAGTGGGCCATTAATGGGTTGTAGTAAACTAATCAATAGTTAGCACTTCGTTATTGACGCTATTTTGTTATGGGTGACAATAGTCATAGATAATTGTTTAGCAGCAAAAATTTCAGGGTAAACGAACCGTTGTCTAATACTGTTCATTATTTATTCTTTCCCTAATAAGGTTCTGCCTCAATAAGCTAAGTGCTATTTTGTGTGGCGTCGTTCATAATACGTTATCCTTGACCTTCAGTGATTAATTATCCCTTCAGAGAATTTGAACGTGATCAACTTTTATTACATTTAGAAAATTTCCTCCACTTTATTGCTAATGATGAGACTTTTAAATTTATTCTTCATCGTTATTAGATTAAAATTTAATTTCTCTAAGGGTTCACGTAATTGTTTTAAAACTTTATTTATATATTCATCATCGCAACTCAACTGTTGGGCACGGGTTCTTTTTTCAGAATGAGAAGGTTAAAGCCAGTGCAGCAGACAAAATGAAAAAAAAAAACATTGTTTTGGGTTCTCTTGCGTACAAAAAGTCCCCGATTATGAATTTTTAAATATATTTGCCATGTAGGTACAGACAGCGATCACGTACAGTTTTATTACATTTAAAAATATAGAAGATAGGTAGATGATGATTTATTTAAAAGCTAAAAGAGCACGTGTGTCAATATCTTGTTTCATATTGATAAGCTACGTAGAAGCTGAAAAATAAATAAAATATGTTGCAGGACGTCTTCCGGGTCAGATAACCCAGAATATATTGTGACAAAATTGTTGAAGTATGTACGTCTTGAATCAGTATTATTCACCGCTTGTCAGAATGTTATTTGAGACACATTACGTACGGCATTCTAGATGTTAGATGTTTTCCTTACCGTAATATTTGTGGCTCCTTCTAGGAGCTAAGATCTTTAAGTCAATGCCCTTTAATTCGTGTGTACTGTATGCCTGTACATTTAATGCACATTCGGTTCGTTTGATGACGTCTCACATTTTCTTTTTCATTTTTAATGATATGGCGTTGAAGTGTTAAAAAATTGTGCATTAAAAAACATGAACGATTGACGTCTCTTACCATCGGGGATTATAGTCAAGCATTGACTTAAAATCCGTTTATAACAGCCACATAGAAGCCATTGCCACAAGAAGACAACAATAAATGCAGAATATGGAGAATAGCCTAACTGCGTGGGAAACGAGCTGTCTCGCATTCGATCTCCGGTTGACGCAGATATCAAAAAGTTTATACGTAAAAAATATCATAGACACCTGCAGCCCGAGGACAAACATTTATATCTCATTGCTCATAATTAAATTCTCATTACGAATACCTACACTCTGCGTTGCAAGCAACAGCGTCTAGCGGTAAATATAAATGTAGGTATGCGTACGTACAATGACACCATAAAATTTCGCTGAGAATTATTTCGTTATTACTTGAATTTGTTGGTAAATGACACTACGCTTATAATGTAACATAATAAACAGACCTAATAGGCAGATTTTAACAAGAAAAGATAATTATTATTAATTTACTTAAGTTGTTATTCGCTTGTTTTTTACGTAACAATATTCTACCCAAGTTCGTAAATCTGGCCGCCTCGGAGGACCTTTATAAAATACGGTTGTAGTAGCATTATATTGAACAACGGATTGAGGTATTATTTACAAAATGTTCGCGTCCAAAGTGGCATTCTCCGTAAATGTATTTATAGTTATCGACAAAAATTGGAATTCTTCGTAAACGCACTTTGCTTTATTTCTCTATTGCTATAAAAGGGCAGTTAACCTTCCTTTCTAATTCAAACATATCCTTCCTCTTTTTTGGCGAGCGTACTCTTTTATATATGGGATACAAGCCCATCTGAATGAATTGAAATAAGAACATAACAAAGTCTTATATTCCTGCATACTACCGTGCGAAGCCGGGGCGGATCACTAATATTTTGTAATGATTAGTACTGCGTTAATACAAAATAATTTGGACATTTGGACAATCAGTCGATTATATTGTTTGTGGTATGCTCTAAACGATTTGACCAGAGCAAGAAGAAGAAGGAGAAAAAGAAACTTGTAAAAATGTAGAAGATAAAGAAACTTATTTTTGTAAACTCAACACGAACATTCGAGGCGTTTACTAAAATAAATCGAATACAGTTTAATTGGTAAAGTTAGCGGTTTGGGAAACTTTGCGCAAAATTAGCGAAAATTTCTCCATCGTATAATAAATTAAGGAGCCTCAACTCAAACACGAAAGGAGGCAAAACCGCTTTTAAGTAATGTCTTGTATTTCTCCGCGAGCAAACTGGAGCAAAACTTATCTATTTATGTAATACCTTCTAGATTGTTTGTGTTTATAGACCGAGAGGAATCATTTTTTACGGCTTCTTGTTTATTACCATCTTTAGAAATATTATCGGACTTGTGTATCACGAAACAAAGTTTGAAGGTACTTTGTTCTTTGGGTATTTTATAAGCCCGTGTTATTAATTTTTAACTTTGACTACTTTCTATGGCTTCAACCTATTAATGAATTACTACTAAGCACGGTTCTCTCCTCATCATTAAGGAGGCCTAGAGCATACTCCTACGCTCGTCGTTCCCAATTAAGCCCTCTGTAGGAACAATAATGGACTCACTTCATGCGTAGCTTGAGGTGTACCGAAATGTGGTATAATTTAAATTCCTGTTTCTCCTTTGTTAGGGTGAAAACGCACTGAAAATTTAATGTTTTTTCAAATTTTTGTGAGGTCAATAGTGTGCCAAATAAACTTCAAAAAACCTCTGCATCATTGTTTGTACCCTAAAAAACTCTCTTAGAGCTCCCCTACACTTTTCCAGGAACTGCATTACAGCTTCTTGCATTCAGTCATTTCCGATGTGCGTTATCTATCAGTCACTCAATCACTCAGTAACGAAAGAAAGTTTAATACATGTAGGTTTATTGATTATTTTAGAAGAATGTTACGAATCGCGTCATAAAGATACCAATTTAGAAACTAGGAACTAGTTTTAAAGTTTCCTATGTAAAAGGTAAAAATGGAACCCTGTTAACATGTCTGACGTTTATCGGTTACACGAAGAACGTAAATGGAATGAAACAAGATAGAAGCAACGTAAAGATGAGTGACAGACAGACAGACAGACAGACAGACAGACAATGGCCTGCCGAAACTGGTAGCGCCACTGACGTCGACATGCAATGTAATATCGGTTATTTAATATTCCTCCTAGCTTCCGCTTCTCCGCATCCTAGAACTGAAATAGATAGATAATATCATGACAAAACCCCAAAACATGTTTTTAGATAACCACAAGTTGTTAAACGTCGTAATTGGGTTGTTGATAATTTTTCAAATATGCTTTTGCTTTATACTCGTAGATAAAGGCATGCCTTTCTAAAGCCTAAATAATTAAAATAATGAAATAATTTCAATTTGCTAACATAAGTGATAATAATAAAAATCAGTTTCGAATTTCCCGCCAATACGCTACTATTTGTCACTTGACTTAGATTGACGTCACGAACCCATACTTGTCATTCGCGATCTGCCAAATAATACTGAAGTTAATCTGTATGACAATGTTTGTCACTGACAGTTTTAAATAACATAACGTAATGCACTTTGATAGTTGTAGGTATGAGGTCACTTGATAATGAGCATAATTTAAAACATTTTTCATTACATAATTGTATTTAATTTATAATGATTAGATGGGTTGAAATAATACTCTCGAGGTATTACAATTATGTTACCACAAATCGGTTAAACATGAATTTACATGAAATTGCATTAAGTGTCAATGTCACAATTGATAACGATTTGTGGTTCTATACTTCGTACACTCGATATGGAATTCATCTATTAATGGCAACCCACACAGATACCAGGTTTAAGCAGTTGTGATTAATGCTGCCTCTACACATAGGCCAACACGTTGGCAAGTGCGCTGGCTCAGCCACTGGTCCAATGTGTAGAACGGGCGTTGGCGCATTGGCGGTAGGCATTGGAACGTTGGCCGGCGCGCTTGCGAGCTTGCCGCGCGGTGTCGGTATCATCAAAGAACACTTGTCGCAAGCTTGGCGCACCATCCACACATTGGCCGCGCGATCAGTTTGCCCGGAGCAGCGATCAAGAGTACATATTTTCTTCTTGCCGCGTATTAACACCTAACCTAACAAAATGGCGTATAATATGAGTAATGAGGAAACTTTTAAATTTATTGAGCTCTATCAGAGTGAAAAGTGCCTATGGAATCCAAAAAATAAGTACCATAAAAATAAAAATGTTGTAAGTATTAAAAATGCTAAATAAATAAGGTTCTTGGACATTCCGTTTTCCTTACGATATTTTACTTCAAAGCAGGGCCTGATTAAGAGTTCTGACCGCCCTAGGCTAATTATCAGGACGCGCCCCCCCCGGGCCCCACAGGGGCGCCGTAAGGTGTGTTGGCGCCCGCGTGCAAAACCGATTTGCACCCCCCCCCCCCCCCCCCGGGTTCAATACTAATTTCATACAGATTAATGTCCATAATATAAGCGTGTTATAGTCGCGCGTTCGGGCTAAAAAGTTGTATATATTATTAATGTTTATAACATGATTCATGGTATGATTCATGGTTGGACCTGGATGGCGCAATGGTTAACATGCCGGACCGCTAAGCCGAGGGTCCTGGGTTCGATTCCCACTGAGACGGAAATTTAAATGATGAGTTTAAGTTTCCGTTCTTGGTTTGGGTGTGTCCTTGTCGTGTGCGTTGTCCATGGCACCCACGACACGGGGAATCCTAGTGTGTAGCGTTATTTATTATATACTATAAAAAAGTTTTCAAATCGAACTGCAAGCGAAACTAACATTGTTTTATAATTTGCACGACATTCAACATTAGGCTGGCAACATTTTTTTAGCTGACCTGCCGTTACCAAATCGTCCCAAAATCATAACAATGAGGGTAACCGTTTTTGTGCTCACCAGTTGGCGCCACTGCAGAGTGCGGTCATGCTGTCAAAGCCCGCCCATACATAAACAGTGACAAATGAAATTCAGACCATTTAGACAAGCGAAAAGTGACAGACAGACCTCCCTTCTCACTAGCGCCTCTAGCGGAAAATTCACACGCGGTTACCCTCATTGACTGCAGGCTACGTACCTAGTAGAGAACCAAATCCATATCGGATTTGACCGCAAGTCTTGTATTGGCTTAGTCTCAATAGACAACTTAGTTATTGCGACCATTGCACATGAACGTGGTCAGAACATGAAAGTTGCTTTGATTTTGAGTATTTTTTAAATATTTTACGCGGTCGATATAGTGTCGCGCATTACTATTACTAAGGGTGACGTGCGGTATGCGGGGTGTCCCTTCCCCCGCGCCTCACCTCATATGCCGATTGCCATGCGGACCTGTCGCGTACTGTAGACGGTACCTTTAGCGAGCTGCGATGTTGCCAGCTCGCACTCGCTCATCACCGACCGATTCGAGTGATAAGGCAGTGTTTGTTTTACGCGCGCAAAATTCAGGGATTCTCAAGCTTTTTTAGTTCACACCGCATTTAGTTTTTGTATTTTGGTCTCGATCTAGTTGAAATATGTAGGGTGCAATGATGCTAGTAGATTAGTAGTGCAAGCGAAGACTCGATTTCGGCGCCCCCCCCGATCCTCGCGCCCTAGGCTGCAGCCTAATTAGCCTATAGGGTAAATCAGGCCCTGCTTCAAAGTAAGAGCATCGTACTTTATCCGTCCGCACATTGGCCCGAACCAAAGCATACTGAACGACCTTCCAATTTGTGGATTAACTCACAAGCACGTTGGCAAGCGCACCGCCAGCGCGTTGGCGAATGCGCTGGCCTATGTGTAGAGGCGGCATAAGATTCATTACAGATTTACGGTGAGAATTTTAAATTTCTTAAGTAGATTTGTACTATAAAATACTTGATCATTATCACGACTGCCCAGCAAAACTTTTTCAACGTCATCCTACTATCGTACTTCCTACTATCCTACTAATGGTAGGGGAGCCGACGATGCTAAATGTGTACTTACTCGAGCGTCATAGAGACCTATTGGGTTGCAAAGGTTAGATGATAAGGAGAAAAAAATGTTATATAATGTATACCTTTTCATCGGTGGGGGAAGCGGCTATAGATCTTTAAATATGTAAAAAAAAACTGCCGCATGGACATACTCGAGCGCGTCAGATATTGATACCATCAATGGCCTACGTATTTTTAATAATGTATGTATGTTAATCTGACCGTTTGCATGGTGGGGGTGATCGTACGTAAGGGTTGAAAATGAAAAAAAAAAAATTTAATCGAGCGCGTCAGATTTTCTAAGGGGGTGTTAAGTGCACCAAAAAAAAGCTCTAATTCAATAATCTGACGATTTGGATGTGACCCAAACTCGCAGCCATTATACTAATATGCAAAAAAAAATCGCCATTTTGAAATACTCAAGCGCGTCAGATTAAGATATATATGGTTCATCTTTATGTCCTAGACTTGCTGTCTCTTAATCTGACGATTATCTAGAGGGATTTCCCTAATCTGCCAAAAAAAAAATTAAATCATTGAACTTCATTTATAGAAAAGCTCAGGAAATAGCATGCTAATAAAGAAGTGTATGTTTTTAGGTAGAATACTTGTATTTACATAATATAAGGGCCTTAATATCAATCATAGTTTAAACTATGCTTCAGAGTTTAGTCACGAATTATTTCTTAAGATCAACGGTAGATAATCGATCAAGTCCAGTTTAAACTATTTAAACTCTCCCGAAGATTGGTTAAAAACCTCCTTGTGAGATTAACCTTTCGTTTAATTTGACGTTTCTTGAAGATAGTTTTTGAGTTATTCATAATAATGTGTATTGGATTTATGGTAGTTGCCTCATAACTTTTGACTGGGTGTTCCGATTTTTATAATTCTTATTTTATTCGGAAGCTGGTGCGTGTCTTGTGATACAGTATAAATTTGAGCGACCTCTAATGGGCAGTTTTTGAGTTATTTTTAATAATGTGTGTTTATGGTCGCTACCTCATAACTTTTTACTGAGAATTTAAATTTTCATCCTTTCATCCTTTTTTTTAATCGAAAGCTCGTCGTATGTTTTCGTATAAATTTGAGCGAAATCTGACCGGTACTTTTTGATTTATCTCTACTTATCGATTTTGAACATTAAACTTTAATGACGAATTTTTGTTATTTCGGCTCTTATAAATCGTCAGATTATATATTTTTCGTTATCCTTGAATCATTTCCTTCAAAATAAATAAAAAATTAGCCACGCTCGAGAATGTCAAGATGGCGTTTTTTTTTAACAACTTTGTAGCCCTCCCCTTTCATTGCGTCATTCTCAAATTGTCAGATTAGTGGAATACACACTTTTTAGCGTGTAATTAACTCACCGTACCTTAATCTGACGCGCTCGAGAATGTCTGATGATCAATTTTTTTTTACTAATCTGATCCTTTATTCTATAGGCGCGGCCTCATATATGGGGCTCATATTTGGTGGAGCTACTTAACTGGGTGCCAGGTACCTCCTGTACCTTAATCTGACGCGCTCGAGTGAATCCAAGAATCCCCTCTTGGGCTCCCCAGCTATAATATTATAAATGCAAAAGTTTGTAAGGATGTGAGTGAGTGTGTGTGTGGGTTTGTTACTCTTTCACGCAAGAACTAGTGAACGGATTTTCATGCAAGTTTGCAGTAATATAGTAATTTATAATTAGAACTAACGCTGCTCATCTGATTTTGGTTCATCTCTTAGGCCTCTTGTAGACACACGTTTTTTCGGCGTAAAAATCTACGGTAAATTCGCCGTGTGTAGGCACGGTTGTCAATGTTGTATGGATTACTATGAGAGCTTGTTGACAGTCGCGGCTGCGTTACGGCACGGCGCCGCCGCCGTATGCACCGTGCGTCCCCCTCGGCGTGCCGCGTCTACGCACGGCGTGATTTTCATCAGTGTTGTATGGCAGTCTTCGTGAGTGTGTCGACGACGCCGGACATTTTCACGGTTTAGTAACCGGCTGGCTACACTGTTTTTAACTGACTTCTATTTATTTTTAATTTATTTATACACTTTATTGTTTGTATACCAGAATACATGGGTACAAACAACACAACACAAAAGGCGGTCTTATCGCTATATAGCGATTTCTTCCAGGCAACGTAAGATTTAGGAAAGAAATACAAATAGAGGTATACAGTATACACACCAAAAAAAAATTGGAAATCAACTAAAACTTAAACATACTATTATGAGCTTGAAAGACAAGTTACATAAATAAGAAAGAAATAGATGCAACTAGTAGTTAAGGTAATGATTTTTGACTGAATTGATTTCTGTCTTAGCAAAATGAACATAAATAACGAATATTGTTAATTACATTAGTTCATGAAAGATCCCAAGTGAGCGGCACCTGGCCGTTGTCTTGCCCGTTAGCTTTGCCGTGCCATGTACACGCTAGCACGTTTTTTTTACGGCACTCTGCATCGGTTGTCGACGCGAATTGTAATGGTGAAATAATTTCAATTACCAACCTGCTTGTTTTGTATACTTCGTGATTAATTAGTTAATAATTGCGTTGTTATATAGTAAAGTTTTGTAATTACCTACTTACTGTTGATGTAAATTAAACATAAATTTCATTTACCTATTATGAGTTTCTTTTCGGCGTATTAGTGTTGTTGGGAAAAGTTTATTCATAATTAGTCTTTTGTTTTTGAACAGCTAAAATTAGGAGTGTAGATAAGTATCTAAGATTAGCCTATCTCGCTTTACCATCTTGTTGAGTATTTTATAATTAAAACTTATTGCTTGTGATCTTATCCCAAATAAATTGAGCATCATGTGTCGGATTGTTTTTGAATTATCTCGGCCTATCGTTTTTAAAGTCGTTCATTTTTTTTGTAAAAATTTGGTTAGGTTTACTGATCATTTTCATATGAAATAATAATATTAGTTTGACGTAATTCTCATAATTTTATTACTCATCAGTTACTTAATGAGGGTAGGTACTCATTTTCGGTCTTTTCCAATTTGTAGATTTTACTCGGAAGGAATACGCATTACTGTAATCAAGGATGGTCTTTGTGTGAGGTACTATTACTTGACAGTTGTTTGCAGCACCTCTGCGGCTCTATTTTTGAAATGGTGCCTGGCGGCGAACACTTGTTTGGAGTGATTTTCATGAGACTGTAAAATTTGGTATTTGGTATTAAATCTTTTGCCTACTACGACAAGCGGTTACAACGCCAAAAGCATTCAACTAGTCAGGCGAACGATAGAATACATGTAATTACTGTCATGCTAACATTATTTGTCAGTATTGATTTATAATAATTTAGGTATGAGGGGCGTGATCCACTTAGTGGCAAATACGCTCAAAACGTCACTTTGTCTATAGAAAATTGAACGTTTTGAGTGTTTTGCTCGCCAAGGAACGCACGTAACATGTAAGAACGTTGTAAATCCAATACATATACATACTTCGATTGACAAGTGACAACTACAGAGACGAATGATTCTAAAATGACCAAAATCAGCGATAATCGATTGAAGGCGTACACGGCGACCATCACAAGCTCGTCACCAGACGTCATTTCAAAAATCCTACTAATATTATAAATGTGAAAGTTTGTGTATTTGTTTGTTTGTTTGTTTGTTACTCCTTCACGCAAAAACTACTGAACCGATTTTCATGAAATTTGGCACACACATAGAGGGCAACTTAGATTAACATATAGGATATTTTTTATCCCAGAAATCCCGCGGGATCGGAATTTACGCGGGAAAACCTTCTTCGCGTATGGGGTATAAATAGCTTCTAAACAAACATTAATATAAAACTAACAAGTCTGTCTTCCCGGAAATCCCGCGGGATCTGGAGTTACGCGGAATAAACTCCTGCGCGTAGTTGCGGGCTTAAATTTTTATGCGACCTTTACTAGGAGATTGAGGAAGTTTTGAAGCAACATATAGGGTACTGTTTATCCCTGAATTCCCGCGGGATTAGGATTCACGCGGTAAAAACTCATACCCGGGAATGAGGTCGTGGGTTCAGATGTTTATGGGACTTTCAGTGGGAGGTAGAGGAGGTTATGGAGCATTATATAAACTACTTTTTGTTCCGGACTTCCCGCGAGATCGAGATTTACGCGGGAAAAGCTTCCATAAGCGAATGAAGTCGCGGGCTCATTAATATCTACGAGTATATATCGGGATATCTATACATATATCGGGAATCGAACCGGCTTTTTTTCTCATGATCAACTTTATGTTGCTTTTCGGGGGTCAGCATCGCTTTAGCTGGTCTTTATGTTTTGGCACCGGAATGAAAAACTACCAATGTAGTTTAAAGATATAATAGTTTGGAATGAAAAAACCCCGACGTTTATATCTTAGTCTTTTTATCGATTTTCTCAAGATCTACATAACGGATTTTTGTACGGTATGACTAAAACGTAGTAAAAGATCAACTGTTCTTAAGATGTGTGGAGTGTGTCTTAATATGTGTGGGGTCGGGATTAACGCAGGAATAACTTTGTGACACACTGAGTTCCACGCGGGCGGAGCCGCGGGCAACAGCTAGTAGAGACATAAACGATTGTCGTGATTTTTCAAGCACTCAGTCGTTCGAACCGGTAAATTGTTATAAACGTAAAAATCTTTCCAAACCTCAAGAAAATTCTATTTGCTATAAAGTAAGAGCTAAAAATTAAATTAAAATGGTCAAATTAACTAACCACTTTTTATTCGTGGCCATTCGGATTAAGTATGATGATAAACTAAGAAATGTAAGTATGAAGTAAACTTAGATTTTAAAATGCGGAAACTATTTTAAATGGTGTTATAGATAAAATTACTGTATTGCTATTATTATTGTAGATAAAAAAATAAGGGAAATGTAAATATGATTTTTACCTGTTTCCCGCGACTTCTTTCATACATAGGAGTTTTTCCCGCGTGAATCCCGATCCCGGGGAAACGCCGGTATAAAAAGTAGCCTTTATGATGCTCCACAGCCTCATCTATCTTGCAGTGAAAGTCCCATACGATCAGTTACAGTTTTGTTATATTATGTATAGATATACATAGATATAGATATAGATATAGATATAGATATAGATATAGATATAGATATAGATATAGATATAGATATAGATATAGATATAGATATAGATATAGATATAGATATAGATATAGATATAGATATAGATATAGATATAGATATAGATATAGATATAGATATAGATATAGATATAGATATAGATATAGATATAGATATAGATATAGATATAGATATAATATAGGGGTTATGTAAGCTTATGCTTGTCGAGTGGTCTCAATTAAATTTGAGCGATATCTGTCTCACGTGTATTTTTGTTGTTATCTCTGATTAAATAGTTGTGGTTGATGATGTTTCCATTTTAATACTTGTCGATGTTGAAAGCGGTTTTTTACACTACTTTTCAATCTGCCGTTTGAATTTTCGTGTGCGAGACTTAAATATAAGCGTTGCGTTAAAATTTCGTTTGTCGTCAGAGTATACACGTGTTCTTTATATTTGAGTGTTGTCCGTACTAGGAATTGGATTCAACTCCCTAATTATAAATCACTTTAAAAAAATTGCAACATATAAAGGATACTAGAAATGACAGCTTGAAGCAATATACACGTTATAATTATGAATAATTAATTATTTGTATAGTTATATAATTATATGATTATATATATAATTATATATGATTATATATATAATTATACTATATGGTTAATTAAACTCATCAATATGAAGACCGCGGGGAGTCCCATATAACTTTGTCCATAACTCCTTATCGACAGAAATCGTCGGCCCGTTCTAATTGTATAATCAATATCCGTAATGTACGAGTACGTAACGTTAAGAGGAAAAGTGCTTTCATATAAAATAATGCTAAGAAATAAATCCGCTATAGAAAGTCGTAAATCTATCATACCGTGAATAAGTTATACCCCTTTATATCGTTGTACGGGTGAAGTAAAATCTCAATATATTTTAGTATTGAAAAATTCTTGTAATAAAGAACCAGTATCACTTATAAAATCTACCTACGATATTATTTTATAAGAGTGTATAATTGTTTATTATAAACTAGCGAACCGCCCTCGCTTCGCTTCGGGACCCGTAAGTAGGAATTTCGGGAAGATAATAAACTATCACCAAAATTAATTCAGGTTAAAATAAATTAAACTTAGAAATAAAGCTTACGACAAAATAATAGCAAAGTAGCAAAGGATCACAGCAAGATTAATTCATATTAAACTTGGAAACGCAGCAAATTTGGTATGGCAGTGGGTTCGACCAAATTTGATTACCATAAAAACGGTTCTTCGCTCCTAATTGTTGCAGCGTGATGTTATATAGCCTATAGCCTTTCTCGATAAAAGGTCTATTCAACACAAAAAAAAAATTTCAATTCGAACCAGTAGTTCCTGAGATTAGCGCGTTCAACCAAACAAACAAACAAACAAACAAACAAACTCTTCAGCTTTATAATATTAGTATAGATATTGTTTCAAGATTTTTTATAAAATGGCCTTATAATTTTTTTTTTTAATTAATATTAGTAAGTGAAGACGTCAGAAATATTAAGAAATAATGGTAATGGTTTGCTGATAGGAATTAGCCGAACTCATGTTGTTGAAAATCTTTAACGCTAGACACTCAGGCTAGACAACGATCCCACCTGATGGTAAGTGGCGATAAAATCCAATGTGATGTACGCATTAAGTAATATAAGCCTAAAACACCGACGCAGACAAGCTACTCTAGTCAGGATGCTTACGACATAATATGGGTGGATGCTTGCCGTACATCGCGTTATTCGATGGAGGAACGTGGATGAGGGAATTATATACAATAGAACTAACGATTCTATTGGCATGGATATAACAGAATTTCATATCCCATGCAGCCTGTCGATAGTGTTCAACGCAAACGATAATTGTACCTTACTGCTCGGTTCAAGCGCTCATAGCCCGGCGGCTTGCGTCGATCCTAAGCGATCGACAAAGTTAAGCAACAGCGGGCGCGGTCGGTAGTCGGATGGGTGACCGCTAGTGGCAAAATATCTTGAGCGCTTCCGTGCTTCGGAGGGCACGTAAAGCCGTCGGTCCCGGTTGTTATCGATTGATAGCAGTCGTCAAGCCATGTCGGAGGCCTTCGGGCGGCCTGAAAACTTTCGACACTGGGTTGGCCACTAACCCCTCCACCAATCCGCATTGGAGCAGCGTGGTGGAGTATGCTCTAGGCCTCCTCAGTAATGAGGAGAGACCCGTGCTCAGTGGTGGGCCATTAGTGGGTTGTAGCTTAGCTAGCTTTTAGCTTTTAGCTTGGTTCAAGCCTCTCAATGTAAACGTCTGCCAAATTCTATTATAGCTAAAAACTTAAGCATATTATGAAAATCTAAATTTTGATCCAGTTTGAGTGTAACGCGATCTTATCCGAGAGATAAAACAGTGAATGGTTAAGATTTGGGCGTCCTACTCGGGGGAACCGGCTTCGAATCCCAGGTCACATACTTCTGACTTTTCAAAGTTACGTATGTTTTGGGCATTTTAATGTCGCTCGTAATGACGATGAAGGAAGGCATCGTGAGGAAGCCAGCATGCCAGAGAATTCGCAAAACTCAAAGGTGTGTCAAGTAGGTAGGTAGCGTTGCTGATGGCCTTAACCTTTTATCCTGAAAAGAGACCCATGCTCCATAATGGGCCATAATGGGTTCAGATGATGATGGTTAGTGTATGATAACCCCGTGTGTTAGTTACCCGATGTTAAAAAAGTGAGCAATGAACAGAAAAATCAATAAGACTTGGCACTCACTACATAGACGCGTGAACGGGGTGTAAGGAACGCCATATTATATTTCAGTGATATCTACTATAATAGACTTTCGTACATCCTGCTTCGTGTATTTCTCTTCAACTATTTGAATTGTAAAACTGTTATGAACGCAGCAATGCAGAACGTACGGAATATTATCGAACAAGTTGCAAGACTCTTTAGCCTTTTGCTCTGCGGATTTCTTAGTGGTTTCATGATAGATACAATGATGCAATAAATAGGTAGATTGAGCGTCGCCCTACAATGAAAACAAAAAAAACAAGGCAACAATATCAAGCATGTGTGCGTGCAGGCGATGTTTTTCGCGTTCATTTATTGTCTATGTGTGCGTAATCTGTGCGTAATGATATAAATGTCGCCGCCAACAGTTGGATGCGCTTTTTTGACACGTTTTCGCGGATTCGATTATCCATCTAGATATTTATATATCATTGGATAGATATGTGGTCCATAATAATTATCATCTCTTAGTTTACTATATTGTACTAATCTTCTCACTTTAACTTCTTGCAATTGATCAGTGTTTCGATGCTTCTATTTATTCATATACAGTATGGATTAGTTAAGGAGGTAGTAGTAATTAAATCCTTCGAGAAGACTTAAGTTTAAGAAAGTACATTTTTGAAAATGGAATGTGTAATATTTTTACCTCCAGCATTCATGATTCTTCTTCTCCTTACCTAAAATTTCTATCTTGCAATAAACCTAAGTATTTGTTTTGTTGCCGCTTCATTTTTAATGTTGCAATTAAATTCTCTAAACTGTAGGTGACAAATTACATTACCTATTGTATTTTAGGCTTATAAGTTTTCCATTTAGGGGGCGCAAGAAACAATGTATTTTATACTAGGTATGTATTTTTAGTATTAAGGACTATTATTTTAAAATCTTAGTCTTTCAAATTTAGAAACTGTATTTAAATTAATGTTATTCATATTATGTATGAAACATAATTGTATCTGTTGTATAACACATTTTCGGTAGCTTACAGTCTATCAATGTCAAATTGTCAAATTACGAACAATCCCTAATCACTGGAATAATAATACACAAAGTTATGTTTTCCTTTATTTTCATTATATTTCAATATCCGTGGAATCCAAATTTAATACCGGACTAAAACAATAGTTTTCGATATACCTACAGTCTATACCTATGGATTAGAAACGTCCGAAAAATAGAACGTTAAATAATAGGATGATGAGTGAATGATGCATCAATAAACTGACGTAGACAACATGATTCAAAACGTGGCATGCAATTCGATAGTCATTTTGTTTAAGGCCCCTTGTTTGTAATTGTTTTGTTTTGATAATAAAAGAATTAGATTAATCTTTTATGGAGTAAAAGTAGCAAACTGTCATGAAGCACCACCCATTCGCTGCCGCCCATGACAACATTCACCGACACAGAATAAAACTTAAATAGGAACTAGGTTGGTTAGTCTGTTTACCAGTTGGTTAATTTTCCAGAAAGTATTGGGACCACGGCAGGAACTGTTAGTGATTGTGAGTAGTTGTTAGAAATGTTAGTAAGAGTCTTGTTCTAACTCGGTCACTGATATGTCACCTTTGAGGACTAAGATTGTGAACGAAACACTATTACTACGTATTTATTCTATATGTCCTTTACTGAATTATCAAAATGTAATATGAATATTAATTTTCAACTTTCCAGAACTTTCAAACTAATGTACATACGACAGGCAGGCAAACTAAATAAATAAAGATCAAAAAAATAAACAACATTGTTTGAAATTAAATCTAGAGCACGAACTTCATAAAATAAAAATGAGCAAATAGTAAACAGCACGACGAACGAGTGATAAAAGATTATGTCGCACTTATTCAAATACTAGAGGGAACTTCATAAACACACAATATAGGAGTACAACATGAAGTACCTATTATGCAAGTAATCGTTGCCCCATTTTGTGACGCGACTATTCTATGCGTTTGTGGGACACATACGTTTCTCTCAACTGTTTTTAAAAAGGAAACAGTAGAAATTAAAGCGGCATAAGAACATGTTGCGTTAAAAGAAAGGCAAGGAACACATTTCTTGTGTCACGAACAGAGGTTCGAGTAATTTAGACATAATAGCAGCCTGGACTTATGAGGACAGTAGAAACCTTTTTGTTGGAGTCCACGCTATAAATATTGCTGTTACCAACGTGTAACAACAATACCTTAATCTGGGTTCCGTGAAATACATATATATGTGAGAATGAAACGTAAGAGTAAAAAATACAGCAAGCGGGCAACACTGTAAAAAGGAAGATAAACGAAGGGACGTATGTGTGGTGTGTTAATAATCTTATGTGATAACTTATTGTAATAAATGAAAAAAAAAGTTTATATCTTTATTCAGTCCTAATATTCACGCTTAAATCGATAAACCGATTTAAATGAAATTTGATATGATGTAACGTTGTTATGAGTGTTTTTAACCGTTTTATTCCCGCGAAAACTTCTATCTATCTAAAACAGCGAAAAAGTATCATTACATGGGGATTTTTATTCCTGAACAAGCATAAAATAAATATGGTTACAAAGTAAAGAGTAGGTACACATAAATTAATGTATAAAGGGAGGAATTTAACAATGGTAATAAACCAATTATACTCAAGAATTCGTTAAACGTAATCAATTTTACTTAAAACTGTATCTGACTGTTAAAACTCGAGGAACACAAAGGAATTGGAATTGTAATCCACGTCAATCAGACCCGAAGTGTTATTTATTAAACGAAACGCGGAAATTAATTTCATGGACAATAAATAAATTGTTTTTAAGCAAAATAACGATGAAATTGTATTTAAAATATTATGCAATTAGGCCGCGACAATACTTAATTAATGAAACTATGTAAGCCAATAATGGCATTAAAATTAACATCAAAATCAAGTCGGATAATTTGTTGGAGTAGCAATATATGATTGTGAAGCGCATATTATAAAGTATTAATATGATGATCATAATTTGGAAATTGATTACTGTACTGCGCCGTAATATAATTTAGATAACCAATCATCGTTGATGAATATTTAAATGGTTAATCAATCAGTTTGTCACTTATTGCCATATAAGTGAATTATAAAATTTGCTGTGATACTCGTAGCTTATATTAAAAGATTTGACCTGGGGTAATGAACCTTGTTATTAGAAATATACCTACGTGTCGCCAAGAAATAGAGTTCTTAGCTGTTCTATTCTAAATTAAACTAGACTTAATTTACTAACTTAATAACATAATTTACATCTTCTTCTCAGTACTTGGCTGTGTTACTGCGGGGATTCAAATCAAATCATTTCTTAGGAGTTCATAGTTTTGGGGAACTTTATGCAATACCCCGCAGTCCAGTAATTAGTAACTATCTCTAAAGCTATCGATCTCGGTTTTATGTGACGGATGCCTATTATCATATCTTAGCTAGTTAATGTTTAGTCTGTCATCGTGAATGCCGCAGGGAATCAAAGTGTTAGGGTCGATTCAGACATATCAGTGAAGTTACCGTTCCGTCACACTACCGGCAAATCTTTCATACTAATAGCACTGACACTTCTCAGTGTCAGTGCTGACAATGCCGAAAATGTATGAAAAATTTGCCGGTACTGTGTCGGAACTGAAACTTCACTGATATGTCTGAATCGACCCTTACACTATCAGTACGCCAAATTGTTATTAATAACTACGTACGTTTTGCGCAATGCTTTCTTTTCCTATCAAGGACAGCAACAAATCTGTGACAGACTTGGAACTAAACTGTTTCTAACCACTACAAACTAGCCTATTACTTACAACATATTGTAACAGTACCAACAAGCACAGTCGCTTAAAGCCGAAGCAATTAGATAAGTGCTATAAATGGTCGTTTGCTATTTTAATTTCATAAGAGAGTGATATCTAAGTACCCAAGAGCATATTATAAACTTGAACTACGGTTACCAACATATTTTTTACCACGATGATTCATACCAACATTTTTCTTTATCTTACTTTCGTTCTTAGTTAATCATACTGTAAACAAATTAGTGATGCCTTTATCTTTACTAATTCTTTCAGAGAAAAGCAGCTATTTACCATCGGGTGGATTATCTTCTTATTAGACAGTAGGTACCTACCACTTTATTTTAAAACTCAAATCTATTTTAGCGACAATTTATGGTATTTTTTAAAGATTACTTTACCAAATGTTCGCTATAACTTACGTATTCGCATGGAGCTTTCAATCGGTAGATTCATAGCGGAGCACAGGTCGCCAAATGGATCACTGGGATCGTTTGGCACAGCCGCTTAGCCGAGCCGCTTAAATGAGAGTCCGTTTGATTGTGTAACGTCTTCGAACCCACTCGCATGCGCAGTGTTATGTAACTGATCCTCTGTGCATTGTTCTTGTCCGACTACTTCGAAAGCCGTTGTGGCTAGATTGGAATTTGTCTTCCGGCATTGTGATGTAGATACTCGAAATCTCTCGATCCTACTCATATATCTAGTACAAATAAGATGCAAATTTACTATAGATTCCAGTATCCTAAAGATGCCAGTTTTCAACGAAACGATTTGCGACATAACGTTAAGCAAATGTTTCGTATAGTGCAAATAAATTGTGAATATAATAGCAGCGAGGGGTAAGGCGGCGAATTACATCCGAAATGCCTTATTATCCGAAATATGCAAATCAGGGCCAATAAATGTTTTGCACGTTCTGCAGGCGGTAGTTCCCCGAGCGGTGCTGGTTGGCAGGATGCCGTGAGTGCTAACAGCGAATTGCTTTTCATAAGTAGATTGTGTTTTAAGATAAAATTATTGTTTAGATTCACTCTCTCAGCTACGTTAAGTCTTTTTCCTTCAATTTTATTTGATATTATTGTATTTACAGGACCTGGCTCTAACTCATTAATGGCCCACTACTGAAAACTGGTCTATCCTCATTTAGAGCATACTCCACCACGCTGCTCCAGTGCGAATTGGTGGCGGGAGTCTAGTATCTATTCTAGTATCTAATATTTGATCGCATTATCACTTATGATACACGTCATGACATTACAATTTACAATCGCTAGAATGTTATACAAACCATATCTTTCACTTTCTTATTATTTTATTTACCTTGTTCATAATTTACTCTTAACAATAATATACGAGTAATATTCATCTTTTCAATAATTTATAATATTCATCTTTTCAAAAATAATCACATTTTGTCCGTATATCTAAGGATCTATTTGTTATTTGAGAGATTGTTTTCAATGGCGTCGTAAATGTACCTAATATTGTTTCAATTAAAATAAAACTCTAAAAAAAGAAAGGGATTTCCTAACACTGACACGATAATTTCATAAAAGCATTCCTTGACAAGAGAAAATTCCTTTACATTTACAATGAGACAGCTACTTAAAAATACGCTTATTTTTCTTTTCCTTTAAATCTGAGTGTCCTTGACAATTTGAAGCCATCAGAGGCACTTGCCAGACGCAATCAATCATGATAAGATCCGAGACTGAATCACGTCATCAAATAAATGAGAACAATAAAAAAATCGTTAAAGCTGTATTCTTTATCCGAGGGGCCTTTTAAGAATTTTGAAAGTTAGTCGACGCGTTTATCTTAGTATGCGTCCCGCATCCCGAGCACAGAAAGGTTGCCGCAGAGATAAACGTTACAACCACGTAATATCATATTTGCTGTATGAATATTTTTTAACTTTCTCTATATTAGTTCGATAAGAAAAAAAGTCTGAAATTTGGGAACTTTTAATTATCGTAGCTACAGCGCAAATCTTCGTTTAAAAGATCAAAATGCTGGAATTACTGTGAATTAGTGGCAACTGGTAATCACCAACGGCGATTTTACCGTTTTATCAAAATCTTAATGAAACTTATGATTTTTAACTTTTTCGGACATTTAAAATGTAACGGGACTTTTATTGGGTCGCAATGTCCCTGTGAATAATAATAATAATTGAGAGAAGTCGTAAATATGAAATGGGCGGCGCCGGCGGTGGCCTAGTGGTCAATGTCTTGATAGTTCAAAGAGGTGGCCTGTCTGTAGGTCAGGATTAAAAATATTTTATGAAAAAGGACAAAAATATAGTGGTGACTTTCATTCAACTAAAGATATTTGATTATACACGTATATTATATACTTTGTTGAACAAAATATTTCATCGTAATATTTGGCTAGAAATAAAATAATTGTCTCTATAAAAATATATTAACTCTAAATTTATTTTTTTTACAAAGTACAAAAAGGGTTACAAAGAAATTCTTCTTATCAGACTGACTGTCTACTTATTCATAGATCAGTGAACTGAGTCGCGCAGCTCACAAGTAATTTTAACTAAGTACGTCTTTATCCAGAGCCGTAGACGTATGAAATAATAAAAAATTGTACCAATTCAGTGACCATTTTATGTGACTCAGAAAAATAAAGAAAAGACACGGTTTCGACTGTAACTACCCGTACTGCGTTAGAAGGAGGGTAATGTTTTTCGACCGTATATCTATTTAACATGATTCTATGTATGTATGTCAATTTATTTAGGCTGTTTTTTTTTCGGAGTAAAGTTTAGGAATTTAGAACAAGGACCAAATTAGGGATTGGGATGGTACCCCAGTTAGCGGATTGTGTTAGAATATGTTTTAAATAACTGTGAGGATAGTGACTGTTTCTAATAGTTAGTCCTATTACTCGTAGTTAATAGACAAGTTAATAATCATGATTTGAGTACGGATATTAGATATTCTGCTTTGTGTCTGCTTTAGTCAGGAGTCAAACCAGCGACCTCACAGTCTGCAAGCAGGGTTATGTAAACTACTACTATTATGTTGTGTAATGCACGTAATTATTTTTGGTGAAATCAAAAACTGCTAGCGCACAAACGCAACAAACATCACAGAAAAATCTTAAAGTCAGAAGGAAATTCAGACGTAGAGTTCCAATTATTAGCCTCCCGGCGAAACGAGCTGCATTCGTTGCGAATAAAATAAAATCAAAACGGCGTGCTGTTCCAATTTGGACTCTATCAAGCACTTGCAAAGTTAGCTTTTGAACAACAACTAGTAGAAATTTGAATTCTGCGAATAGCGTGCTTACTGAATCTGTGTCATTTGATAGTGACGTCATTAGGTTGAAGTCGTTGTGATTATTGGGGGGCCAGTTTCCGCCGGCCGCTGCGTTAGAACTTATACACAGACATTACGGGTTAGGAACTGCTCTTTTTAACCTCCGACGCAGGGCCGTTATAAGTTTGACCTTTGTGTGTCATTGAAAAGCCAATTTCCTTGCGGTGATTCTTAGCTATGTTTGGTAGGAATCGGCCAAGCAATTTGGAAAAAATCTGCTCTTTTCCAAAATGATGCAAAAATTCATTCCTTGTCCAGCGCCAACAATAGTGGCATCAATTCGCTTTCAGCATTCGTTTGAACTTTCGACCGCAAAGACGCTTGAGTGCGTAATAAATATAAGCAGTAATATGGAAAAGAATGGGATATCAACAGTAAATATTCAAATATATTATTGTAAAACAATATTTTATATCTAAAGGCCCAATGCCACCTCTAAGGACTGCCAAAACTCCAGCAGCCTTACTCCCGACGCTTTCGAGTTCTAAATCAATCGAGTTTGTTTCGATTTTGTTTGAATTCGTACTCTTGAAAGTCTACGCTAGCGCACAATCGAGCGGTGGTTCAAATTGGAACTAAAAATCCGTTAGAATCGAGTTGAAATCGAAAAAGGTGTACTCCCGACGCTTTCGAACGGCTTTCAATCGAAGAGCAAGATCGAAATTAAACGTCAAATTTAACGATAACTAAAAAGGTCCCGAGTTACGATCGAGTTCAGTGTTTTATATTAAATTTGGTTTGTTTTATCATCTTAATTGACCAATTATGGCTCGCCTCGCATTATTTTTTAATGTTTTGGAAGCAGCGCACCGTATGGACATTCAAGAAAGGAGAAACAATCAAGGGAAGCGTCGATACAACTCTCGGGCACTGGCAATGGATGCTGAAGAATTTCAAAGGAACTACCGTTTGTCCAAAGAGTTATTCGACCTCTCAGTAGATGACCTTTCTCCTTTAATGAAGAGACCCACGCGACGAAGTGATATTTCGATAAAATGCAAGGTTAGTTCCCACATTGAGTACTGATGAAATTATAATAACAATGAATGAATTAATGTACCATAACATTGCGTATCTATATTTTTCAGATTTTGATAGCGCTATCATTTTTTGCTAGCGGGAGCTACCAAAGGATAGTGGGCAGAGCATGTGGTACAACAATGTGTCAGCAGTCTGTGTCCAGATGTAGGTATAAGGGATGTAGTTAATGCCTTAAACCACAACAGTATTTTGGCAAAATATATAAGGTTTCCACAATCACTAGAAAAGAAAGGAAGAGAGACATAAAATGACTGTCTAGTCTACTACATCAATTGCATCAAACCACCTCACCCAGCTGCGCACATTGAAGCCGATGGTGTATTACAAAGCATTATGGCAGACAGCAGCAACTACCCAAGAAAATCTAAATATTTAGACTAAGGATTAAGTCTATTTGGAGCATAATATTATGTCTATTCAGATTATTATTGATTTCAATGTGAGGAGAACTAGAAATATATCACGGAGTTAAGTAAAAGGAATATTGTTTGATAACCATAGAAGTGCCTCGTCTACATACATACATAATTATATTGTGTATAAAATGTTTAATTTATTTGCGATAAATATTAAGAAAGTTAATAATATCATTTTTGTTTTTGTAAATATTTATGCCCTTTTTCTTATTATTAATGTATAGTTTAATATTTAGTCAGTAAATTATTTAGGTGTTAATAAAATATTCAGATTTGTTGTAAGTGTATAAAATATTTATTTAATTGCCCATAAAGAAACTTATGTGAAACTATTATTTTAATTAACAATCTAAAAGCTTTAATAACTAAACCTTATGAATTAATCTATTATTGTAAAACAATTCTTTTAATTAACCAAAATCCTATAAATAATCTTATGAATTAAAATATTAATAGACACAAAACAAACTAAAGTATTAATAAAAAATACAATTTATATATTACTTTAACTTTAAAATATTTAATGAACTAATGAATTTAATGAAACTTATTTTGATTAATAACAATCTAAAAGCTTAAATAAACCTTATAAATATTATTGTAAAACAATTCTTTCAATGAACCAAAATCCCTTAAATAACTAATACAACACAATACAAATCCTCTATTGTACACCATAAAAATTCACAGAAAAAATATAAAATAGTCATGTAAAAGTACAACAGGCAGTCTTATCACTAATTAGCGATCCCTTCCAGAAAACCTTTAAATATTGTTAAGCTAAACACAGCTACAGGGTAGGGGTGCACAAATAAATTAATTAGAAGAACTAAAACACTTAATTTATGATTCTCTTATGGCATCTGCTATCTTCTCTACCTCAGAAGTACAAGAATGACTGAAATTATTGATGGCATCAATAATACCCTGCCAACCTGCTGCATTGGCTAATTATTCAGCTTCCACTCTTTTCTCTTCTATTCTTATAAGGCGTTCCCGCTCAGTCTGCTGATGGGTCGTTCTGGCCATGGTCGTGAAGCTCTTGTTGGAACTACAACAATATAATATTAAAGTGATTAGCTATGTGAGGTAGTTACATAAATAGAGCAAAATTTACTTTTGATTCATAAAACATTTTAATCATTCGGCATAGTTAGAATTGTCAAATGTAATATTTATGTCTTGATAATTACAGAGGTGCCCCATAATAATGAGGTTCCTTGCTACTAGATTATGGTGTAATTATGTAAGTTAAATTATGGATTACATGACTTCTTTTATACTTTTCAATTTACTGTATTAGGTACTGAGTTATTTTATATTAATATTTAAATGTTGAATTAATAACAGGAACACTTACTTAAAGGAAGAGGTGGTTGACTACTTGATGGTGGCTGGGTAGGCAGGGCCTCTTGTGAGGTGGAAGGAGTGGGTACCATGTGAATTTGGTATATCACTTCTTCTTGTGTTTCCCCATCCCAGTTTTCGGGTCCGTGTATATAAATACACTCTTTGCTTTCGGGCAACAAACATGATGCCAAGTAAAATACTAAAAACTCTTAGTTTTTGTACTCATAAAATTAAGAAAATATAACCCTGTCACTTCACCAAATATTTTTGCCACTTGATCGCAGCCGTGGGATATTTATAAGTGGCTACAGCGCAAAATAAAGTTCCAAAACAATGGATCTTCGACGAAATATTATTCAAGTGGTTCATAAATCTTCCCATAGAACTTAGCGTTTTTTTGAAATTTGACGCCGAACTTACACTGACATGACACTGACTTAATCAGAAGCACAGAATATTTAGTAGCAAATCTCACGATACAGATAAAATTCAAGCAATTAAAAGTGATTTTCACAATCGAAAATACAATTTATACTAATTTCGGCATTAAGATGAATGTACGTAAACAATAAATACAGGGATTTTTGAAAAAAAATGTGTTAAACTAAGTACGTTTAACCACGTTTAACGTCATCTATAAATCAACATCTATGTACTTCTCGCACTTGACTGTGACGTCAGCTACCGGATATGCTTAACGACGCTGATAACGTTCGATCGAAACTCGATCTCGTTATTCGATTCGATTTGGTTCGGGAGTACGCCTTCATGATCGAGTACGAATCGAATTCGAGTTCGAATCAGAAACAAAATCAAATTCGAATCGGTTTCAAGAGTAAGGCTGGTCAAGTATCAATGGCCGTTATACATTTTGACAAATTCAACTGATTTGTGATTCAAATTTTTGTCAAAATCTAATCGTTAAACTGAACCAATAAGTAGATATAGATAACCTCGACCCAAAACCCTTGTGAATATTTCACAAAAGGTTATAAGCTATAAAATCACTGGGAACTAAAAATCGTGTCTTCAAAACTATAAATGTATTCATGAATTCACACTTTGAGCGAGTGCAATATATCTCCAGAGCTATGCAAATCAAAATCAAACAGAGTCGAGCTATTCACTTCTTCATCTCTCCAGACAGTACTCGTGTTCAATTCTTCGATGACATTTATAACGTGCGCATATTCCCTATATTCCAATGTTGCCACTCTCATTCTACCTTTTTATAGTGCTGACGTCTCATAACTCTTCCGCCGGAGTTATAAAGTCTATTTTTCATTGGAATCTGCCGGGGAAATATTTTAGCTCGCGACAGGTACAGTTGGAGGTGTACGCTCGTTTTAAGTGCATTCATTTTTCTACCAAAACGATCTCTTAACGATGTGCGCTGACGTTTAAAAACTGGAGCTTTGTTTAAGTGGGAGAGCGGAAAGCCGGTCTTTTTTGTTTTCGATTCGGCGAGCGATATTATAAACATACTGCGCTTCACCATCATCCTTGTTAGTTACGGCCTTTGACAAAATCAGGTTTCTTAAAGAAAATGTTGCGTTAAAATTCCTCGTCTAATTCAAGTGGATGTTTGCTTATTTTTTATTCAAAGAACTTTACTTTCCGCCACGGGTTCAATTTGCAAACACACCGATAAGATCCCTTTGCTTTTTGAAACAGAAAACCCGTGGTTTAGCAAAAACTCGAACAACTTTATACCAAACCAAAAACTGAGGAGTTAGATGATTGTCAACAAAATGGCTGCTCTGGTACAGCGAACCCCACAAAACCCGGAAATCTTCCAAAATCAAACTTTTCTCCGATGTCCCTTGGGAGCATGCGTCACGTCACGTTACTCACAATTATGTCGGAGGCAGTATTCATGATACTTCACTGTCCCGAGGGTTTCAATACGTGCACTTTGATCCACCTGCGCTCTGAAAAATTCATCCCATTTTCTTCTGTTGAACCGTATTGGATTACACACTGGAGTGTTTGAACTTTAACCTATTTGAGCTTAGAAGTCAAATATAATAAAATACAGTTTAGAAACTCAAAAACCCACTAGGTAAAAAACATGTAAAGCATAAAGACACATCTGACAATGGCTCGTAACTTGAATTATGATAAGTATTAAAATCATTATTGAACGAATAAAGATTTTGCGAACTTGGTTTTTTACAAACGCTTCGAAAGTCAAGCGAAAAATCTGAGCGGTCTGGCCTATAAATAGCCAAACCACAAGTGTATTTGAGTACTGCGTACTCCCCAAAATTATATTTGTCAGACCTATGGATAATGGCTGAATACCAAATTAAATTGATATATAACGCAATAAAACAACTTCAAACAGTGCCAGTAGCAAAATATAGCGCACTCATCTCGAATCTCCAAAGAAACATCCTTATTCTCTCTCAATTATCAACATACAATCATATGCAAATCTATACAGGCTTAAATCATGCCTCCTATCTTCGCCGTATTCAGATAAAAACAGTATTTACCCATAGTAACATTAATTTTATTACTACTTTTACCGTTACTTAATGGTATCAGTGACATAAAGTCATTAATATTCAAAGAAGATCGATCTCTTAGGTATAGATTAAGCAAACAGTATAAAATATCTCGAGAAAAACTTCTTGAAACTCCTCGCTCCCCTGACGCCGTCCGAGTGACAGCTGGTAAAGGTCGCAAAAATGTGAAGAATGTTTAATTTATTCCCCAAACTTGTTAAAACGCCGTCCATTTTCTAACTCTTGTTAATAATTAATAGTGAAGCGGGTGGTATTTTACTTAAGTTTATTATCACGGGAGAACTATTTTGGTGTCGTGCCAAATCTTGGGACAACAACATTAAGTTGAGACGCTTCTCGACGGCATTTATCCTTCTGAGCATTCTCTGGAGTAATTAAAAATAAAGAGTCCCTCCTCCGTATGTATAATTGCACAAAAGATTCCGTTATTGTTTAAAGGAATTGCATTGGATTAAAATTCAAATGGCTTTAGAATGTTAACAACGCAAACATGGGTATATTTACAGAAGAAAATAAAATATGATCATGATACAAAGCGTTGCATGGATGCGAGAAGGGAAAATTATTTAAGCATACACCTTACATTTATTTGTTCATTAACTCCTATTACGTTAAGAAAAATGTTACATTTGAGCGTCAGGGATGGAATACAGCAGCGTCAAATATTTTGTTGTTACTAGCCACTAGATGGCATAACCATTGATTTAAGCAAGGAGTATGATATAATATACTATAATTTATATATACTATATAGTATATATACTATATATAGTAAAATTTATGTCTTAAATTATAGTATACTATAATTTAACACATAAATTTTAATTTATTTAAGATATAATACATATTTATAAACAGGCATAAAAAATCATCAAAAGGCAACTATTTCTTGAGCAATTCCGTTCTTCGTGCTTGTTATCGATGGATGACAGTCGTTAAGCCATGTCGGAGGCCTTCGGGCGGCGGGAAACTTCCGATACAGGGTTGGCCACTAACCCCTCCACCAATCCGCTCTGGAGCCGCGTGGTGGAATATTCTCTAGGCCTCCTCAATAATGAAGAAAGAGCCATGCAAAGTACCCGTCCTTAATAGTGGGTCACTGTTGGGTTTCAGCCATCCAGCCTCAATAGTAAACAATTTACCCTTCATAAACCGATTGTCGTCCACGTTAGGCTCACGTCATCTGCCGGACGCGTCCCAATCGGCCCCGTCATTCAACGTGGCTAGCCGCTGACAATTAACAACGCAAATACGAATTGATATTTTGCGAGCTCGATTTGCAGGCGAGTCGTGTCATTTCGCTCGTTTTGTTGTGTAATCTCGTTATTTCAGCGGCAATAGGGCTGTGAACGTAACGGCTCGAGTTTTTGTGATGAAAGCCATAAATGACCCTAATCTGATAGGGATTTAGAACGATGGGCTTTGAAAAGCATCAAATTCATTCACTGCGTTATTGAATGAAATGATTGGAAAAAATGTGAAGCATATGTATGTTGCTATATATATTAAGCGTCCAAGGAATACATATACCTAAATATGAAAGTTTGGATGTATAGATGTTTGGATGTTTGTGAATCAACCACGCCAAAAATCTTCAAACGGATTCAGGCTAAATTTGGCACACAGTTAGCTTACAATCGATTTAAATTAAAATACTTCTGGGGGCACTGGCACTGTCGTGACCCCGCCATGAGGAGCCAAGCGAAGCGCAAAGGCACTACCTACGAGTACCATTGCTAGAAGAACTTTATCGTTTTTTGGACCCTCATAACTTCAAATATTTCTAGATAGGATCAATTTTATTGACGTGACAACGTCTTATAAATTGGTTTGCCGGGTGACACTTCAAGAAACTGCGTTACGCTCCGCTCACGTTATGCGCTCAGAATGAGAGCGAGTGAGAGGCACGCGTCCCTTCCACTCGGGCATGGTTAGCCCGCCTAAGAGCGAGAGAGACAGACATAAAAAGCACAATCGGCCTTTGCGTTCGGCAGCTTGATTACTTTGGAGGTAGATATTTTGGTAATGTATCCAATTATTACTTTGTTATTGACTTCTGGCACTATTTATAAATTTTAAATGTTACCTTTTTATAAATGTTTCCTGTATTCCTTCTTTATTTTTATTGATAAATTTCTGTAACTTTAAATACGATTTCATGACGTTTGTTTACTTTGATGATATTATTTGTCAATCATTCCATCAGTATTTTCTTAAGACGTTGTCACGTTCAACTATCGTCAGTAAACCGACTTTACAGACAACCAGTTTTATTTAACCGGTACACAATACAATTATTGTACACAGAAGAATACCATTTCTTATCTTATATTTAATAAAATATCGTGGTTGGCTGTGGTATTACTTCTGGCGAACTATAGGCTCAATTATTTTTTAAATATTCTGATTGCCTGTCCAAGACGCACTAGTAAGTACTTTATAACAGAGCACAAACTTTGTTCCTTTGTATTTTTCTGACGCACTCGAATAAATCCCAGATGGGATTTATCCTCTTGGGCTCCCCAGCTATTAATTCCATTAAAAAAGCACAATTTACGCAAGCGAAGCTTAAATACCACTGAACAGATTTGGACATAATTATGTAGTCCTCGATCTATTGTAACGAGCTTTCACTGTGCTTTCATTTGAATCGGTTTATAAACACAAAAAATATGGAATTTTAATAAAAGAGCTTAATGGTTACTTGTAGTGTGCATTCATTGTAATCATCAGATTGTAAATAAAAAAGCGAAGTTTAATGTATAATAATATAATGTAAATTTAAAATATAACAAGTTAATTAATGTAAGCCAAAGCCATAACCTTAGCCATACCCGTAGCCATAGAAGTAGCCATATCTGTAGCCCTTAGCAATACTTTTTGCATGATTTAAATAGAAGATGTGACGTTGACGGAATTTGATTTGGTATTCTATTGAATATAGTCATTGGGCAGAAAATTAGAAAATCCTAAAGTTAATAGTCGTATAATTTCTCTTCTTTAACACTAATGAGTCATGAGTATGTTGTTCTTGCCACCTGCGACACTGGGAGTTTAGTGCCGGCAAAACCTTTACAAATGATACACCTAAACCTTTCTCTTGAATTCCTGTTTCTATCCGTAAAAACTGCAGAAAACTCGTACTCGGTAACTGTAACATTAAACTCTACTTTTAAATCAGCTGTAACCCGTTGAATGTTCATTAAAAATAATACGTCCAGTATCGACATAATCGATAGTTTCAATAACGCTACTAAACCGAACGCTGTCGTTAACGCTGTTCAGAATTTTGTATTGTGTGTAATTACCGGAATCTGCTGCTATGACATTAACGAGGGCCCACGTGCTCGTACGCCGTACGCGTATCATAAAATTAATAAAAGTAATTACCGCACGTTTATAACGGCATGTCAAGCCGAGAAAGCGGCACTATTTATTACTGTCTGGGAGCTCTGCTTACGGCAATTTAAAATGAAGCGGGAATTTTAAGTTCTTGAAAATTGTATTCTTGAAACACCTGAGATCTCTATAACGTCATTAGCTTCTTTCACAAATTACCCCTGTCTCATGTCTTCTCGGAGGATTCGCTCCTAGTATACATTTCTAAGTGACAGTTAAGTGAATGTTGGACCAACGCTCACGATGGTTTATGTTCAAATCTTAGACGCACCTTAAATTTAAACATGTTATTATTATCTGTTAAAATCGTAAACTGACAGAACAAAATCAACTAATTTTTCGAGAAGAATATTGTGCATGCTGATAAAGTTAATGTACGAGTACATCTTATAGAAGAACATCGTTTTGGCTTAAATCCAACCCTTGTTCTCTCGGCCCTTAATTTGTCCAGCTCCTTACATGGGACTTTTGAGGGTACAGAGAGCAAAGTAGTTTCTCTCCAATACAGTGGTATTTCAATTACCAGGGTCGCCTTTTTTGACACAGTAATTAAGGGACCAATGATCCAATCATCTTAGAGATCTATCTTATCTACTTCGACCCATTTTTTTTCTAACTATTCCACTGTTAATATCTCAACAAATGGAAGAAGCATCAGCTGTTTTTCGAGACCAGAAGCAAGAAGCAGAGCCATAGCCTTTTTAAGGAAAGTATATCACTATCAACGTTTATAGGGCTTAACAATACTCGAAGATGAGTAACGGCGGGTGATATATCTGTCCATTATTTTCTTTTCCTTTCTTACACACCAAAATTGCTTTAAAAACATATCTAAGTATTGCAAATGAATACATGAAAGAAAATCGACAACAAAGCCATTGAAATCGTAAATGGTCAGACTAACTCGCTCGTGAGCTGTCACGCAAACGTATCGCGTACACGTACTAGTCCTTAATCTACCCTCGTAATAATAAAAAAATAAATTTAAGTTAAAATGCCTAAATGTGATAAGTGTGATAAATCAATAAATAAAAAAGCACCAGGGCTGGAATGCAACAAATGTGGCAAATATGTTCATGCCAGTCAAGTTTGTTCAGAATTATCAGCCAAGCAATTGTCAGCGTTGCGTAATTCGGAGAACCTGGAGTGGACCTGCATGGAATGTCACCGAGAATCACCAGTCAGGAAATCGTTTATCATGCCAGAAGAAGATGACGAAGAGGATGAGGAAGCCAATATCGAGCTGGCAAACGACTTAGACAGCCATACAAGTAAACTCGTTCGCGACATATCAAAAGAGGTTAAAAAAGCGCTTAAATTGGAGCTATCATCCGTGAATGCAGCGTTAAGCAATTGTAGTAAGAAGATGGAAGATATATACAGCACCCTGGAAATTTTTGGTACTAAAATAAAAGACTTAGAAAACAAAAATAGCAATCTTATAAATCAAAATACCCACTTACAATTAAGAGTAGATGCATTAGAACAACATATAGAGATGGAACAGAAACAACTAGAAACTACGGTTGAGGTTGTAGGAATTCCAGAAGTTCCAAATGAAAACTTGGACGCTACGGTAGAAAAGCTAGCCAAGAAATTAAATGTTGACAACAATTTGGTGAATAATAGTCGCAGAATAAGTGGAATAAACGGTAAAGAAGGCGTTATTCGAATTCAACTACATCAAGAAAAAGATGCTATACAGTGGATCCATGCCTCGCGGAGAGGTATGTTGACTCTAGAGTCTGTGATACCCGACTCTAATCCTGATCTTGGCAAAAGTAAAATTATAATTCGCCGCGCCCTCACCAAAACAAATAAAATTCTTCTGTGGAACACAAAGCAACTACTGAAAGACACCTTTAAGTACATTTGGTTTCAAAATGGCAAAATATTGGCTCGCAAGACAGATAACGCCAAACCAATTATCATAAGAAATCTAAAAGATGCTGAAAATAACTTAAAACAACACAATAATTGTCGGTAATAGTGTCAATAAAAGTCAACTCAGGTGTACAAGAGGTAACTGAATTTTTCGACTGTCCTACCATCAGTGACTACAATTTACTTTTACCTAAAAATTCCTGTAAGCTAACTATTGTTCATATTAATGTAAGATCTTTATGTAAAAATTATTGTCACGTTTTGCAATTCATAAATTCATCCTCTATTAATATTGATGTCCTTATCCTAACGGAGGTAGGCATATCTGACAACATTAAAGAAATGTTTAATATTGATGGATATAAAATGCACAGTAAACTGCGTGTGAATCGGAAGGGTGGTGGTATTCTTATGTATATCAAAAATAATTATGAATTTGTAACCGTGAACACTTCATTACAACATTGTGAATCAATAATCGGAACGTTAACAACATCACATTACTATAAAGCTGTTATCTGTGCATTTTATAGACCTCCAGATGAAAGTAAACATTTATTTTTCACGGAAATTAAACAGCTACTTTGTAAAGATATTTATATGCACTCTGAC
Source organism: Hesperia comma (assembly GCA_905404135.1). Taxonomy (NCBI): domain Eukaryota; kingdom Metazoa; phylum Arthropoda; class Insecta; order Lepidoptera; family Hesperiidae; genus Hesperia; species Hesperia comma. Next base: position 16,430,467 of record FR990028.1, read on the forward strand.
GTATACTTACTAGGAGACATAAACATCGATTTGAAATGTAAAAATAACATCCGTGATTCATACTTAAACAGTTTAGCAGAGTGTGGTCTAACGAGCGCGATTACAGACTACACAAGGATTGAACAACGAAATAACTTAGTCACTCGCAGTTGCTTAGATCACATTTTTGTAAGATCGCGCTCGTTAGAACTGTACTCGGCGGCGCTCGGTACTGTAATAGCGGACCACAGAGCGATCGTATTGTCATGTCTCGCCGTTGTTGGGTCGGCACACGTACAGGATGATGCAAAATACGTCACGATGATAAATCATAACAAATTAAAACTACTCTTAGAAAAATTAGATTTTAGGGCTATAAATAATATGGAGTGTCCAGTTCAGATTTATGCACACCTTAAAAATTCTTTTAGTTCTTGTTACGATCAGGCAAAATACATAAAAAAGTTAAATACAAGTAGCAAACGAAACAAACATAGGTGGATTAATGAAAATATTAACAATATGTGTCAAAAGAGAGATGAACTATTTATAGAATGGAAAAAGGATGTCGGTAACAAAATACTAAAGTTAGAACTAAATAAGCAGAGAAATAAAACCCGTAAAGTAATAGAAAAGTCGAGAAATAAACATTATTATAATATGATAAATATGAATAAAGATAACCCTAAAAAGCTTTGGGAAATACTCAATACTTTATCTGGTCGCATATGTAAGTCAGTGGATGAAATTATACTAAAAGCTTTCAAGAAAAGCCACCTATCGGTCAAAACTTTAGCTCAAAATTTCGGGAAAGAGTTTGACGGTAACGTAAAAAAAATTTTGCCTGTTTGTAATAAAAACATATTGAGTGAGGCTGAATATGTATTTCCGGAATCTAGATCAATGATGTTCAAGAAAGCGTCTCCCAATAGTATAAAACAAATCATACGTAATCTAAACGTTAATAAGTCCCCAGGCATAGATGGTATTCGATGCATTGACATAAAGAATTTGAGTGATAAAGTCGTAAATGCTATTGTGAAACTTATTAACACCTCCGTTGCGTTAGGATTATACCCAGATGATTTGAAAATTGGTATAGTGAGACCAATTTTCAAAAAAGGTTCGCATAACAATTATGAAAACTATAGACCAATCACAATTCTTTCAGTCATAGATAAAATAGTAGAAAAATTTATATGTAAACAAATTCAGGATTATTACAAAACATATGATGTATTATCTAACTCTCAATTTGGATTTCAATCTAATAAATCTACTTCTAATTTACTTTCAAAATTCACCGATGAAATAAACTTACACCTAAATGACAAAGAGCATGTTCTCTTGCTATTTATTGACTTCAGCAAAGCATTCGATACACTAAAGCATGAAACACTTATAAATAAACTTGATAATACAGGTGTCCGTGGTACTATCTCAAAATGGTGCGAGAATTACCTTCAAAATAGAAAATTTCAGGTTATGATACAAAATGAGCTTAGCGACGAAATACCAGTTCTTACAGGAACAGCGCAAGGATCAGTGCTCGGGCCTTTGCACTATCTAGCATATGTCAATGATATGCAAAACGTAATCCGTAAGTGTTCTGTTTATCAATACGCCGATGACACATGTCTTATCGCAGCAGCCCCTGATGCCCTTCTAGCAGCACGGTGGCTCCAGGACGATTTTACTAACTTATGCAAATGGGCTCATGATGTAGGACTTATTATTAATTCAAGTAAAACCAAACTAGTACATGTCAGATCAAACTACTTGCGAAACAATAAAAATACTCCGATACAAATATTTGCACATGAACACTCATGTCTACACGCACCTATACAATGCAATTGTTCATGTAACTCATTGGAACAAGTATCTACTTATAAATATTTAGGTCTTTATGTTGACGAAAGATTTAGCTGGGGCAATCACATTGATTATGTGTGTAACAAACTGAGAGCCATGTTGTCCAAATTTGCGATTTTAAAGTATAAAATTCCATACAAAATTCTCATCAATCTGTATCACTCCTTAGCTGAATCTATAATTTCTTATGGGCTAACAAGCTATGGGCGAACATTTAATACATACCTTGATAAAATCTATAGATTACAGTTGAGGCTCCTTAAAATAATATTACCAAATAAAATAAAAAAAAACCCTGAAAGGCGAAAATGACATTAAATTTTTTAAACATTGTAAAGTACTTCCGATACATGAAAAAGTTAATATGCTACACTTACAAGAACAATTTAACAATAAAGATATTCAAATTAAAATTAATCACAATAAGATGACTAGAAAGGTATCCCAAAATAAGTTATGTGTCCCCAAAATGCGAAATTACTATGGTAAACGAACAAATAAATACATAATACCTACACTTATTAATAAAATTAATTACGAAGTAATAAAAGATATAAATGAAAAAAAACTACAAATTGAAAATAAAAAAACTATATTTTAGTTATTTGGAGAAAGAAGCATTCTAATTTAAATATATATAAATATTTTTAAAAAAACATACATGAAATTAACTTACTTGTGATTATTATAAAATAGGCTAAACAGCGGGCGTATTTGTGTGTGTGGATGTGGATGGATGCTGACTTGAATGTGTATGTTTGTGTGAGTTGTATAATGTATGTGCATTGTGTAGGTATCGTGTGAAAAAAAATAATTAAAATAATTTAACAGGTTAAAAAAAAAGAACACATTACGATAATAATTATTATTATGACGGAATCATTCTGTACATGTGGCGTGGCGTACACAATAATGTGATCGCCTGATCGCATTTTATTTGCAATTACCCGCTTTCAAAATTGTCGCGTTTGTCGCATATCATAATAAAATAAGATTATACCTACATTGTTTTAAGAATTGCTAGTACGTACTAATTATTGAATTTTGTTCTACGAGTATATTTAATTTTTACTTAGATAATAGCTCATGAGTGTGTGTCCAAGACAAACCTAATTTAGGTTTTATGGTCACCTATTTGTAAAAACACTGTATTCTTTTTTGTTATAATAAATAAAAAAAAAAAAAAAAAAAAAAAAAACTTTTCAAATCAGCACGTGACACTGAGGCGCTCTCACACCCCTGGCCAGTACCCGATTCCTATAATCCTGTTAGATCCAATAACTTTTTACGGTTGTCATTACATGATTCGTGAATGAAGTAAAATTTCTACTTTCTCTGTTGCTTGTTACTTCGTGGAAGTTTTCAAGAGACAAAAAGATTTTTTGGTTAATCGAGCATTATAATCCCTATATTATTAAAAAATAGTTCTCAACATCAAGATCATAGTTGAAATAAACTATAAGAGGAATATAAACTGTGATAAAAATAATTTGTTGAAACTGATATTCTACGAAAATAGCTAACTGGACATGAATTCTAGAATTTCAATCATTATAGTCTATAATTATACCTAAAAATTAGATTTTATACAAATTATAATAGTCCACAATTAGTCACTAATTAGATAAAAGTGGATAGAAAATATGAAATGTGATTATGATAAAGTATCCACAGTAAGATTAAATAGACGTAGGTACTGAAAACGAACTTAGTCGGATAGTGAAATCATAAAAGTTTCTCATAATTACTAGTCTTACCCCGTATGGCATCATGTACGGGTATCGGTTGAAGTAGAACCATATTTATAGTCCAGTCCCTTAATATTTACCTGAAAAAGAAAGATTAAATAAAATCAGATTATTTCACAATATGAACAACAAACAAGTTCTTTCTGTCAATAAAACATATGTAAATGTGTAGTAACATTGTAAGCGTAAGTAATTGACGACGGATGGCGCAATGGTTAACACGCCGGAGCGCTGTTCCGAGGGTCCTGGGTTCGATTCCCAGCGAGGCGGCAATTTGAATGATGAGTTTAAATTTCCGTTCTCGGTCTGGGTGTGTGTCTTTGTCTTGTGTGTTGTCCATGGTCCACAACACAGGGAATCCTAGTGTGGAGCTATGAGTGTGAAGCGTTATTTATTAATTATTATTATTATACATGTAAATAAAATTGACAAGTCTGTTTGTGATTTAAGATAACAGTGTTTTTCCAGTGCATATGGACATTTACATTATACCAAAACCACGGTTTCAGCATCGATTAGTGAAGCGATTAGGCCCAAATGTAGCCAGTTTGACTATTACATTCTAAGGGTGCATACAGATTATGTAACATGTTATATAACTTCTGTTATGTAACACGTCCACATTATCTAACATTGTTGTATCACAATGAAACATATAACAAGACACAATGTGTTTTTGTAAGACATATCGTCCACATTTATAAAACATGTTATATAACTTTGTTTTATAACATCTTTTGTTATATAGTCTGTACGCATCCTTAAAATCACAACTACGAATACAACATGACTAACAACTGAAGCTGTCATAAAATGGAATCCAATTTTTCAAACTTTCAATGCAAGTTTTTGCTTAATTAGGAGGAGTGATAAAGACATAGCTTAGCTGAGGCATAATGGCGACAAGTCAAGGAGTAGGTACAATACCTATCTGTAACAATTAATCGTCGCTAACACCAGGACAAGCAGTGACGAGGCGTTACTCCGATAAAATAGCTGCCATCACAACAATAACCCTCGACCATGTTTAGAATGCAATTAGTATTGTTCGTTGTCAACGAGCCTACTTAACGAACTTTTTGTTCCGATCCCTGTGTACTGAGCACTAAAGTTCATTTTTCGTTAGAATTGCCCATTCACTTTGTTTGATAGATGATATTTTAATGAATTGTTTTGTGTCAGTTGACAGATGGGTTCACAAATTAATAACTAAAGTGGTATTTATAACATAACATTTGTAACGCAGCGGCTTTCGGTTGATTAATGAATTATGTCACAATAGTTTTTTTTTGGGAGAAAGCAACTTCTGTCTTATTGAATTAGGTACCTATATAAAAATGTAACTGGTTTATGTCTGTAGCTACGTAAGACTTAAGAAAAAATGTATAAAGGTTTTTAGTTCCAATAAAAGTCAAAAAATAGTTTTTTAAAGTTTTTAAGCAAAAATTTAGTACCTAAGCTATTATATAAGCCTGGTCATGTTTACTGTTTATTTTATTTCAATCAAGTTTGAGTTTCATGAAAACCAAGGGCAGTCAACATTTTGTAAATTAGAGATTTGAATTTTATTACTTTTTTAACCTGTCAACTGTAGGTATGTAGTGTCTTATTTATTTCCCCAAATTTAATTACTCTTGTATCTACGGATACAATGTTAATCTGGCTTTTTTCACAGTCATCTTTTGTTATAAGATAGATATTGGCCTAACCGCAATTTTTCCCAATTTCTAGACGATATAAATAATCTATGTGAAGGGTCCCTCCACGCGTGTAATATCATCTCAATACTTATTACTCAGGATATTGGGAGATCTCAAGAAATACGTGATACGTGATTTTAATATAAAAATAGCAGAAAAGTTACCAATCTCGCTTAAAATAGGTATGATACATCAAATGTTATACAGACATTGGATATAATATAAGTGATATCGTTTCCATAATATTTCTGAATGTTAACTACATTAACCTGGAATTATCGCGAATTAATTAATTAACATAAAGTAATATTGTGCCAAGTTTCTCCATGACAATCATCTTTTTAAACTTGTAAATTGCACGAAAAGGAGAAAGGAATGCATCGGAGGGATAAACCTTATTAATGTCATTTAATTTAATTAGGTTCCTGATCGGTTCTTGATATTTCAAGTGTTCACAATTCACAACACTGCGGATTGCGGACTTCAGTGCGGATAGTCGGAGGGGTAAGTGGCCAACCCAGTATCGGAAGTTTTCATGCCGCCCGAATGCCTCCGACACAGTAACGACTGCTATCTATCGATAACAAAAAATATATCAATTGAAACCTATTTATTAAAGTGTAAGGAACCTGTCGTTATTGATCTTGGCAACCCATGACCTTCCCACGGTTGGCCATGGACATCCCCCATAGTTCACCGCGCTGGATAACTTCCGAGAACGTCAAAAATAATTCCAGTAAAATATTACATCGGTGTAACTGTGTAATTAAAACTTATACCTGTATTACTTACCTGCGTCTCATAATTAATTGTATAGATGTCATGAAAATCTCGACCTACTTTGACGATACGATTATAAATTTGTTTGAGCAGGCTTACTCCACCGTATGGTTATTAAAATCTGCTTTTCTGCGTAATCACTTGTACAGCTCGATTAGAGCCTTTGATATCCAGAGGGATTAGCGTAATATCATAGATTATGAAACACAAAGGCGAGTTACGGTAAAACATTATGGTCTAGCTGTCCTGTCAACAAGATTTAAATTAAACTAACTATCCCGGCAAACGTTGTACTGCAACAATCCTACTTCCTATCCTATCCTTCCTATCCTACTATCCTACTAATATTATAAATGCGAAAGTTTGTAAGGATGTATGTGTGTGTGTGTTTGTTGCTCTTTCACGCAAAAACTACTGAACGGATTTTCATGAAACTTTGCAGTAATATAGCTTAGACATCGGAATAACATAATTTGTTAAAATTTAAAGAGATTTTTGAAGGGACTGGTTTCCCGAAGCGAAGCGAGGGCAGATTTACTAGTATGAAATAAGTATTTCATGGTGAATTTTCTAAATATAAAAATTCACGGCTTCGCCCGCGTAGAAATTGGAAAACTAGATATCTACCAATTACCGTTAAGTTCATCCCAAGGTAACTATTAAATAGAATAAAATATCAAACGTTCTTCCAGGGTTTAAACTATCTTCATACCTAATTTGATTCAAATCGGTTGAGAGGATTTAACAGAAAAAGGAACAGACACACTATCACTTCTTTGCATTTATAACATTAAGTATGGAGTACCTACCTATTCCATAAAAAATTGAACTTCAGAAAATGTTTCAAACTCAAAGAGACATGTTGGAAGAATTCGAATTTGAAGTGATGTTAAGATCAAATTATAGATTTAACGCAGTTCCTCATAACTGTTGGAATACTCTACTATAGTTGTTGAACTTGAATTTACTGATATTCACACTCCACGCTCCAATCACAAAATGGTGTATCGATCCTCTTAAGTTAGACCTAATTAATGGTTATGCAGTGGACACGAAATTGCATGAAGTCGGAAGAAAGTTCTAATACCACTATTAACGAAATGAACCCATAACTTTATTACCTACAGATAAATAGGTTTCTCGTTGTAGAATAATGTTCAGGGGCAAGGCTGTCTGTTATTGCACTACGTGATCAAATTCAAAATGATCAGTAGAAAGAGTTTACCGACATGAACGATAAGTTTGCCTGCTGAAGTTGTCAGGGTGTTACCCAGAATTGAACTGAATTATCTTTAATTTCTACTGTCTACGACTGTCTCTAGACAGTCTAGACAAAACAATTAAGAAATAAAATTAATATAAATGATAATCATGATACGATAAGTATTGAAATTTTCCGTTACTGACACATTTTATTTCTTCAATGGATTTATTTAAAACAAATTGTAAAGGTTCCTTAAGTGACGGGAGTGAGCATTATGGAAGGATTCTTGGAAAAACACCGCTCCCTTCCTCCTGAAGAGGTAAAAAGTGGGTCCAACTTTGTATGAAGTTTCTCTCTGACAACTTTCAGTCTTTATCGCGTGTCCTCCGTAACCTCTTTTAAAAATGGTATTTGAACAACAAGTCAGAAGAAAAGCGCTGTCGAGTTCATTAAAACTCGATATAAACGAATTCCACGGAGCGAAGTTGCGGGTGGAAAGCTAATTTTATATAAAGTTCAACAGGCGGTCTTGTTCCTATAGAGAATACTAACAAATTAATCAACTAACATCCCTTATACCTAATACCTCTGCTAATTGGAGTAAACCCCCTCGCCCCAATTTATATTATTATTATTATTACCTACTATTTTTATTGTAATTACATAATTTGACATTTATTTTAATTTTTTGACATTTTTGATTCATATTTTATATGTTATTTGATTTTATGTATTTATTGTATATTAAGGCCTTATAATTGACATAACTTGATATTGCATTATACAATTTATCTCATTTTTTTAATTTTTTAAGTTTTTTAATCTAATTCTGACATTTTTGATTTATATTTTAGTATAATTATCATGGACGTATAAAGAGAAGGACGTAGTGTCATTATGACAAAACTGTGACCCCGTAATGGCGGCGGTTAGATATGAGTGAGTGAATCATGGGGTTGTCAGGTTAGCCAAATATTTTACCAATAAAACGCAGTTAAAAAGAAGAAAATATTTTAATTGTTAAAAATTTGTTTTTACAAAAAAAGGGACCGACAGAGACCAGCAGAGATAACCCAAAAACTAAAAAAGGTGTAAAGTTCTCGTCACTACAAATTAAAATTAAACATAACTCAACTGCTGTAAATCAGTGAACAATTCCCTCGACTGTCTTTCGGCTCATCAGATCGACTCCAGACCGTCATTAAATTGTTGAGCTTTAATAAACCTAATGAAAACATTAACAAATACATACACTGGTCGCCCCTACAATTTTCGAAAGTTCCTCTCGATTTCTCTAGGATGCCATCATCAGATCCTGGTGGCCTCAGGCGTGACAACAGTACCAAATAAAATCAAAGAAATTAGAAATATTTTCAATAAATTAGAACATCAAAATACTGCAATCGGCCATTGTGTCTGAAACACGAAAGACAGCCATAACTTGACGATGACGTCAGTCTTCAGTGAGCGATCAAACTTCACTATATTTAGTTGTTGTTACCGTATTACAGCATACTCATCTGGAATGATTTTAATAATTTATTATGTATGTTAAATCAATTCTACTCGATTTAATAATAATGAAAATAGGCTTTGATATAGCTCAAATTTGCCCAGGATTGATATATTGGTTTTGAGTAATTTCCCCGCAAAAAAATACAGAATTTAGCTCGTCTTGTAAGTAAGTAGGTACATTATTGTATAAAAAAATGTTTATATCACTAGATACAACCACCTTAGTTAAAAAAACTTGTTTTGAAGTCAAATGACAAATGATATTTTATTTTACTTTTATAGGGTATTGTACAATAACTTTCATTGTTTATTTTTGAGTCAAGCTCCCCAACATCATCTGAGTTTTTAGTTTAGGTTAAGAACCTGATACCTACAATTAGAGTAGCGAATGGGTATAGCTAGAAAGCACCTAATATTGTATTACTTCTAAGTAGACACGTAACAGGTATCTGTTAATAATCACATACCTATTATATTTATTTTAAATATTATTTTCTTGTTTGGAACATGTAAAAACACTTTGTTGGGGTTTGTTATCGATGTATTTTTACACAGAGGTACTGTAGGTATACTACTAAATCTTTTTGGAATTAATTTTAATTACAAATTTTGTTAAGTTCCTTCACCATGCCTATACATATTATGACATATTCTTGACTGAGTAATGACGTCAGAGCTGACGCCATGACACCTGCAAGCGTTTTTCGCGGTCTCTGAAAAAGTATTAGAAAAATAGCTGTAAACTTGGTTAAACTATAGTTTATTACGGAAATAAAGGTTTTTTAGTCAATAGTGAACGTCTACCCCGTTTATAGAAGAAGATTTCAAAATCGTTCGTCATGCCTATTATCAAAATCGGCTCATAAACGACGAAAAAATTGCTTAACAAACATAAGAAGAATCATAATATACATATATATGGTCGGATTGAGAATTTCCATATTTTTTAAATTCGGTAAAAAAATTAACAAAATCAAAATCAAATTTTAAATTATTTTTTTCTCAGAGATCTGATTATGTGATTCGGAATCACCATGCTAGAGAGAACTATGGAAGTAAATAGAAAATCACATACACGTAAGCATAGTTTTTATGAGACAATTTCTCATTTAAATTTTTTAAAGATTTCAAGTGTATTTAAAATCAGTCCGGAGTCCTCCTTTAGGCGTGTATAAATCTTTAGCTTTAAAATGGAGACTGCAAGTAACACTATATTTGTTTGGAACCCAATTATTTTCGCCGTTACAATTTCGAATTATTAAAGTCGTTTCTCCATATTAAATTTGCCTTAGAAAATCTGGTAAAAAATAAATAACTTATAAAAGAATTTTTAAAATAAATAACTCAAAGTGACCAAATTTCCCACAATCTCGGTAATATGCTTACGTGAATACTGACAACACTGAACTTTAGTTGTCTTTATGATCGTCGAAAATGAAATTTTATTTCGATATTTTTTAAATAGATAAAGAGAATAAATTAATAAATTACCTATAAAACGTGATTCCAGGATTTTTTTCCCTTTGGTCACTTTGGTTTTTGCAGAATTTCACCACGCAAGACATCTTTTTTGACCTACTATTTTCTCCACGTTACGTATCGGCCGCGTTGACGTTCAAACTCGTAATGGCCGACTGGTGTGTCAATGTGTGTCATGCTGGCTTGTACGGATAGCGACCTGGCCGACCTGACCGACACAGCTTGTTGTTTAGCGAGGCTCCGTCCTTCTCTTTATACGTCCATGATAATTATGTTATTTATTTTAATGTATTTTTAAATGGAATGGTTAAATAGGATTACTGTAATTGTTGAATGAAATGTAAATATTCTAATTTTCACTTAGCTAGCGCATTAGGAATTCCTGTAAAGCTAGTTATAAGAGTTGAAATAAATAAATAAATATTATTTTCCATAACAAAGTCTTCATATTTCCAAAGACTGACTATAAAATATTATTGTTGCGTTTGGTACGAAGAAACGTAAGAACGTCAAGAAGCTTCACTGCATGCTTCTTGGTAACATTACACTTTCTCGCTATTTTAGACGGACAAAGAATATAAAAAATAAGTGCTACAATATATCCATTCTCATATTGCGCAAAAATCAGAAAAGTCTGGAAAAATAGTGGCTAGAACTGTCAACAATGACCACGATCCACAGACAGAAGGAAACTAAACTGGTAGAATAAAAAATAAAGTGTTCATGAGTATCGACGATACCTATGAACAAAGAATTTTAAATTCCATTGGATCTTACACATAATTATGAAGCAGTACTGTAATCCAACAAATTGTATGAAATCCGTTGCGTGCGAAAGCAAAACTATTTGAATTTAATTAATGCCATCGCAGATCGCAGAGTTTCTTCGCACGGAATAATTCAAAATGCCTTCTATATATACCTTGAATTTGGCAGGCCATTAATATAACGGGCATTGGAGATAAAGCAATGTCCGGCCTGGCCCCGACTCATATTAATAGCACGATCCGGACACACCGCAGTCTTGTTTTCATCGCTACAAAATTGAAACAATCGAGATCACTCAATTCAATACCGTACAATATACGTACTATTAATATTCGTGAATTTTTAATTAAATCTTATACACACATATACACATATAAAAGATAACCGCTAGGGGATGAATCAATGTTCAATACATATTTCAGTTTAAAAAAGTGGGTTTGTAGAATAGCCAAATCAAAAGTTGGCATGTCGTCAAACTTAGCTATTACTAGTCCAATACATCTCCACCTGCGTAAATAATACGCCGTACTATCTGCAATGTAAGCTGTCGGCAATACAATACAATACAATACAATACAATACAATACAATACAATACAATACAATACAATACAATACAATACAATACAATACAATACAATACAATACAATACAATACAATACAATACAATACAATACAATACAATACAATACAATAACTTTTTATTCACCTCCACACAAAAATTACAGAACCTAAACGTATCAGCTTTCTTTCTTATAAAAAATCTTTATTGTTCTTTATTCTTCCCTACAATAAAATTAATTGTCTTTCTTTGTAAATCGTAGGTATTTGTTTTTTAAGTCGAATTATGTTAAAAAAGTACCTATCTATTTACGAGTATAATGGATTACGATGACTTTATTATTATTCACGATGAAATGCTTACATATAGTCGTAATCCCGCGCGAATTTCAGGAATAATTACTCAGAAAGCCACATGAATTTATTTTACTGCCTATTTATTATTTATTTTATTCTTTAAGCTGGCAAAATTTGTTGAGCGCTTCAGTGCTTTGGAGGGCACATCAAGTTGTCGCTCCTGGTTTTAATTAATCGACAGCAGTCGTTAAGTTATGGCATTCGAGCGGAATAAAAATTTTCGATACTAGGTTAGCCACTAACCTTCGACCAATCCGATTTACGAGTTACCCGCTACTCGCTAGCGGTGGGATACCTGCCTTAGTCTCCTATCTACATTCTAGTCGTCAATTTCCATAAACGTGTGTTGATTGATGAATGGTCGAAATATCTACAAACACGCAATTTATTCATGCGAGAATTTCCGAAAACAATTTCTATTTAAATCAGAGGACACATTTGAATTAAAAGGAATAAAAACAAAATTCCCTGATGCAATAGGTTTCGAATGAACGATAAATCGAGCGTTTATAAAGGCTTAACCTTTCGCTTCACCTGTGTCGTAAAACAAGTGTTTATCAAAAATGATACAAATGTTGAACACATAAAAATTGCGATACAATTTCGAAGTATCTTTGTTCTCAATTCGAATCCAAAAAGTAGACAAAACAAAATATCTGTATCACTTGCAGCAATCGCTTTCAAACTGAGAGTTACAAACATATCAGATTCTATCAATGGCGCTGCATTTGTGAATCTCTGTCAAACGTGGCATTGTAGGCGCTTCATTGACTCTTTGTACTCGTCCCAGTTGTGGTCCATTCGTTTGTTGGAGCTCGATGTGACGCTTTTTCTGTGCCCATTCCTAGCTTTGTCAGGAAATTGCGATATGGAGCCTGTGTCTAATGTGCCGTGAAGAAGTGAGTGTACTGCAAAAGCAAGTGAGATGGGGAAAATTAGGGAATTGGTTCACAAATGAGGTGAATCGCATTCTGGTAATTTCGTTTGGAACGTACTGGATATCGTTGAGAATTTTTTCAACGACAGTTAGACAGTACGGCTGTCTATTTATTTTTTATATTTGTTGTAAACCATTGCGCCGATCGGGTCGATATTTTATTTATTTATTTATTTAAACTTTATTAACCACTATTCGTTACATAACGGTACAAAAGGCGGGCTTAATGCTAATTGCATTCTCTACCAGCCAACCTTTGGGCTAAGCAGAAAAAACACGATGAGCGGTACTAAATAAAATACATTATACCATGTCTACATAATATACCTACAAACATAAATTAAGTACATAGATAGATAACGTATCTAAACACATATACATATACACATATATACTTAAATTAATACATACACATTATATACATATACATACATACATACAATTATTATTAAATATGTAGGAGCGAGACCAAAGTCTTTACGCTGATCTAGTAACGCCACCTATGAGTAATCGATGAAACTAGTTTTGGGAACCTAACGCCATCTATGAATGATGATTGGAAACGAAACAGTTATTGTTTGGGCATGGTCGGTATGGAGTGGGGGTAGAGATGGCGTCGTAGAGAACCATAGCTGTCATGATCATTCTAAATTGAGCGCTTAGACCGAGCGGACGTGTCGAACCCACTGCCATACCAAACTTGCCGCGTTTCCAAGTTAAATTTGAATTAATCGTGCTGATCCTTTGCCACTTTGCTATTATTTTGTCGTCAGCTTTATTTCTAAGTTTAATTTAATGTAATCTAAATTAATTTTGGTGATAACTGTATTGAAGTGTTGGAATAGACGTTTAAACTCAGTGTACAGACTATTATTTCTTATCCCCAGTCACGTATAACCCAAAGTATAACAACCGCTCTGACCCTGGCTCCGAGATCAGAAGCTGGGATAAAGAACTCTGTCCACGTTTTCAGGTGATATCATGAGGCGTGGATGCAAGTGAAAGTGCAAAGTGCAGTGAAATGATGTGACTAGATTTTCAATAAAACGGCAAGTATCGATATGAAGGATTTTCAAGTAAGACGGCGAGTATTGGTATGGTATAATTTTTTTATTTCATTACATCTGTGGTGACAAAATTTCGCAGCTTAAATTTTAATTCTTGCGTAAACTAGATAGTGTGTGTGTCAAATAGTTTGTTAAACAATCATGAGTGATTAATACAGTCGTAGATTTTCCGTCATTATCGTTTATGTCAGCACCGGTAGTAATATTATTTTCTTTGTTTTCTTTCCCTGAAAAAAAATATCATTCAGTGGTTACCTTGGTCAAAGCCAAAGTTGCAAGTCTTTGATTTTACTGTAATTTAACCGAAGTGTCATACATACTTCGGAAGACGCTAGTAACTTGCGTTCAATTTGTTCAAAATTTAATGAAGGTAGATTTGGGGTTAAATTACTAGGACACCCGAGGGCCAAGTACCACTTCAAGTGTTGTTATAAGAAGTGAATTTGAGTTGAGTAGTGGCAATAATATTTCTCGTTCTAGTATGGTGCAAGGTGTAATCTGATTAAGTTGTTACATTATTTCTGATTAGCGAACAGTAATTGGTGTCATTACTCAGCTGCTAAACATATCGCTTAGTTGAGGTGATGTGTCCCTTGCATTATTCAATGAAGTCTATAAGTATCGTTGCTTGATGGAGGTGACTCTAGTTGCTGTCGATCGATATAGATGATAGCAACGACACTTTTCGCTGATTAACGTCTGTAATATTACTTGCTACTACTACGATACTGTTCACTAATGAGTGAGATGTTTTCATAATATTGGTGCGCGGTTGCTTAAGCATTATTTAAGCGTTTCGATATTTGATGTTGAACTAGGATTCGTTCTTTGTTCCTATTGTTAAAGATCATGGGGATAGATTAGATTTTGTAGCCTGGTCGAAAAAGAAAAATACGCGTTTGATCTCTGGAATTTTGTTACGTATTCCGTGTAGGTACATTTTCAATTGATAACGTGATAAGGTGTTACAGTGCAGTGTCCTTTACCACAAGTGTTGTTTTCTTTTGTCACATGCGTTGAATTCTTAAAATTATTTCTTGATTACTTTTTATTGGTATGCAGTGACTGACAGCAGTGATACTGAAAGTACTGGTCAGGTAGCGGGTGAATAACGAAAGTATTCTTTTAATTATCTTGGTGTTTAGTGATTTGGTGCGCCGCTTTTAGTTGAAAAGAATTAATTAAAAAAAAAACCCGTTACAGCTTATTTGGTTGTCGTTTTAAAAGTGATTAATTAATTGTTTTGTTTCGTATTCTAAATACGCGGGTAAGTTACTGTTACGTTTAAATATTGAGAAAGGGGTTACCTAATGATTTAAATATTGTCTTCAGAGGTATTTTAGACGAATTTATTGAATTCTTACCCGATTCAAATTCTACCCACTATATTTTTGAAATAAATAAAGTCGATTTTTGCTGCATTTAGGAAGCGATTCTAGGTTTTAAGAAGCTGGAGACCAAGACCTTGTCTGGTACCTGTCTGGAACCAAGGGTGACATCACCTAGTTGTGGTAACATGAAACGAGGTAAAAGTGAAACGGCGTTTTTGGTATGACAAACTTTTATTTTATGACATCCGGTGTGTTGGAGTTTCATAACTTCAATTTTATTTCGTGCGTTGTGAAAATACAACCTTCTGTTGTCTTGTAATTAGTGATCGATAAAATAATAGTTGGATACAGTCGGTTCCCTAATTATTATTTTTTTAACAAGTGCAGCAAACTTTGATTGGATTTAATTTACCTCGTGAAACCAATGAGTTTTTAACGTTATTCGTGTTCTGTGTTCCAGCTTGGTTTTCGAAGATGGCACGGGTTGTTTCTGTGGCGATCGGGAGCAAGAGCAGCACACGAAGGTTGTACTCGTGTTAATTGGAACTGCATTGATGGCTGTGTGCGTGCGCTGGCGCTGGCTTCGTGGTGTGATGATGAAGCATCATCGGTTATTGCCGCGGAACGGGCACAACGTTACAGGTGATCTGTTTTGTTTAACTGGTTTTCTTATGGCTTATAGTAAAAGTGAATTAAACTCTTCCATTTTTGAGACATTACTGGATATTAGGCGATCCCTGTATTTTTCTTGGTTAAATTAGTTGGGTAATTGAGAAACAATAATTATGTTGCTTATTGATCTGAATAATTAGGAGGTACGGTTAAGAGAGAATAATTAAGAGAAAGAATATTCTCAATATAATGTCTTCGGGACAAAGATTTAAGTGGATTAGTTTTTATAGAATTACTTTGTTATTGAATCATCCAATTCAAAACCGTTCAATTTAATAATTGGGTAATCTGTTCAGTATTACCGGTTATAATGGTTTAATTAGTTTTTGAATTGATGGTGGGTATGATATCAGAATGAAACAAAATTATTAATAACTAGCGACCCGCCCCGGCTTTGCATAGTACTATATAGCGAATCGCTATCGTCACCTTTCAATTAATTAAAACAAAACCTTAATGAATTATACGCCGTAACCATGCGGAATCCTTCTTCGATTGGTGGGAATCATTTGAAAGTTTGTTCAGTAGTTTAAAGACTAGTTTTCATCCATCCATCCATCAATCAGCCTTTCGAGGTCCACTGTTGGGCGTAGGCCTCCCCTAACTGGCGCCACCCTAACCGGTCCTGAGCTCTCTGAATCCAGCGGATGCCCACCGCCTTCTTCAGTACCGCCTGAGTAGCATACAACCTATGTGGCAAATAAATTCTGAAGTCTTATGTTGTATCACCTATCCTCATAGCAGACAAAGTAGTAAGGCCCTCATGGCATGTTTCTTCAGATATCCGTGTGTCAATATTAATACACTTTACCTGTGTGATAATAACTGGTGTGACTTCATTACTTTATTGAAAGGGCTCTCCATAGTGCGTTCAAAGTTATGTGATCAAATTCAAATTGGAATAAGCCCCTGTACTGATGCAGATTAATTTTGTAAGAAGTGCTTCTGTTTATCAGGAAGGGCTGAGCGTAGAAAGATACTCGCGTGTGTGTTTGATTGTTACAGGTAATCTTCAATGACGAATGCGGATTGGTGACGGTAGAGCGTGCTTCCAGATGGAATCCATCCCCAGATTACGTGAAGATGCTGTACGGATTAATCTGCGATAGCGATAGCGTAGTCATAGTGTAAAAGTTAAAACAAACACAAATTATTAATTTGTAATTTTGCTCCTCTAAACTAGTGTTGTAATGTTAGAAACTTGAAAAATTAGTAACTTGTTGAGTAAAAGAAATTTAAAGTAAATTGTAGTAGGGGTCACTCCACAACTTGAGACTGACACATTTTATCAACATTGACGAGTTTGACACTTATTGACCTGTGTGGCCCTGACTGACCTGTGTGGCCCTGACTGACCTGTGTGGCCCTGACTGACCTGTGTGGCCCTGACTGACCTGTGTGGCCCTGACCGACCTGTGTGGCCCTGACCGGCCTGTGTGGCCCTGTCTGGCCTGTGTAGCCTTGACCGACACCTGACTAGCCTGTGTGGCAATGACTAGCTGACTAGCCTGTGTGGCAATGATTCTCCTGTGACAAAAAGACTAGCCTGTGTGGCAATGACTCTCCTGTGACGCAATGACTCTCCTGTGACGCAATGACTATCCTGTGACGCAATAACTATTCTGTGTGACCATAACTATTCCGTTTGACCATAACTATTGTGTGTGCATAATTAAAAGGTAGTCTCATTAATAACGAAAAACTTTTGCTGAATAAAATAAACTTTAGAGCTTTGTTGTAACTTAATTAAAAAGGAATCACACGAGGACGTGTGCTTGTCAGATTGGCCGTGTAGGAGCGAGACCAAAGTCTTTACGCTGATCTAGTAACGCCACCTATGAGTAATCGATGAAACTAGTTTTGGGAACCTAACGCCATCTATGAATGATGATTGGAAACGAAACAGTTATTGTTTGGGCATGGTCGGTATGGAGTGGGGGTAGAGATGGCGTCGTAGAGAACCATAGCTGTCATGATCATTCTAAATTGAGCGCTTAGACCGAGCGGACGTGTCGAACCCACTGCCATACCAAACTTGCCGCGTTTCCAAGTTAAATTTGAATTAATCGTGCTGATCCTTTGCCACTTTGCTATTATTTTGTCGTCAGCTTTATTTCTAAGTTTAATTTAATGTAATCTAAATTAATTTTGGTGATAACTGTATTGAAGTGTTGGAATAGACGTTTAAACTCAGTGTACAGACTATTATTTCTTATCCCCAGTCACGTATAACCCAAAGTATAACAACCGCTCTGACCCTGGCTCCGAGAAATATATATAAGAGATGACGAGCTTACGACTTATGACTAACAAAATATCAGTCCGTTAAGTGTGTCCGGAGTCTTCTTTTAAGTATATATTATGTAAAGATTAAATATAGCAGTGTATATTTAATAGTAAAATGTTTTAAAGATTTAATCTTGAATTTATTTAACGGAAGTTTCTAGAAATTTGTTGTCATATTCTTTCATAAGTTAATAAATAATGTTTTTAAAAATTCAAATTTGTGTTGTGACATTAATAGACATCGTGCGTGAGTATTCTGCATGTTTGTGGTTTTTCTACCATTCATCAATAATATAACAATAGTCTTTGGGGATAATCGGCTAGAATAGATCTATAAGATATAATAAAACCATGAGATTATGTTTATTACCAAATCATAATTATTATTAAAATTAATTGGCTATCTGGGAGAATTTAAATTCTTTTTAGATAGCGCAAAAAAAATTTTACAAGGCAAAAAAATTCTGGAAGTAATCATATACTTACGTAACTATAATAATCATAACGTACCATAATCGTAGATCATACTCGTCAATTCTACTTATTTTAATCAACAATCGACATCGATAGCATCACTTAAGGAACCAACGCACAAAGTTTCATGTGAATCGACTGAAGAAATAAATTGTTTTAGTTTATCACCTTGTTATCTCCCTTTATTGGGGAATTTCCAAAAATCAATTCTAAGTGCTCCCCTACTCTCCCTTGGAAAATTAATCCACATGCCAAGTTTATTATATTGATGTTTATATTGATGATTACATTTGAAGCTCAACAGATATTCTACGTGAATTCACATTTCAATTTATTTTACATGTTTTCGTAAATGGAGCTTCCATTTTCTATTTGGAATGTGAGAATTAATTTGTCTGCATAGTTATCAGAGAATTTAGAATATGTTGACGTTTGCATATAACCGAATTCTCAATTTATTTTCTATGATGAATTTTGCTTCAGTAAACGAAGAAATAAATTGAACATTTGAAAATGTTATTATTTTTTGGAGCTACAACAGGTATTTTTAATTAAAAAATTACTCATATTCTTTTCTCAACGGCATCACAGAGCTGATTTTGACAACATCTACTAACGGGATATACAGGGTGTCCCGTAACGAATGGATAATACGGCACCTACGTGTAGAGGGCACCATGCCGGTTCAGATAAACAAATGTTATGTTCAGTAAAAGTCCTTCCGTTTCCGAGATATTCGACATTTTCAACATTTTCAAAATTGTTCCACCCTTCGCCATTCTTTTTGGCGCCAGGACTATAAATGAAGACATTTTTTGGATCTGTTTTTTGGATAGTATTCCTGGATAGATGTGCTATCGAATGTCTTCAATTATTTTTATAACCAAAGCAAAGTTTTTTTTATAAATTAAGATTTAATACCAACTTAACGTTTTTTCATATTTCATTCTTGACTTTTACTCTGCCGTGGTTAAAAAAAAATGTATGGTGGCTTGAATACCAATTTCAAAAAAAACTAGCCCGTTTCACCCAGATTCTGAAATGGTATGTTACAGGGTATAATCTACCTTTAGATTTGAAATTATTTTCTTTTAAAACGAGGTAGAGCCCATTTTTATGATACTACAATTTAATTCCAACATTTGGTTTGTTACCTTAATGAGCTTCAAAATCATCCAAATTCACTTGACTGTCCCTTATTTGTCAAGAGAGCAAAACATGTGCTCTAATTTAAGAGGTTTGAGCTTATTTTACTTCATTACCTACTTAATACTAAAACCCCTTGAAATGTTACTTTCAGCAAATAAATAAAGCAATCAAATGATAATTTCCGTTGATAAGTATTTTTAACTGACTTAAAAAACAGGAGGAGGTTTTCAATTCGTATCATGTGTTTTTTCTTATGTGTGTTACCTCAGAACTTCGTACTGAGTGAACCGATTTCGATAATTCTTTTGCCATTCGAAAAATAGAGACTGCTGTCTGATCCCTGGTACCTAGTGCCTGTCATGTGGTCCGTTATAAATTTGAGCGCCACCTGGCGAGTGGTTTTTGAGTTATCTCGATTTTAAATTATTTCGGTTATTTTTTAGTTAATAGTTATTTTTAATGAGTGTTCAAAGGTTATTTGCTCTTTTCGCTATTAGAGGGTAAGAGGCTATTTGCTCTCTTTATTCTGGTGGTACCAGAGTTACCAGACTTAGTCATATTCTAGTGGTATAAGGCTTCAAAATTATTATTTTGACCAATAATCGTGAATCAAGAGAATTTGAATGGTTTTGAAGCTTTCTTAAGGTAACAAACCAATAAACTTGTAGTATCATAAAATGGGGTCTACCTCCTTTTCAAAGAAAATAATTCAAAATCTAAAGGTGGATTATACCCTGTAACATACTATTTCGAAATCTGGGTTAAATGGGCTAGTTTTTTTTGAAATTGGTATACAAGCCACCATACATTTTTTTTTAACCACGGCAGAGTAAAAGTCAAGAATGAAATATGAAAAAACGTTAAGTTGGTATTAAATCTTAATTTATAAAAAAACTTTGCATTGGTTATAAAAATAATTGAAGACATTCGATAGCACATCTATCCAGGAATACTATCCAAAAAACAGATCCAAAAAATGTCTTCATTTATAGTCCTGGCGCCAAAAAGAATGGCGAAGGGTGGAACAATTCTGAAAATGTTGAAAATGTCGAATATCTCGGAAACGGAAGGACTTTTACTGAACATAACATTTGTTTATCTGAACCGGCATGGTGCCCTCTACACGTAGGTGCCATATTATCCATTCGTTACGGGACACCCTGTATAATCTTGGTCCCTAAATTGAGTCTTGTTCTAGGTCGGTCACAGTTGTCATGGGTGGCAGCGGAAGGTAGCGTTGTATGCTCTTTAGCTGCTTTACTACCATTAAAAATCGTACTCGAAACCGCAGCCTTTATTAGACTGGCAAGGACAATATCGGGCTGATAAAGTAGAATCAACACCAACATTGCAACATAGTGCGAAAGAGCGCACAGCGAGCGGACCACGAACGCGCATAACTCTAAAATCCTTAATGTCCGCCATTACACTAACACTGCTCTAAACAACATCGCGTCCAGCAGTAACGTATGGGTCTCGTTATTTTACTAGTTAGTTATTCTATTACGTGTTAAATTTACAGTCGGTTCATTAAAAGTTGGGTGCAGGCCAACTAAACGAAAATATTGGCCGTTTGGTAAACTGACTGGCTAGACCGCCTCTTGACTTTAATCTCTGCTTCTATATTGAATTGTAACGGAGGAGTTTTGTACCCCTATTAAAACAACTGTGAGGATATAGATCAGCGGGTAGTGGTAATAGGAGATGTGATGAGGCGAGGTGAGATTTGGCGTACTGGTGAGACGAGATGTGGAGTAGAGTGGTGTTATAGAGAGGAGCGGTGCTTTAGAGTAGAGGAGATAAGTGATCAGGAGGAAGGTTTTGCGTCCTACCAAAATGTTACTCGCCAACAATTTGGCTAATTTTGAAAATAGAACGACGACAGCAAAGAATGTTTTGTGTCGTCAATCAAATTGAATAAAATGTATTTGAAGACGTAACAGGAGTATTTTTCCCTTTTGTAGGATATTGTCCAAAATACAGAATATGTGGATCTTATACCTTTTTGATTTAAGTATAATATAACAAATTAAGCCCATTCCTAGGGACATGTTTGTAAATATTGTTTTAATTATGAAAATACAGCACTGTCGAGATGCGAGAGTTACTGAAATGTTGCATCGGCCAAGCTGTAAAGTTTGTCTGATTTTCTCCAAATAGTGCTTGCGTAAAAAGATGCAGCTAGTGTAAGGGCTTCCGCTAGTTTTAAGCCAGCGTTAGCCTTTTTTGCTCTTGGCGCAGTTTTCTAATCAACAAACTTATTAAAGATCTATAAAAGATCCTTAGGGTCTGTTTAATCTGATATCGAAGCCCGACAAAGTTAACTGCGGGCGTGGGCAATAATTGCATGACCACTAGAGGCAAAAATTTCTTTAGCACTTCCATGCTTCGGCAGTTTATCGATATATAGCAGTCATTAGGCAATGTGGGAGCTTTTCGGGCGATATGAAAACCTCCGACACTTAGATAGGCCACTAACCCGCAATGGAGCAGCATGGTAGAGAAGGATCGAGGCCTCCTCAATAATGAGGAGAGAACTTTGATCAGTGTGGGCCTTTAATGAGATGAAGCCAAGCATCTATTTCTCCTAATTGAATCCCAATAGTACGCATAAATATTAAGTGCCTCTGTCAAATATTTTTATAATGAGGTCAGAAAGATTGTGAGGCCGCATCTTGTTTGACTGGCAACGCACCGTTAATTTCTTTGGTGTTACTAATATCTATGGAAAACGTTGACTATCTATCATCAGATGCCTACCTAACATCTAGATAGATGATTATGAGACCATACATGAACAAACATGATACATGTAAATGTGCTTGTCATGGAATTGTCCATGAAACGCCTGCCTTAATATTCCTGTTTACAAGAAAAAATATCAATAATTACTCACCCAAAAGCAAGTTTAATAAGAGTTTGTCTTTGGCACAATTTGTTTTTATTGAGCCTAAGGCGTTCATATCTTTTACACCGTTCGTGGTCTTATTTGGTATTCAAATTCACAAACCTTTTTATTTAGCCACAATTTTTAATTTAAAAAACTTTTTTATACATTACAAACTTTCTAAGTAAACTCTTTTAACCGAAGTATTGTCCTTGAATCAAAGTTACTTACTTATATGACTTATTACCTAATGTTAGCAATCTGGTACACGTCTACATTACCTCTCTCAATTTTTTCATAACACAGTAGATATATAGAAGAAATATATTTAAAAATCTTAAATAATTCTACGTTAAATAATTTCAATGTTATATTCAGCTAACTTCGGTAGATTTAACTTTCGCTCGCCAGAATCGAGATTAAGTTTTGTGAGTTTTGACTCGATTAATTAAAAGTTGGCAGCAGCTTATACGGTGATTTACTGCGAATGGCTGTGTACAGAACAATTTGTTTAGCGATGCAAGTGTTAAATTTCTAAGTGAGCACGTTTGTTCCATTTGTTCCCACTCGGAAGAAACTTAATGTAGCCGAATGCATTAACGTATTTACTTTAAACTGCAATGAAGTTCTTGAAGTTGTTACTTGAATCAAAACTTCGGAGCCAGTTATAAGTGAAAAGTGTAAGTTTTGAACATAAATATAAATAAGCTTTCCATTAAAAGTTAAAACTTTGCAATGGGTTTATTTCTTGGTTGAAACAGATTCACCTTATTCGACTGCAGGAATATAAACTCAGTTTTTATTGAACTATAACTCTATATATAGCTATTGTGCAGCTTTTTCATTATTAAATGTTATTTTATTAGTTTTGTTAGTAACTAAATGCCTAATATAAAAAATATTACGAAGTAAAATGAAAAAGAAACTTAAATTACATTGCTTAAATTACATGCATAGTCGTTTACAACTCTATAAAACTTTAACTTCTATTCTTCTGATTCTATTAAATTTAATGTAATTTATTTGTAAGAGAGACCCGAAAAAACAAACCTTCTAAATGTAGTACATGATTAGAATACATGTGTATTTTAAACTTGACTCGACGTAAAACAAGTAGGGTTCGTAAGCACCAAACTGTCTCTGACTGCAAGTGGGCGTCATAAATTTCGCCTGTACTCACAAAAGGTATTCCGAAAACAGTGACCCCATTCTAAACGAGTACACGAAAGTACCGTCTGAAACAAAATAGAACTTCAGTTCTAACTCATCATCACCGGATGTCGGGACTTGTATGACAGGCGACGTGGGTCCGAACTGGAGCCGTGCTACCGCAATCACAACTTTAACGCCAAGCTGTTAAGTTGGTATTCATGTGCAAAACGCCTGTGTTGATTCGTAATTTGCATGCACATCGGAAACGTCAGCATTGAGTCGGGGCCGGATCTCGTTGGCGCCTCCTGACATTTAGTGTTTGGGATGTTTTACCTTTGAAATGTTACTTCGAATTTTCATATGCATAGCTAGTTTTGATAATATAACGAAGGGTTCAGTTTAAGTAAAACATTACACTTGCTCACATGAGTTATACCTAATTATTTATAGACATGTATAACTCTTATTATTGTTATGCAGATCTTAGCTTTTGTTTTTATCCTGCTTCTAACAGCAGACATTTTGACATATCTAATGACATATCTAATGAATATTGTCGAAATAATCATGAAAATTTACAATAGGATTAGATAGTGTACTGTAAAGGTATACAACATGAATTAAAAATATATAAAGCACATAGATTTATGCGTTTCAGTTGACTTATTTTCATAATTTCACGATAACTTTTTTCTCCGAATCCAAGAATAAAAGTTTTTTATTTTCAAATTATAAGAAAACCTGTCCTTATAATATTATAAATGCGAAAGCCAATTAGCTTGTCCTTCTTTCAGGTCAAACCGGAGTAACGGATCTATGCGATTGTAGGCATCCTTTAATATCTCTCTCTAAGTATAGAGCTATTTTGGGATAATCTCATTGTGGTACGGGAGCCGACGATGCTAAATGTGGATTTACTCGAGCGTCATAGAGACCTATTGGGTTGCAAAGCTTACATGATAAGAAGAAAAAAATATTATATAATGTATACCTTTTCATCGGTGGGGGAAGCGGCTATAGACTTTTAAATATGTAAAAAAAATAATGTCCATGTGGAAATACTCGAGCGCTTCAGATATTGATAGCATCAATGTTCTACGTATTTTTAATAATGTACTATGTTAATCTGATCGTTTGTTTGATGGGGGTGACCGTACGTAAGGGTTGAAAATGAGAGAGAAAAAATCTAATCAAGCACGTCAGATTTTTTAAGGGGGTGTTAAGTGAACCTTAAAAAAGCTCTCATTCAATAATCTGACGATTTCGATGTGACGCAAACTCGCTACAATTATTTTAATATGCAAAAAAAATTCGAACTTATATAATTATGGGGCCCATATTTGGTGGAGGTACTTAACTGGGTACAAGGTATCCCCTGTACCTTAATCTGACGCGCTCGAGTAAATCCCAGATTCCCCTCTTCGGCTCCCCAGCTATTGTGGAGAGAATCAAAGGGCTAGATCGTACGCTCGCTATTTTTGTCAGAAAATTATTCATTTCCAAGTAAAAACACGTTTTAATCAATATTTAAATATGAAAAACCTAAAGTATAAAACTTGTCTAGTACTTAAGTGACTGATATTTTATGTCACTATCTCGGCGTATTAAAATGAGTCCCCAAAAAAGATGATAATTTCGCAAAGGATCTTATTTTCCGTTATTCCGTTCTATACAAAGGGATAAAACAGTAATTATTCAACTTTTTAATGTGATAAAAAAATACTTCAAATTATCAATCACATTAAACTGGGTACCGATATCTGTTTTGCCCAATAGCCCGGGTAAAGTGAATACATGGGTATTGGATAACAATAGTGGGAATAGGTATATGAAAAAAATGGAAATAAAGAAAAAAATAATGAAGAAAACAACTCATCAGTCATTTCCCCCAAAGAAATAATAATATGGTTTTGTTTATTTTAGTAGTTATCTACGAGAACTAGGAACACGAGGACTTGGGACTAGTTTTATATTTATTGGGCTTAAATAAGGTGCATAGCGTTGTTATATCTGAATGAATCTTCTTTATCGAGTTTCGGTATGTTTGAAAGCAATGTTGATAAAAAGTGATTATTTCTTTTTCCGCATTATGGACTACCCAATTCGTTTATTAAATAGTCGTAAGCAATAGTTACGTCTTAATTTTTATTAGTTCTCGCACGATATGTGATCTTGCACTAACTTTATTTGTTTACGACAGAAGGGCGCGGGGAACTTAGAGGGTATCCACTTTTTCTGGACTATCCATTTAGCCCGGCCTTCCCCTATAGGAACTAAATTCAACCCGTACGTAATAATTCCCTTCCCACTTTTTGAACAAATGGTACACTCCGAGAGTACCATAATGAGTATGAATAATGCAAATGCAATTCTATTTAACTAACATGTGATACCATGTCATCTCAGTACGGAATAGGATAAACTTGTTGGCAACTTAGCTCATATACAGATACCGCTTTGACGAAGTTTGCTTTTGATGTACATAAAGTTGGTTTAGTACGCAATGATCATGCAAGAAGTTAGCAGAGGTCAGCACAGATCCCGTTGGCTTGAGCTTGGATTCATCTCAAAGTCGCTTTGTGTATTGTGGTGTTGTGTTGTGATGTTAACCACAAACTTGTGTTTACTTGCACCAAATTACATGAAGAACAAGTGATAAGTGAAAGGCTTAAAACCCAACTACGCTTTCGTAATCATGGTTTTTATGGAATTATGGGAGTAAATGTGCTGGCTGCACCACCCTTCCGATATCGCCCATAACAAGACTCGAATATCACTTGTCTCGTCCTATGTCGGTCGCAGATGCGTTTTTAATCTGTGAGCGTCATAGGACGAGACTCTCGAGTCCTGTTCTGGGTCGGTCACAGTTGTAATGGGCGAAAGCGGAAGGGTGGTGCAGCCAGCACATTTACTCCTATAATTCCCTAAAAAACCATGATTACAAAAGCGTAGTTGGGTTTTAAGCCTTTCACTTATCACTTGTTCTTCAAGTAATTTGGTGCAAGTAAAATGCAAGTGCAAGTAAAAAGGTGCTCTTGATTAATTTGTAATGACGAGAACTTTACACTTAGGTACATGTTGAATTGAGCGCCATCTGGCGAGTAGTTTTTGAGTTATCTCTTATGAAGGTTGAAGTCCGTTATTTTTTTTTTGTAAAAAGCAGTAATTTAAGTCGGCTAAAGCTCAGAAATGCGCATTCGAGAATTCAAGTAGATTATCACCAAGTGTATTAGCACATAATTGCTTGGCATTGTTGATTTTCTCGTCTCCTTTAGAAATAGATTGCTATTAAAAAGCAGTCTTTAGATAGACGAAGCAAATGGATACTTAAGAAATCTTGCGAGCTCGTCTAAGTGCTGCGAAGTCATTTGATTCCTCTTCACTGAACAAAATTTCTAAACGTTGCAGATGGTTTAATGATGCGCATAATAATAATGTATTTTCTATTAATTTTCTTTGCTGTGGAATAATTAGTGTGGCGCCGGCTTTTATTTGAAGATTTCAAATTAAAATAATGCTTATTTCACCTCGGTCATGAGACCGTATTTTTTAAATATAAATACGTGCCTGATCTATGCAATATGACAATTCTATATTAAAGTCACAGTAGTGAGAAAATACGAATAAACGTTTGTTAATTTAATATAAATATATAATTCTTAATCAGTCACATTTCGTTAAATTGCTACTACAGTATCTGCATTAATGTAGTATCGTAGTCCATTCAGAAAGCCTTCATTTCAATTCAGCTTTGACCTAAATGAAACTTTTTTAATATCGGAGTAATTAATTATCGTGGGTGTCAGTAATTCCCAGTAATTTATGACTGGAATTACAGAGGCTACAGGGTGGATTGCATCAAACGAATTAATATTAACGATCTTATCCAGTAATTGGGACATTAAAACATTCAGTGGAATCAATTTCGCTGCTCTTCCACCGTCATTCGTTACACCGAGCGACAAGATAACGCTACAGTTTTGCAAAAGCGCATGCAATTTTTGTCTTTTCGATACTGGAAATAAGCTCGTTATTGGACAACACAACATCAGTATTTCTACGATAACTTTATATAATAATGCAGGCGGTAAATATGAATTTATTCCCAGTATAATTGCTGGTTGTATCGCGCTTATAATGTACAATAATGACCGAATGGCCGGCGGCCGTAACGCTCAACAGTTAACAGCTCTCCACCAAATATTTTCGTTTAATTTTAGTAGTAAAATTTAAATTGGTCCAAAAGAGGTAATTTTCGAAAAGTCGCCCCGAGCGCCTGACAATAATGCCTTTATAGGTTAAAACAGCGTTTCATTTACTATGTTGATTTTATTTGATGCATCAGGAATGAATCGATCCACTCAAGTATTGAGCGAAAGCTCGCAGGCTGCATCACTCAAAATGATTGACGAATAAAAACAAAAAATTAGTAAACGCGGCATAAAGTTACTCCAGGTTTAAAAAAAATGTCCCTGTCTTGTGATTCTCTAAAGTAAAAAGTTAGAAAAAGAAAATACATTTAAATTCATGACATGAATTCATGTCGTTGGGGATTAATGAAAGGCCCATTAAGTTCTTCATCCATGTTGGTGCTCTCAAAAAACCGATGATAAGTCGATGATAGTTTTATCGAGCTGTAATGCCTCCAAATGTTTGCCGTTGAAACAACGAGTAAGCAAAAACTGGGATTTGAGTTTCGGAGTTTGAAGACGGTATGACAGATAAAGAATATTCCAAAAATAAATAAATGTTACAGAGTACAAATTTTGATGAGAATAACATAATTATTTACTAGTGCCATTTGATGTCGATGGTAGAAGCTAGCTATATGGTCTAGATGTTATTAAGTCAAATTACAGTGGTACTCAGCATTTTTGTTTGAGAGAAACTACTTTCGTTCTGCGTTATTTTATTCTTCCTTTTTCTTGGTGGGTAAAGTATATGTATGATACTTACATATCATTACTGATATCCATAGACGACTGCTAACACTAATCGAGTACATTATATTATTGAATGTCGGCTATGAATAAAAAAACGAGTCACATTTAAACTCATGCGTTTATTTCCGCGCTAGTGACGGACAGTTAAAGTAAACTAATTAAACAAAACAAAAAGCTTTAAATGGCAAATTATTCCATATTTTAGTTAATAGCACTCAAGATGTTCCTAGTCAATTAATTTTGCTGTGAAATTAAAATTACCCCTTATAGCTTAATAATACTATAGCACGACATAAACCGCTGACAATAACATTAGCTGTAGTAGCTGACAGTGAAGCGAATAATCGATATTTAAATTGGCTAGCGTACCGTTGGTTTTAGAATTATGTCACCGGAATTTCTAAGGAAAATTCAGTGAAGTATGTATTTACCAGGACCATACATTTTTTCTTTCTACAAATAAAAGGATATGTTATAGAATTATAATCAGGCAAAACAGAGTTAAATATTTCATAAAATAAATATATTTTTTCGAAGACAAATACTCGTATATCAATAAAATTTTAATGTTATGTCGTTTAAGCACAGCAAAGGTTTTATTAAATTTTGTATGACAAATACAAAAACTAAAATACAAAAAATATTTAAATAGCTACTATGTAAATCTAATTGAACATCATGACTGTGGTATAATATGTAATTTTCAGAAGCCTGATATGATAATACCATCTTTATTCGATACAAAGAATATAAAAGACCATCTGTAAAGAATAATAAAGTTGTGAAAAGTGTGTCAAGTCTACCAACCCGCACTTGGCCAGTTATGAATTGAATTATGAATTATGAATTGAGATGTTGATGATAAAAATAGTATCATACAATAAATAACTTTTTGTGTTTTAATATTATTATTATTTTGAGAAACATGTAAAAGCCCGACATCTCGTGACAAACGAGTAAGTATAACAACTTTGCTCGAAGGAAAAATCCCTTGTGCGCTAACGGGATCTAATGTACCCTACATTAAACCTTTGATTTGTTTTATTACACCTAAAATCAGACTGTGTACAGATTATTACCTTTTGAAATGTAATAACCGACAAACTGAACCGTCCGAACGTATGGGATCGTCACCAGAAGTCAGTAACACCAACATAATGACAGACTTTAGCCAAGAGGGAAAAAGAAAGAAAGAACGTGAAGTAGGTACCTGTTTTTTTTATGGAATTAAGGTAGCAAACGAGCATACAGCACCACCCTTCCGCTGCCGCCCATGGCAATTGTGACCGACTTAGAACATGACCCAATTTAGGGACTAGGGTGGTTAGTCCAGTTAGTAGATGGTGTTAGAATATTAGTTGGTTAGTTTGTTAATAAGTGTGAGGATAGGGATTGTTAGTGATAGTTAGTCCTGTTAGCTAATATTAGTAATTGTCCAGTTAATAATGATTAGTATGTTCCAATTCTTGTTCCAATTCGGTCACAGATGCGCTACCCCTGAGGACTGAGATGGTCGCCTCTAAAAAAGTGAAACCGGCTCCACACCTTCCTATCCGGAACACAATTGCTCTTAAAAACAATGATTATGACGGTAGGAATGGTACTGAGTACCTTGGCGGGCGGTGGTACTACCCCGGGCGAACTCTAGGCTGCCATGCTATAATTGCCAATTGATAACGAAGCTTTTGCAATAATTTGTTTTACTTCGCTTAGTTTTAATTGATTAGTTTTAAATGTCACTTGCTTAATTGTCACATTTAGGGTTCCTTAACATTTTAATACCACTAAATACTACTACTATTACTACCACCTCTCCTCCCTCACCTCACCTGTTTGCAAGTTATTAGCTGGAACGCGATAAGTTGTTTGGTTACACAGTTCAAATTTTCACAGATGATGTATTTCTGTTGCCGCTACAACAACAAATACAAAAAAAAACAGAATAAAATAAATATTTAAGTGGACGCCCATACTTTCGACGCCTCAGCGATAGTTAGTTACCTTTCGGTCCAAGAAATGGCGTTGTGGGTAATATGTGGCTACTATAAAACAATTGAATATTTAAGTGAGGCTTTTATACAACAGACCAGATTTTTTTGGCGTTTTTATACATAATGGTACGGAACCTTCGTGCGCGAGTCCGACTCGCACTTGGCCGGTTTTTTGGTAATGATTTCTATATTGTACTTTTCGATTTTGTAACCGATTAATCTTTTGTTTAAAGTTATTTTGTTTTTCATCATTGTTTATTGTTTTAAAAGATGTACTGAAATGTTTGTTCCCCTTTCTTCTCCTACAATAATAATAAATCCTTTGAAAACCGATCTAGAAAAAAATGACCTGCAGAAAGTGTATGGACAAAATATCTACAGGAATAAATGATTTAATTTTGGTCTTGACTTTTAAACTCAAGGGTAAGCTCTATGCGAAGGAAGCTTTCGAAGTCATGATTTAAATATGAGCAGGTGCAAGAAATGTGATATCTATACAATTTGCGACAAGGAAATCTTCTTAGTACGCTACGGGCGGGAGCAAGGAGGAAATTCAAAGCCGGATTCTCTTTACAAAGTACTCTATACAAGGCATACAAGCTAGTAGCAAAGAAATATTCCGTCGTTCAAAGTTCTGTGGCTTGGCGTGTATTATTGTACTGTGTGTGAGGGAATTAACATCTAAAATCTTTATGTATATAATATATAATATAATATATATTTCTGTGCGTTAGACTTGCTAGAACTCGAAAATGGTTGGACCTATTTAGCTTATTTTGATACAGTTAAGGTTCGGAGTAACTCATGTCATACGTCATGTAGGAGTCATAGGTCTGCTGGAAGAGATTTCATAAGAAATAAGCAGTACCTTTGTACCATCCTTACTTAACCAATTTTGTATCCATGTGTACATAAATATAAAAATAAATAAATAAATAAATGTCTAACCAAAGGGATCAGTCAAACTATGAGACCCATCAAAAAGTCGCAACGAAAAATGAATGATAAAACGCGCACACCTTCATTATTTTACATGACATTTTCGTTAGGATGGCAGCCTGTATAATAAATAGATAGATAGATAAACTTTTTATTGTTAGTACACCAGGAGTATAAAGAAACAAAAGTAAAACAAGAACCACAAAACAAAAGGCGGTCGTATCGATAACGATTTCTCTTAGGCAACCCACCAAAAATGTTACTCTGTTGCT
The DNA here is from genome assembly GCA_905404135.1 of Hesperia comma. Taxonomy (NCBI): domain Eukaryota; kingdom Metazoa; phylum Arthropoda; class Insecta; order Lepidoptera; family Hesperiidae; genus Hesperia; species Hesperia comma. Next base: position 16,462,533 of record FR990028.1, read on the forward strand.
CATAGACGATATTTTAAAGAAAAGTCATCATCATCGCAACCCATAATAGTCCAACTGCTGTGTACGAGTCTGAATGAGAAGGTTTAGGCCATAGTCCACCACGCTGGCCAAGTGTGGATTTACATACTTCATAAGCCTTTGAGTTTTACAAACTCTCACACATACCTACAGGTTTACCAACGATGAAGGAAAAGTATTGGTAAGAAAATTCAGTGACACAACAGACCCCATAACAATCCTGTTAAAAGAATTTTCGTCCCTGTCAATGCCTTCTATTCTGCCGATTTTATAAACGATTTGTTTGAATTTTAATTGAATTGTCTATACATTCTTGTGTAACCATACTCAGGTTTCACAAAAAAATGCCGGGTGCTTACAAACAATTAAATGAAGTGTATTTTTACGCAAGAAAAGAAGAATTTTCCTCTAATTCTTAATCTCATAATACAATTAACTTTGGATTATTGAAGAATTGTATAATTACGAATAAAATTAAACCTCGCATATAAAATGATTGGGGAAATAAATTCTTATACACAGTTGCATAATAAATAAAAATAAAATAAGTAACGCTACACACTCATAGCCCCACTACGATTCCCTGTGTTGTGGGTGCCATGGACATCACACTAGACAAGGACACACACCCAGATCGAGAACGGTTGAAACTCATCATTCAAATTGCCGCCTCCCTGGGAATCGAACCTAGGACCCTCGGAACAGCGATCCGGTGTGTTAACCATTGCGCCATCCGGGTCGTCAAATAACACCAACACCGGGTGTTTTCAGATACAGACCCGCTCTTAGACTAGAAATTCTTTTGCACTGTTATACAATATCAGCTGTCTGCACTTATCCACACACTTTGTAACCGTATCAAATTTCATATCTCACTTTGTGTTTGGCTTTCTTAAAAATGGGTACACGATGGCTTCAAGCCAATGTCACACAACTGAGCACGGAGCACTTCATTGAGGAGATCTAGAGCATACTCCACCACGCCGCTCCAGTGCGGGTTGGTGGAGTGGAGAATCGGCTTTATGCCGCCCAAAAATCTTTAACATGACTTAACGACTGCTATCTAGCAATAACAACCTGGACCGACGGGTTTACGTACTACAAACAACTGAAATAACATGCCTTAGTAATTAAAAATGCTTAAATTGGCTATCCATCCCTCCATTATCCGCATTAGAGCAGCGTTATGGACCATTTTGAATTTACAAAATTTTGGGTTCCTGCCGTAAAACCACTAATGGGTTAAATCCAATCAACGGCAAGTACCATTTGCGACGGCTCGCACATCATAGTTACACACCAAAGATGTATTAAATATCTAGATGGAACATCGAATCCGCGAAAACGTGTCAAAAAGTTGTGGCCAACTGTTGGCCACAACTTTTATATCATTACGCACAGATTACGCACACATAGACAATAAATGAACGCGAAAAACATCGCCTGCACGCACACATGCTTGATAATGTTGCCTTGTTTTTTTTGTTTTCATTGTAGGGCGACGCTCAATCTAGATAATTTAAAACATCATTGTTACACACGTATTTCGTCTTTCGTGTGACCCTCGGCTTACATTTGACCTTTTTATACCAAGAATATTATTTGCAGTTACTGAACATAACTTTGGATATTTTAATTTTGTTCTCGGCTTTGACCGAGTTCTAGTTGGAAATACGACAAAATACCGTTAAAATTGTCCCAAGAGAATATTTTATCGGGATAAAAACTATCCTACAAGTATGTTCTTTCTAGGGTCTGAACTTGTCTCCACACCTTTCAGCTTCATATTTAAACATTAGTATTTATACCGACGGTATGGTATGGTTTGATTTCCATTTTGAATTTTTATTTCTGTAAAAAGTTAGTTATTTAAGTCCTTGACTAACAGTCAGTTACCGTTAGCGTTTTATAAAGTAGATATTTAAAACATATTTCACAGTAGAGACAAGTCCCATAACTGTAACTAACATTAATAATAATACGAAGGTTTTCCTCCACTTGGGTGATAAAGGGCGAATACTTTTGCAATTTATTCCTTTTGCGTCTCTTAAAATATCTTCGAGCTGTTTTCGGGCGATATTTATACCAGGTCCGTTAAGAAAGGTTCTGTGTTCGACTTTCAGGTGGTGGGACCCTACTCATTATTATTATGTTATGTTTTTTAAAAAGGAGGAGATTTTCAATTGATAGATTCTTTTGAATTTTATCTCCACTGTAATCGTTAATTAACGACTCTGTATAAGTAATTGAATTTTTAGAACTAACAGGGCTTTCTCCACCAATCCGAACTTCAACAATCCGCACTGGAACAGCGTGGTGGAGTATGCTCTAGGCTTCCTCAATAATAATGAGGAGAGACCCGTGTTCAATAGTGGGCCATTAATGGGTTGTAGCCAACATGGCTCTGAACATCCACATAAGAAATGGGTGACGTACCTCCTGGTACCACTGAATGTTTGCTCTACTGACAACGACTGTGGCGGAGTGTGCTAAAGACACAGTGACAATTTACAATGTTTTGCATTTTAACAAATGTTTACTGCGTGTATCATTTTTGATGATACCTTTACGTTAAAAAGCTGATGCCTGTGGTGTGGTTCCGTTTTGTGGGGGATCTGCCGGTAGTTTAGGAAATATCCCCAATAATGCGTATTTAGTGGATGTTATCAACGTGATGACTTTTGTATTTTAATTACTTGTCGATGTTAAAATCGTTTTTTTGAATTTGTTACACGGTACGTAATAAGAATTATTCGAAACGAACTAATAGTGCCTCTTTATGAAGGCACTGAAAATCATCCACCACTTGTAGGTTGTTACTATTTAACGAAAACAAAGTATTAGATTAGATAGTAGTGTGAGTAGTAAATATAAAAACTGTCGAGTAAGTTAAGTGGTACGCTTTGGAGGCAAAATTTAATTCTATTATTATCTACTTGTGAAGTCGTTGAAGCGCTCATTTAGTTTCAAAAGTTTCAGAATACGCTTTTGCGTGATCGGAAATCTATTCTCTGATTATTTCTATTCAATTTTCTCGCAATTATTTACCGCTCACTGGATAACTTTTTTGGGTATTTATGTTTTCTTATATACTAACCAATGACTATTTTTAGGGTTCCGTACCTCGAAAGGGAAAAACGGAACCTTTATAGGATAACTTTGTTGTCGTCTGTCCGTCCGTCAATACCGTAAACAATAATATAATTTTAATAATAATTTCCATAACTATGACTCGATTGTCGTGATCGGTGAACTTTTGTATTCTTATGGGTGTTTCTCTGCTAACGGGAAAATCGATGTCCCAAGCAATTTACACATTGTTATGAATTTGTTTTTATAAAGAAAGTATCATTAAAGTACATTTCATTATCTTCTAGGCTACCTGCTTGTTGATAATGAAAATGTTTATTGTTTGTATTTTTTTATCTTAATCTGTCAAAACACAGTCTCCTGGCGTGTCCTCATCCCAGAATCTTTACTTCAAAACCAATTTTAAAGTAATATTTTTGTGACGACTAACAAAGTTAGAGTAAATTATAAAACTTAAGATACTGAAAATTTTATATGTTAAACAAACACTTCAGAAATGTATTAACAATTATTCGAAATTACCGCCTGAAAGTTGTCCTAAATATTTGTGCACAGTCTTCGGGTTAATTTTTTAAAAATGTGAAAATTATATTTATTTATTTATTTAAACGACTCAATCTTTCATAGAATCAAACGGTAACAGTAGGAAGTTCGTTCATATCGAGTCAAAACGGCAATGCCATTTGGGGTTTAGTGTCATTCTCCGCCATAGATGCTGAATCACTCGCCGGAGCCGCTACGCGTCACAGTCCACTGGCAAGTAGTTTGAGTGGTTTAACTTCTTAATAAGAATATGGTTTTATGGTTTTCATATGCAGATTACAAAAAGAAACGTACAGTAACTAATTAAGCTATTTAGTATACTAGGATTCGTAAATAATTAATATAGTCCAGTTTTGTGCCAGAAAACACATTCCCCTGGTGACAGCCCCCTGTTTCAACGCAACACAGTAATTACAAAATTAAAGAGTTTTTATTTGTTTCTTTCGTGAAATTAGAGGTTTTATTAAATGAAAAACAGTTCCCTGGATAGTCCATAAGTCTCCTGTGACCAATTTTTAAGAAATCTTCTAAAATTTAAAAAAGCAGAATTTTCTTCCGGCCTTTTTTATACATGAACATCACTAGTTATGACCTTTCATTCTATACATTTTAAACTTATTTTTAGAACAAAAAGTGAGCAGGACAAATTTCATGCAAAATTTTCCCGTTAGTAGAGAAACACCCTATAGGTTTGTACGGAACCCTTGGTGCGCGAGTCCGACTCACTCTTGGCCGATTTTTTGTTAAGAATATTATTGATAAAACGTATTAATTTACAAACTCAAACTCTCGACAGACTCAATTTTATTTTACGACTATGAATAGTTTTTGGCATTTTAGCACAAAATTATCACTCAAAGCAACAAAACCATGACAAACAACTCACTAACAAGCTAATTATGAGTAAAATTTAGAAAGTGAGTGTTGCCAGTAAAACAAATTACTTCTATGAGCTTACCGCAATATGGAGGGGTTTTCTATATTCCTGGTCAACGTAGTTATAATGAAATCCTATATCGGCTATCGGAGCTAATATCCTACCGGACGGTTTACAAATATGACCGTACTTAGCAGGCTTCCGGCGAGTACCTAATACCTATATTACAAGTCCTAGTTATTAGATTAACCTGTTTACTGTGGCCACAAGCGACTAGCGATGTTCGCCTCTCGCTTCTCGCCGACAAGCAATATTATCGAGTGTAGGATCAAAAATGTGATCAAAATCGTTCGAAATACATAAGGGTTGCTGGGTGTGATAATGCCGCGACCAGTTCCGCTTAGACTAGAAGTTTGTCTGTCTTGTAATCATTGTTTGATACTGATTAACAAGCTGCGCTGAAGAGTTTGTTTCGGTTTTCTTAGCGCCTTTGGAAACGGCGGTAGACTCAAAAAAAAAATGAAAAGCATAAGTTTAGTGTTTTAACAAAATATCTAAATAAATAAATGATTTTGTCTGTGACGCTAAGTGTAATTACCTATCCTATGAAACTTGAGGACAACAAAGAAAAACGTTTGCTACAAAAAGTGTCACAACAAGTGTATGAAAATGAACCATTGTGTGGGTGGAAGGAAAACGCCATGTAGCGCTTAGAGAAAAAGACCTTTTGGAATTATGCCAAAATATATAACGAGTGCGTATGACGGTAAAAAGTTAAAATTGAAAGATCCAACTTGTATGTTTCCTTTTTTATTTAATGCAAAAAGGTTGAAACTCATCCGTGTAGTCCAGCATAAATTTGAGCGACATCTAGCGCGTAGGTTTTGAGTTATCGCTACTTATCGATTTTGGAGCCAGTTACTTTTTGTAAGAAGTTAATTATACTACTTTTTTTCTTCTTTGCAGTCTCTTATACACACAATCTTGTTGTCATCACCGATATAAACAATAAAATAGCTATACCTACTTGTACATCAGTTTTAAAAAGAGATCTCTCGTCTACCAACAGGATATGCGGCAAGTCAAGAGGGACCTATATTGAACTTGTTATAAAGGTAATATATTCATGAACCCGTTATAGATGTAGATGGTCGGACGATGTTGAAATATCAAATATTGTAGAACGGGTCCGTATGTGAAACGAACCCGCCGAACAATATACTATCTACCCGAGTACACATCCATATCATACGTAGCACATTAGTTTCAATATGTAATGTTCATCGGAATCAAAATAAGGGATTCCATTAGTAGGATTAAGTTATTATGTAAAATAGTGATAGCTTAGTTATTAAGAATTTGGCCTCCTACTCGGAGAGTCCGGTTTCGAATCCCAGGGCACTTCTGACTTTTTGATTATGCGTTTTAAAATTTTATGTCACTCGATATAACGGCGAAGGAAAACATCGTGAGGAAACCTGCATGCCGGACAATTCGCAAAACTCAAAGGTGTGTGAATTTAAAACAACAAATTACAGACATATCTACAAATATTAAATATTTCTTCTTAAAATTCGATACTCAATTTTGTGTATTTACTCGTAGCTCCCATTTTAAAGAAGAAACTTAATTAATTTTGTCTAACTCTCCTCATCTGATCCTAACGAGACATACTCATGGCATGGCACCAGGAACCAGCCGATACCTTGCAGGTATTTAATTTAAATATCGAACGATCTCCATCCAACATCTCACTATTTGTGCTCGACAAGTTCCCCTTTAGCTCACAAGTTTACATTACGCAAGTAATATTCAGCTGTCCAACCCGACTTATGTTTGACTATTACATATTTATGAAGGATACTCGGCCAGTGCGGTAATTTATACCATCCTCCGAGTATATCACGGCAGCTGATATTGCTTTTGCGTAAAGGACTCAGTGTAATGGAATTGAAACACATTTTTCTTAACCACCGCGAAAAGAAATCATTCAAACGACCCCACGTGGAGACTCCGATGAATATCTTAGTGGTGTAAGGTTGGTAAGTTAACAAAATGTATGGGGATATTAAATAAGCATGCAATAAAACAAAAAAAGGTAAACTAGTAACAAGAAATATTATCTAGAGAAGACATATTTCTACGTGTCTATTAGTAGTTACCAAAATGAGGGGTCCCGAGTTCGACTACCGACCAGTGCAAACATTTAGGTGCATGTTCTCGGGTCGTCAGTGATAGTGATTGAGTGAACGAGTAGTGGTCGTCGTGTTATTTAATTTTGTGTTTTCCATGCTATCCATAACACAAAGAATCTTATTCCAAGGGAACGAGGGTGGAAGTTATTTGGTGCTTTATTTAAGTGCTTATTTTAATTATAATTATGTACTTAAAAAACTAAGTGTTTTTGAAATTACAGACAGACCCTTTATTTTTATTTATATGTACCTACAGATTTTTCTACTTAAACTTACGCCACAACTTATAGCGATGTAAATGAATACTGCTAACAACAAGAAACTTAATAATGCTTGTAGCAAAAAAGCATATAATGAGATGTATGTTTTGTGGCTAAGCCGTTGAAGTTTCAGACTCGACCTCTCAAATTATAGTACTCATTTGAAGATTGAACATTTTAGAAGTGCGTACATAAAAAGTTGTTAGATTGTAAAACTAATAACTGTAAATTTTAAATTTAAAAAACCCTCCGACTAAGATCAATTATTATTTCATGTGAAAAGTATGTTTATATCATTTTGGAAAAGAGCTGGTACTCTTAAAATTGCGAAAAATAAACGGCGAAAATAATCCCTGAACACGCATAAAAAAGCATACCTATATATACGGTCGAATTGAAAACTCTTTTCTCCTCCTTTCTCCTTTATTTTTTGAAATCAGTTGAAAAAACTGAACTCAAATCGATTCATTCATTCTGCATCTACGGTGCCACAGATAGAGACACAGACAGACAGACAGATCAAACTAATGACACCTCTCTTTTTGCGTAGGGGGTTAAAAATAAATTGTTTTAAGGAAAATGAGCATAACTAAACCAACACACCTAACATAACATATTGTGTATCCAGTTAATCAACTAAGTTATACATATAGAATTTATCTATGTAGTTTCACAGTAGCTTAGCACGTGCTTAATCCCAAAGTGTAGAAGTAAGGTACTTCTTCCATCTACATAATTGTAATCCTACGATTGTATAACACAATTGAATTCAACCCATTCAGCCCACAACTAAACACGGCTCTGTTCTCATAACTAAAGAGCCTAGACTTCTAGAGTGTACTCCACAGCGCTTCTACAATGCACATTGGTGGAGGGAAAAGTGTAAAAACCAATGCCTAGGAATTTTTGCCATCTTAAGGCCTCCGACATGGCTCAGTAACTGCTACCAACGTCTATATGTGCTCTCTGGAGCACGGAAGCTCACAAGACATATCGCAGTGACCGCGCTCGTATACTTGACTCGGTCAAATACCGGTCAATAACTTTGCATCAATGCAAACCACCAGCTATGAGCGTTTCAATAGGTCCAATTAGTTGCAGATAATTTTACAAATTACGATCCAGGATACATTTTGTCCTTTACTTAAAAATGTCGCGTTGGAGCTTTTAAAAGCTCTTTGTTAGTCATCGTTTAATTTCGTTCGAATCATTGGCAGACGTAAATTGAATTAAAGCTTAATAAGATATATGAGATCAGATATATCGCACACCTGATCACAATGAACTGAGGCGATGTACTTTAATTAAATCACGTGACTTTATAAAATGAAGCTCGTATTCGTTTAAATATTCATGGAGGGTTTTTACGGAAATATAAAATGTAAAGAACTCTGTATCGGCTTTTTTGTAGCGTCCCAGACATTGAATCTGTCATAGTTAATTGGTAACGGTCATTTTACCACTTGCCTTTCAGCAGCACTTCGATTTAATTTTTCCTCGATATCTATCTTTATTGAGATAACTGTTGTTCATGCGGTTTGAGTAGAATAAGCGTGCTGCTATCCGAAATTGGAACTATTCACGTGAATATTAAGACGAAAAATGAAGCGCAAGCAACCTAATGGTCAACGATTACCGATGCCCAGAGATATCATTATCATTATCACCAAAAGGCAACACCGGTTCATTGCCAGACGTTACTAAAAGACCCGCATTATTACCGAATGTTTTTCCATTGAAGCCATATTTAGTGTTAGTGTGCCGATGAGTGTCATCTTTGTAAATAAACATTTCATGTACAAGTATATCACTATCACCAGTGTCACCACACTATTGTGTTCAATCATTGCACCTCATCAAACCTTCAGATAGTCAATAATGCTGGTTTTGCCACACTTATTTTTCCAAACAGTTATTTTTCCAGTCTCTAAACACGGTATGATTAGTCCCATCTATTAGGGAGTTTTATATTTTCCTCCAAAACACATCATCACACTTTGAAATGGTAAATGGTGAACTATAAGTTTGTTTATAAACTATCTATGTATCAAATTTCTCTTAAATCCATTAAGCTGATAAGGCGTGATTGATAAATAAACATCCAAACTAAAAACCCAAACTTTCTCATTTATTATATTCGCGAGATATAAAGATGGAATAAGAAAAGTGATATCCAATATTATCGTTAATCTGAAAGTACTCTGAAAGAGGTTAGAGCCACCCACAGCGAGCCCTGGCTGTGATTTGAAATTGAAGCTGCCAGATCCCATTCCCACTTAAAGTTGTTGAAGAAAATGAGAATTGCCATTATACATACAATGTTAGGATTATTGCGATGCGCAGTGGAGTAAAAACCATGTTTTGACTGTACATTTTTGGTATCGATTAGATTACCTCTAGGTATAGTAAAAAAATATCTTACTCTTAAATAATATTAATAATACTCTTAAATATTATAAGGATGTTTGGATGTTTATGGATCAATCACGCCAAAAAAGTTAAACAGTCATGCAGTTAATTTGTAATCAAATAAAACTAAGAAATCCCGGTAAATGAATTAATTCTCGGTGAATAAAATGTATCGTTTTATATCGCCGTCATTTGTGAACCCATTTTAATATTGTATTCTTCGAGGATTGCTTTTCAAATACTCGCGACTTTGAATCCTGCGACTCGGGGAATCCTAGTGCGGGGCTATGAGAATGCGGCGTAATTATCTGTCAAAAAAATTACTAATTTGGGATTTAGGAATAGACCTACCACGAACGAAGTTGCGGGTACGTGATAGAGTAAATAACAACGACTTTCGCAGTTTTAGCTCCGGACTAGGATGCCCTGTGTCATCGATAGATGTATGTACATAAACACAACACTAACTCCCGTGACTACAGAACAAACACTGAACCGGAACAAACCCGGAACTACTTGCTTTGCATGCAGTCAATATCAATTAAGCTACCGGTCGATAAAGATTATGCTGATGTACCATTAACGTCTCTATCGAATAAAAAAGTTATATGAATAGACTGTACGACTCGAGATATAAAATCAGTCAGTAAATAAAAAAAAACTAAGTACAAACATAAAACGGATACTATTTTATATAACGATGTTTACGTAATGTACCGAATAAAATGATTTGTCCAATCAGAACGTGCTTAACCAAATGGTTATTTACGTGGTCGCTATAAAATACGGATTGCTAAGACGTTTCCCCTTATCGGTTTATGGCACAAAAAACTCATCCCCCACGTTACATATATCTAATCGTTCATAAAACTTCGTTCTCGCGAAGTATGTCCTTTCACACAAATACCACTTATAGTAAATTTATTTTGTGCAGAGACATAAATAACGCAAGAGGGAGAGGAAATTGTAAGTAACTGCCGAAACGCCTTCGTTGAGTTTTACATGAGACCCACTTTCGTCGTTTCCGAGTATTTTCGACGGCAGACAGAGTAGTGTGGAGGAGATGGTTTCCTCTGTAAGGTGGCTGTTACATCCACGGCGAAAAATTTGTGTTACCCCTAGGTCTTCTGAAGCCAGCAGCGCTCCATGAAAGTTGTAGCACATGTTTGCTAATTTTCGCGAATGAAAAGATACTGAAGGCTATTGATGTCCATACAGTTCATCTGCAAAACGTACTGAACTTAATATACCAGTACGCTCAATGGTTAGCATTGGAGGCAAAGCACTTGTAACGGGAATTTGGCAGACTATTTTGATATCTTCAGATCTCATGTCTGCAACCTATTAATGGCCCACTACTGAGCAAGGGTTCCTTCATCATTTGGATGGCTTTGAGCATACCTCATCACGCTGCTTTAGTGTGGATTAGTGGAGGGTTAGTAGCCAACCCTAGTATCGGTAGTTTTAACCCTATACTAGCGGCACGCTATGATGGCCGGTTTGACGTTTGTCCGCTCATGAAGTTCCGTATTAATTGATAACGACTTTGAAGGAAATAATTGTATTACTTTATTGACGATAGTGATGTGCAGAGATTCATAAATTTTATCGAATGTAGTTTTAGGTTTAGGACTCAAAATTTATTTATTAAATTGATTTCTAAAATGTATACAAGTGTAGAAAAATCAGTTTGCACCATTTAAGGGGTGAATGTACTTGTGAATATGAACAATTTTCACTATGTGGACAAACCTCTGAAATCGCAAAAAAATATCAGCTGTTTCATACAAAAGGTAAAATTTTTATTTTTATATGATATATACCACAACTCGGCATTTGGTTTTCTAAATTGAAAATTTTTAAAAATGGAATCTAATACGATCGTCACATAGGATCGCTGGCTAGCACAACTACTACCTCCGGCAAACTCGCGTCAATGCTCAATGCAAAACAAAGCAGTTTCGAATTGACGTTGCTTCGAAAAGTATAAACTGTCAGTGCAATGCAATTGTGATATAGTTTTGACCTGGCTTTGGATTTCAAATATTGATACTGCATTACTGTTGACCCTTGCTCGTTAATTTGGACTCTGTTCAAGCCCTTTGTTGTGGATTTCGTCGATATGACCGAACGTACGCACATCACTGTTGTAATGTGTCAAACCGGCCATCATAGCGTGCCGCTAGTGTAGTAACGCTATCTAACCGAAATCGATGGCTTCACCTGCCCTCAAAGCACGGAAGCGCTCAAGACTGCCACTAGCGATTAACAATTTTGTATTAAGTGACCAAACATTAATATAGGTCGCCTGCATAAAACACTCACTGTGACATACTATATTCACCAAGCATTATCGAAGGGTTGACACATAAAACTTAAACTGTCGGAAACTACAACCAAAATACGTTAGAAACTGTTCTAGTGGGACAGCCAGACAGGCAGTTAAGTGCAGCAAGCGAGTGCCATTAGAATTAAACCGGATGGCGCAGTCCCCAATTACATTAGGAGGAGAAATCTTACACCATAGCCTTGTGCATTATTCAGGGTGCTGCACTAAGGAGACAGAAGATTGTATTCAATAAATAAATAAAAACACCGAATTTAACCTCGAATAATATTAAAACATCATCATTGTAGACGTCAGTTAAATACGTAGGTATTATGAGGGATAACTCTAAAACTACTCGTCATAATTCGTTCACATTTAAAAGGAAATTCTTTTTACATATTTTCAAGGGCTCTGTGTCATAAAAATATCTCAGAATGAAGCTTTTTTCATAGTTCGCAAAATCTTGCACATTTCAATGGCAATCGGTTTATTGGCTCCTTTTAAATGAACAGGGTGTGACGACTTGACGAGTAATTTTTGAGTCATCCAAGAAGCGTGTTTTGACTTTGACTACCTTCGTGATGTTCTTTATTTATAACTTGTCGATGTTGAAATCGATTTTTTACTGGCTTTAAAAAAAAGAGGAGGTTCTCAATTCGTTTCTCTGTAACCTTGTGACTTTGCTCTGTGTGAACCGATTGTACTACGTATAAGTTTTTTTTTGTAATCGAAAGATAGTGTTTTACGTCTAGTCCATGGAATTTGAGCGACATTTGACAGGTAGTTTTGAAAGTATATTTACGTATCGATTTTGGAGTTATTTTTTGTAAAAAAAATTGATTTGAAAATAATTTAATTCGCTCTCGAGATCAACTTCTTAATCAGGTGCTAATAAATAATTGATACTATTTAAACTATTCCAAAATATTTAGTCACAATATAATATTTTACCGCATAACATTACTGCGTAAACGCTGCAAGAGACCTTTATCTCCTCTCCGTCATAGTTTCGCCGTTCACAATGAGACTTCAGTAACAGCAAGTTTCCGTCACAATTAATGGAGCAGGAACTTTATTTGTGCGTTCTGTATTGGGTGAATAAACGTCCAGTGCCTTTAGAGCAATTGAGATTTAGTAAGAGGTCGTGGGGAGATGGGGCTATTTTGTTCATGCCGGATATTTTATACGTCCTACTAACGGAACACACCCTGATAAAGTGCTCCGTTTAATCATTGAATACTTGTAATTACTTCATAATCTCGTATACCTACTGTATCTTATCTTAATTATCAGAAATCTGTAGTCAAAGGAATGAGCGCCAAATCTATACGTTGAGTACGACGCTTAAGAGGCACTCTAAGGCTAAACGTCGTGTGCTTTCTAACCTATAAACGTATATGGCGCGACGATAGCGCACAAGAATTTACACGTCGCTTGATACCTTTATTAAAGGGTAACCTACTTTTTTGTTGTTACTGTGTTACAAGAGGCAATGAAATAATAACATAGGTATTACAATTTCATTCAAAGTTCAAAATTTCAAGTGCATTTTGCACAAAATGTAACTAGCACCTTAAATATCTTTTCTTGAATGGCGCTCGCGGGCGCATTTCTGATAAACTTAATCTGAAATCAAGTTTATATTTTGCCTATCTTTGCTTTTGCTTCCTTGCTTGTAGGCTTCAACCCATTAATGGCCATGAAAATGACCCATGATGTTCCAGTATCGATTGGTGGACGGTTTGGGGGCCAACCTAATTTTCGGAAATCACGCCACCCAAAGGCCTCCGAAATACCTAAAATGCTATCTATCATACCAGCCGGGACAGAAGGCTTGATTCAAACCGCCGGGCTATCAACGCTTTGCTTGTTATTAACCTTAAAACTATTCACTGCGCCACCGGATCTTCGAGGGTATAAACTGCAGTGACCGTAACACCCAGATGGGCTCCACACCTGGGTACTCCAGTAACATAAAAGAAAATTTCGTTGACATAACTACCATCCTCGTTTTAAACCGACCGTTCCACAATGTTAATATTGTGTGCAAAGTAATTAATAACTCCATAACCTTTTACTCGTTCGTTAAACTCACGTGGCATCGGAGCTCGAAGTCACCTAAAGGTTCGTAGGGCGACGACCGCTCGGGCTTTTTAATAAATTGCTGCCCCGAAACATCCTCTCGTGAATTTTGCCTATCTTTAACGACCATGCTTTCACGAGATTCCGTTGAAAGCAATATATCACCTCAAGTGCCCCTGATATTCTTGAAATGTTTCGAAAACACATTTAGGACTTGCTAATTCTTCAAACGGCCCAAATTAGATAAGGACGCTTTTTTCGAATGACATTTTTCATTTGACCTAAATCGTTTTAAGTAAATAACTTTTTTGCAAGAATTTACCGTGATCGTTGATTTTATCAATATTGGCTACCACGAACGAACTCAAATTTACTTAGCTTGCGGGTATGCTAATCGAATTGTATTATTATACATCGGGTTGGATATTGAAAAATGATTTATCTATAGGAAGATTACCATAGCGATGATAGTCGCGTTGTTTAGAATTCTGCCTCCTACTCGGAGGGCTCGGGTTTTAGAATCCCAGGGAAAGTAACTATGATTTTACGGAGTTAAGTGCGTCTTAAGCATTTATATGTCACTCGCTATTTCTATTATATAACTTAAATAAGAATAAGATAGGATAAACAACACCTACTTGATATTCAGATTCCGCCAATGTTCGTGGAAGGGCATAAATAGCTTTATTATGTCTCTGACGAGCGGGTCCCATCCAGTGCGCGCCGGTTACGCTGTGATTTTCCATTTAAATATTCAGTACCATAGCTGGTAACAGCTTGTACTTTATCTGTGGAGGGAATACTGCTTAGACTTGTCTCAACGCGGCTTTTACATTCAGGTCTGAGCTGACTGTATACAGAAGGGGTCAAATTATTTCAGCAATATTCACATAAATCGGCAATATATTGCGACTAGAGAACCGCCCGCGCTTCGCTTCGGGACCCGTAGGTAACAGCCGCGTAGGTCCCGCTCCCGTAGGAATCTCGGCTAAACAGTAGCCTATTATATGATATACTCAGTACTGGAACATCAAATATAACATTTGCATATGACAATTGACATCAGTGAATAACATGTAGTATTTGATAGCGTGATTCAGAACTTGCAAATGAATTTTACTAACGCCATCTATTAACAGCATCCGGAAATAAATATCTAGCAACTATCAAAACATCGATCTTCCCATGGGAATGAGATGTTTTTCCGCCTTAATAAGTAGTTTACGTCACTCTCTTCACACAAACTATATCATATAATAGCCATGTTGCGACGTGAAAGAGTTAAGAGTCACAAACAAACAAAGAAACACACTTTCACATTTATAATATTACTATGGATATACAAAATTGAAGTCATCGAATGTACGATAATTTTCATCAGGTACTTCGTTACGAGATTAAAAGCGCCCGAGGGAAGTGAGCGCCCACAGGAAAGGTCTTGTCAATATGAAACATTTCCTTTTAAAATATTTTTATTAATATTTGTAATAAAAAAATTAATAGGAAATATTTATTAGACTCTCACCTTTCTCTGGAATGTAAGCAACGATATTTGAAGCATTTATTTAGATTTTGTAGTTTTTTTTATATCGTAAAAACTACTCAATGTAAATCATGAAAAATAAATGTTCTCTTAAAATGGTCAATCGTGAGTTACGACGCCAAGGGGGCAAAATTAAGAAAACTAAAACACTGGAACTCATTTTTGTTGTAATAATTTTAAAACATTTGAAAGATTTAAACGATCACACTAAATCATAAACCCGACCCCTTACTACATCCTAACTTACACCAATATCAAATAGTAGGCCCAGATCTGTAGCCCACCCTTTTTCGTTATTTCGAAAATATATTGGCTCTGAGAGCCTTACGATCTTGGACTATTATGAGATAAATTCATGGGCAGTTATGAGAATATTGGACATACATCACGAGAATTGTCAGGTTATTCGATTTGAGTAGATGTCAATAGTCCGGACATGTCATACGGATTCGGTGAGATATCGATTTCTGTCCGCAAAATTCGTTTGCTTTGCACATTTTCTAACTGAGTATGCGACACGAATAATTGATAGTCGATATTTACTGGTATTGTGCGCTGTGGCACGCGTCCTGCACTATTCAATACCTGTCTATTGGGACTTTTGGTTGGCCGACGAAGTAATTTTGAGATGAAAAGGGGTCCATTTATTTTTGAGCCTATCGCAGTTCTTTGCGTCTGCATCTTGGTGTACTACAATTCTTTTAAAATATTTTATAGATTTAATTTTATTGGCAATGCGTCAGTGACTTCTTTTAATTCATGTCATAGTCACACAACTGCTGTTTTTTTTTGGTTATTTGTTGGATTAAAGTACAATACGATCCTCATAGTTAATGCATGTATCAATTATATTTATATTATGTGTTCAGCTAGTCCTGTTTTTCATTTGTCTTGGAGTGGTACCATGAAATGAACGTACAATTCGACATTTACCCAAATGTTCTTGTGTATGTCTTAATGCAGTCGCATTTGAACGCTCCGAGCGTAAACACGCCTTGACTCGTTCATTCATTACGAAAAGCTCATCAAGAACGCTGAATAACGGCGGAATTTAGTATTTCCGAGAAGTATTAATATTCTCGTAATATAATATCGTTAGTATTATACTGCAGGTAAATAAATGTATATAATTTATAGGTATTGGTGTGTATTATGTAGGCGTGTAGTTCATATAAAAGTCCGATTGATTGTTGACTAAGTATTTATTACACTTTCGCACACTACACAAGTCACCAGGTCTTATTATTGTTAGGTACACAGTCTAAATACAGAAGGGAATGTACAGAGATAGCAGAAAGACACAGCGAAGGAAAAGCACGAGAGAAAGAAAGAAGAAAGGCGTATATCGTGCGTGAAAACATTAACGGTAGGTAGGTACTTAAGTAGTAACGTCGCGGCGGAGCGTTGTACGTGGACTGTTCTCGAACTGAATATTGAACTGCAAAAGGAGCGGGAACGAATCTTTCTACCGGTCGGCGTACGCGCTGAGTGAACTGCACTACGTTCTATTGTTCCGTCACTCGCCGGCCGCATACTACGGTTTCATCTGGCTTTGCTTTGTAATATTTATTTTTATTTAGGTAAATTTAATTTAGTGTATGTGTGTGTGTGTGTGTGTGTGGTGACAGGTATGGTGGGTGGCTCCCACATCACGCCCCGCCAGAGACCGCGCTACGGGCGAAAGTAATCGGGAAATCGGACATGACGTCCTGATCTAGTAATTTTTGTAGGAAGAGGTGTGAATGATGATGGTGTATCTTCTACTGGTTTAGGTGTGACTGTGATAGGTATCTTATTGGTGTCAGACAGTATGTAGGCCGGTTTTATACGATCCACAGATACCGTGATAACCCTATCCTTAACCCGGATCTTAAAAATCTTATCACCTCTTTTAATCACTTCGAAAGGACCTGTGTATGTCCACTGTAGTGCTCCTCGTACAGTGTCGTCTCGGAGGAAGACATGTGTGCATGAGGAAAGGTCTTTGTGGACGAAAATCTTTTTTCCAGCTGTATGATGTGAAGCAGGGGTTGGTTGGAGCTTACTGGCGAACGATCTGATTCGAGCTGAGAACTCGGTGATATCGGTGGTACACCTATCTGCTTTATGACCGAAAAATTCACCTGGCAGCCGTAATGGTTCCCCGTAAACGAGCTCAGCTGAGGAAGTATGAAGATCCTCCTTAAAAGACGATCTTATCCCAAGCAGGATAAATGGCAGGGACTCGGTCCAGCGACTATCTGCGTGACAAACGATTGCTGCTTTTAGCAGTCGATGGAATCTCTCGATCATACCGTTGCACTGCGGATGGTATGCAGTTGTTTTACGGTGTCGGAATCCGATCATATTTGCTAGCTGCTCAAAGATTGCTGACTCAAACTGTCTACCCCGATCACTAACGATGTCAGTAGGACAGCCGAAACGTGCTATCCACCCCGATATAAATGCTTTTGCCACGGTTTCCGCAGTTATGTCTTGGAGTGGTATCACCTCAGGCCATCGTGTAAAGCGGTCGATAGCTGTGAGGCAATACCTATTTCCTTGGCTAACCGGTAGTGGTCCGATTAGGTCTATGTGGACAAAGGCAAACCTGGCTTTTGGTAGGTTGAATGAGCCGAGAGGTGTGGAGACGTGTCTATTAACTTTTGACCGTTGACATGCCACACAGCTACGAGCCCATTCTCGACAGTCGCGTCTTATTCCTGGCCACACAAAGCGCTCAGACACCAACTTGACAGTTGCTTTTATGCCTGGGTGGCTCAATGAATGTAGACTGTCAAAAATTTGTCGTCTAAGTTTTTCAGGAACGAATGGCCGTACCGCATCGCCTCGCACGTCACAGCACAGCTCGCGTTCAATGCCTGGTAACCTTACCATTTTTAAACGGAGTGATGTATTTCCGCTTAATAGGTCCTTCATTTCACTGTCTGTGTTCTGTGCTTTGGCCAGTATCTCCAGGTCAACAGGTTGGACGATTGCCTCTATACGAGATAACGTATCGGCAACAATGTTGTCCTTTCCTGAAATATGCCGAATATCTGTTGTAAACTGTGAAATGAAGTCTAGGTGTCGGAATTGCCTGGGTGAGCAGTTTTCCTTACGTGAGTGAAAGGCGAAGGTCAAGGGCTTATGGTCTGTGTAAATTGTGAATTCTTTTGCTTCTACCATGTGGCGAAAGTGCTTCACACTCTCGTATATCGCCAACAGCTCACGATCGTAAGGTGAGTATTTCTGTTGCGATGGGCTCAACTTACGGGAAAAGAATGCAAGGGGTTCCCATGAAGCGTCCCGTCGCTGCTGAAGAACTGAACCTATCGCCTTATCGGATGCATCTGTGACGAGAGCCAGCTCTGCGTCACAGATAGGGTGTGCGAGCAACGTCGCCCTACACAGGCTATCTTTACATGACTCGAAGCCATCCAGCTCCTCAGCAGTGAGGTTGACTGGGTGGGAACCCTTCACGGAGCCTGTGAGGAGGGCATTAAGTGGGGCTTGATGTACAGCTGCGTCTGGAATAAAGCGACGGTAAAAGTTGATCATGCCCAAAAAACGCCTTAGCTCTTTTACTGTTTTTGGGGTTGGAAAATCGCGTATAGCGTTGACCTTCGATGGTAAGGGCTTGGTGCCCTGAGCTGAGATCTTATAGCCCAGAAAATCTACTTCTGTAACGCCAAAGACACATTTACTCACGTTTATGACCATGCCGTACTCCTGCAGCCTGGTGAAGAGTTGGTGCAGGTGTCGCTGGTGTGTCTCCTCGTCCTTAGAAAAAACTAAGAAGTCGTCGATGTACGCGTACACGAAATCTAGTCCCCGCAACATTTCATCGACGAACCTCTGAAATGTCTGGCCGGCATTCCGAAGACCGAACGTCATATATGGGAACTCAAATAAACCGAACGGTGTAGTGATGGCGGTCTTCGGAATGTCGTCCACGCTAACGGGTATCTGATTATAACTTTTAACCAGGTCTATCGTTGAAAATATTGTACACCCTGCTAAGCTATGTGCGAAATCGTGAATATGTTTAATAGGATATTTATCCGGTACGGTGCGCGCATTTAGCATGCGATAATCTCCGCAAGGACGCCATCCATTGTCCTTTTTTTGAGCGAGGTGGAGGGGTGAGGACCAGGCAGATCCTGAGGGTCGACATGTACCGATCTGCAACATGGCCTCAAACTCGGCCTTCGCAATTTTTAGTTTTTCAGGTGCCAGTCTACGAGGTGTTGATGATATCGGTGGTCCAGGTGTAGTATTAATATGGTGTACTGTATTATGTTTGGGAGTGCGGTGCAAGCCAGATGGATTTACTATGTCAGGATAATTCGATAATATGTTGTGATACACTAAGTTACCTGAAATTGTTTTCACAGACGATATACTCACAGAGCGCGAAGCGGGCACGCCCGCGGTCTGTAATGTAGTGCTGCCGTCAATAAGGCGCTTACTGCGGATATCAACAATTAAATTAAAATGCGATAGAAAATCTACACCAATTATCGCTTTACTAACGTCAGCCACAATAAATTGCCAAGCAAAGTCACGGCGTAAGCCTAGGTTAAGTGACAAGTGAATATAACCATATATGTATAAATTGTAGAACCGTTTACTGCATACAATTCTATATCAGTTTTTTTACGATTTTCTTTTAAACTAGAACGAGGGAACACACAGATATCACTCCCGGTATCGATCAAAAATTCAGTTTTAGTTCGTTTGTCCGTAACAAATAAGCGACCTGCTCCTGGACAGCTGCCGGCCGCCATCACAGACTGTCCTTGGCGTTTCCCGAAAAGTCACATGGTTTTGAACACTTACTTGCACTTCCGCCAAACTTGTAATGATACCAGCACACGGGATGCCTACGATACTCGGAGGCTGACCTTGACCTTGGCCGCGAGTCGAGTCGCCTTCGCGACGGAGTGCGCTGCCTGCGACGAGCACGGTCCTCGTAGCGACGGTGTCTGAGGGTCCAGCCAGGTCTTGAAGGTGACGAAGAAACTGTGACGGACGTCGGTCACCAAGGTCCTCGTAGGTAAGTAGCTGCTTGACTTTTTTCTCACGCGAATCTGACAGCCGTCGGATAAGTTCCGTTTTTATCTTTTCGTATCGGTTTCGTGAAGGAGGATTGACAATTAAGTCCTTCACCGTCTTAGCGTGCACCATATCTAAGTTGGTAGTGACTTGATTGAATTTTATTGCATCATCCGTAATGCGATAATTATCGAACTGGCCCTCCAATAGGGCGAACCATAATTCTGGGTCTTCAGGCGAAAACGGTGGCAGTTTCAAATTAATTGGTTTAACGTATGATGTTGCTTCTTCAGCGCGCGGTGTCGCCGGGCGGGTTTTTTTTACGCTCCGTGTGGTGACGTTGCCTCGTCTCTTCGCAATCATCGCTTCTTGCGAGTCGCTGCTGCTACCACTATGCATTATGCTCAAAACGAGGTCACCAGTTATAGGTATTGGTGTGTATTATGTAGGCGTGTAGTTCATATAAAAGTCCGATTGATTGTTGACTAAGTATTTATTACACTTTCGCACACTACACAAGTCACCAGGTCTTATTATTGTTAGGTACACAGTCTAAATACAGAAGGGAATGTACAGAGATAGCAGAAAGACACAGCGAAGGAAAAGCACGAGAGAAAGAAAGAAGAAAGGCGTATATCGTGCGTGAAAACATTAACGGTAGGTAGGTACTTAAGTAGTAACGTCGCGGCGGAGCGTTGTACGTGGACTGTTCTCGAACTGAATATTGAACTGCAAAAGGAGCGGGAACGAATCTTTCTACCGGTCGGCGTACGCGCTGAGTGAACTGCACTACGTTCTATTGTTCCGTCACTCGCCGGCCGCATACTACGGTTTCATCTGGCTTTGCTTTGTAATATTTATTTTTATTTAGGTAAATTTAATTTAGTGTATGTGTGTGTGTGTGTGTGTGTGTGTGTGTGGTGACAGGTATGGTGGGTGGCTCCCACAAATTGATTCGTCAAGAAATCATCGTAAAAACGTTTCATTTTATTTTATGTTGTAATGAACAAAGACTAGTAAAGTTCCTTGTTTTCCCTCTCTATCTGTGGACATAAAATTTTAATGTTGATTGTTTGTGCTTTGTAAAATCTCCTAATTTAAGGTTGAAATTGCACTCTCTTTCTTTCATTTCAAACAAAATAGATACATAACCACAACCGACAACACTGATTAAGTGAAATTTTATATGGAAGTGTGAATTTAATTTTTATTATATTGATCGATGGTACGATCGATTGTATGATCGTAGGTATGTCAACCTTTTTACACTTTATGTATAATCTTTATGAAAATAAGTGAATGGAATGTGAACTTAACTATCCAAATCTTGAGAAGTTTCACTTCTTATACGCGCAAATCATGCATACAACAAACTTTTTTTATTTTTTATTTAATTTCCAATATTTGTTTGTATGTTCGGATCAAAATATTCCAAGCTGAAATGAACTTACTGCTTCAGACTTGAAATAATGCACGCGACTTTCGTTGCCATGATAATTAAATATTATGGCTTGTATGACTAGGTGCTCTACTATTAAAAGACATTACTAAAAGATTTTTTTTATGGAAGTAAGGTAGCAAACGAGCATGCAGCACCACCTTCCGCTGCCGCCCATGACAACTGTGACCGACCCAGAACTAGACTCAATGAGTCTCGTTCTAATTCGGTCACAGATGCGTTGCTACCCCTGAGGACTGAGATGGTCGCCTCTAAAAAAGTGTAACCGGCTCCACACCTTCCTATCCGGAACACAATTGTTCTTAAAACAATTATTACACGGTAGGAATGTACTAAGTACCGTGGCGGGCGGTGGTACTTCCCCGGGTGAGCTCTAGGCCCTACCACCTGTAAAAATTATTTCATTTGATCGATCATTTGTCTCATTTATCATCAAATTGTTTTGTTTACACCCGGTTAACTACCGGAATCACGATACAATTACACTAAATACGACAATTTTACCATTTACTCTTCCACCGATGTATTTTATGGTCAGAATGATACGATGAATTAATGGTTTATATGTGTTCGCCACTATTTACTTACCACTGCTGCCTATGTTTATTGGCATTATCGGTTAGTATTAATGGATTTTGTAAATAAAAATATTTGAGGTTTTGTAAGCACACCGTGCCAAGCAGTTACCATCAATAAATTGTGCTGTACCTACTTGAGTCGCTGAGCATATACCTATAGCATATGAGAATAGTCATTCCCCGCCAAAACCCAAACTTATTACCTTTGTTCACAGTTCAATTTAGCTTGTAAGCAAAGTTTATACTTAAAGGGCATTTTTACATCCCGTAGTCAATCCTTAATGTACATTATTTGCATAGGCGGATGATCACATAAACCATCTTTTTGAATACAAAAAAATATCAAAATAGGTGTACCTAATACAAAGTTATGTAAAAATATAACACATATAAAAACATAGACGTATTTTGAATCTCCTCCTTTTTGGAAATAGATTAACAATACGTAATTTATAATACTTGTAAACATAACAGTCAAAGTACATTTTAAACTTGCACGAATAGGCCTTTTCTCTTTAATTTGTTGTAGATTGTAATCAAACTTTTCAACATGTAAAAACCGCACGCGTTCCAAATTTTAATCGGCTAACATTAGCCCGAAACCCGCTATCGAACTCGCTGGGGCAACAATAAATATTTTCTTTTCATTCACTCACTAAACGAAATCCTTTGACTTTACAGAACAATAAATAAACGCGTGAAATTCGCTATGAGCTTTATATTTTCGTTTGTGTGTAAAGCGGTATTGTTTGCTTGGAGGACGGTAGGTGGGCGGGTGAAATCCGGGTTATGACTTACCTTTCCTCGTTTGTCCCATGACTTCGTTTAAGCGGATTAAACGAACGAAGCGCTGTATCGCGGCTCCAGCGATAAGGTGACGGTATTGACGAAGATTGATGGTGTGAGGGTTAGAAAACCTTTGCGTGTTCTGTTCGGTTTTTCTACTTCTGACCTTGCGTTTGGTGAAAAAGTTTGCGTTACGAGGAAATTTGGACTCGTACTGAAGACGACGTTTTGACGTTTCCATATAATTTGGATACTTGAACGAAATTAGTATAAAATAGAACTAACTATCACTAACAGTCCCTGTCCTCGCACTTATTAACAAAGTTACCAAATTAAATATCAAAATACAGTCGTCTTAACGTTTTTATGGAATGAAGGTAGCTAACGAGCACGCATCACCACCGCTCCATAACAACTGTGACCGACCTAGATCAAGACTCTATTTAGGGACTGAGTTAGACACTAATATTTACCTCGACAGAAAATCGAATTTACTAACCTTAGGTTTTACTTCGTTTGCAGAATTTACCAACTCAGCTACAGACCGCAATATTTATTCAGTAAAAAAGAGCACAGTTAAAAAAACGTTACCATTATGCGGGTTTCTCATTTCCCCTAACAACTTAATAGTATCGAGATTATTCTTATAACGATCCCTGAGTTTTTGTGTCCAGAATAACTCTCGTATACTGAAGTATTGTACCAGAAAACAAAAATTATTCGATATTAGATTTCCGTCGACCGCTGCCTGCGTTTTTATCTCTTAAAGAAGGGGGGAGGATCATTTGCAAAATTTTTTCTTCGTGAACGAAAAAACAATCCCATTTCCTTTCTGTGGTCTCAAATTACCTACATACCAAATTGATCTGAATCAGTTCAGCGGATTAAGCATATTAAATTTTTTTATCAATAAAATGTCGTAATCCATGTCCTTTCATAAGGTCAAGCCCATCTCTGTGGAAAATTTTATTAACATTGTTTAATGGACTAGGCATGAAAGCCTTACAGACAGACAGACGAAGTAGAGATAACAAGTTTCACTTCTACTAGGTATACCTAATCTACAAACTATACGGCATCAGGTGATGTAACAACAAAATTAGATAATTTGTCGAACATAAAATTAAATTACGATTCAGAACAAAGCTCATTTAACGATAGAGGCTCAAAACTTGTAACGCGAACTTCACAACAACAGCTTGGGAGTTGGTGAGAAAAGCAAATACTTGGCATTTAGGATAAATTCAGTGTAAAACGTTTTGAATAATTTAATACAAAATATCAATGTAAATGTAAATGTCTCACGAAATCTTCCTAAATCTCGCTATCAAACGTTACCACGAAGATATGGTGCATTCAAACCTGTGACAATAAGATCAGCATACATTTGGCATAAGGTACGAAAGACGGCGACAGCTCTCTATAGCTTATTCATACTCGGAGTACGTGCCAAATACGCCGCCTACGGCGTGTGTGCGCATAACTTTACTTACTTCGGTTATGCTTACTCGGTTATGTTGACTGAATACTTTGGCTCTAATACCGCCGGTTGTGTGACACTTGGATCTTTAAGTGAAAAAATCTTTGTACCATTACATAACATTCCAGTATTCACGGGCTTAACTGTTTTATGTACGGGGAATGGAACATTTTATCGGAGGAGTAACGATACATAAAATATCAATAGTCAATAAACGAGCTTCCAAATAATTGCCGCTTATGGGCACTGAGTTATGTACATCAACAACGGTATAAATTTTATTAATGATATATGCCGTTTGTTTGAGTTAAATAATATATTATATCTCAAAACTAGCTGACTCGGCAGACGTTGTCTTGTATTTGTCCTGCGCCATATATTTTTAATATCTCAGGTTCTGATGTAACAAATACCATTTGTTTAAGTAACAGTTGTAGCGACGTGACTGCGAAAACAGCGTTAAATTTAATTATGTAGTTTTTCATGAAGCACGGAAAAAACATATATATAGTATATATATATAGGTATAGACAGATTTTTTTAATAATATTTTTGGCTTCTATTGGCTCTATGAAGACTCCTCAATTTTTTTTTTCTCAAATGTCTACGAGTTATAAAATATAACCTAGTTAAGTTTTTATTATACTCGTAGGTACATAGTAACATAATAATATATTAGATTAGATAAGATAAAATAAGTTATAAAAGTAATATGACAGTAGATACAATTTGCCCGTAATTATCAGCGAAATGCGAAACTTCCTTCTTATTAAGAGCGAACATAGAGAATCAAACCAAAGTATCATTCTAGTGCTCCCTACACCAGTATTACCATACTTGACTAACTTGGGTACAACTTGGCTAAAGTACCCATATTGTACAGTAATATGTGGAGCAAATTTAGGAGTCTCATTCAGTCTAAAACTTTACGTCAGACTTAGCCTTTATTTGATAAACTTTTGTTCCGTTCAAAACATGTCGTCCAAAATACACTTCTCATAAAAAATTGGCAAAAACAAAACCAACCCCAAACATCATTAAAAAGATTTACGTTATAGGTCGTAGCTCTAAAAAGAACTCAATAGTACTTGTAGATAAGATTCCAGGGTGAGTTTTGTTCTAATTTCACCAAACATTTCACACGAGCGTTGGCTCAAGTTTTAGACGTTTAAAATGATGTATGGATTGTGAGTTACCATTCTCTATAGCGAACGGAACGATAAAATATTTCCCGACTTCAGTTTCAATTGCAGTGGATGCCGAGGTTTGAGGTATTTTTAAGTTTCTTTGTTAAGAAAGTAGGTGAAGCATTTCGGTTCATAATGTTTTGTGATCGCAAGCCGCTCGTGTTTACTTTCAGTTATTTATTACTTTTAAATATATCTAAAGTGATTCAAATAGATTACGTTACGTTTGAAGTTAAACGGATAAACTAAAATTCAAATCAATATTCAATAGAAAGTCCAAACAGTATTCATACTCTATTTGGCTTTGAATTTCCATAGTAAATGAAAATTAGTTGATGACAGAAAATCATCTATAATCTAGAACGTAAATGTCATTGCTTTGTTAGTCGGCTTACTGTTTTTTAAATTCGATATTTTTTATTATTTATGAGTAACCTAGATATTTTATTTTATTATATTGCATTGTTTCAGATAATATATGTATAGAACTCAAATTTGAGCAGTTTTATTTTTAAACACGCGTAATATTGTTTGACTCATCTTCTCCGCGAGTATTATAAGGCGAAAGTTCCACTTACCCAAATTCTCTTACCTACGAGGATATTCAGACAATTGCTTTTAAAACTCCCTATAGTTGCAATTCCTCGGGTAGTATCCGAGCACTATTTCTCCAGCCTCTCGGAGTCCCATTTACGGAATTACTTCGCTGAGCGAATAACCGAGTGTTATTTGGTTTCAACAAACTTTGATACAATTTTCGTGAATTTCTCGTTTTTTTGGGACCATTAAATTTTATGGACATAACTTGGAATTGTTTATGAGATACACAATAGGCACGGGGGAAAGGCAATCAACATTTCACTTAGTAACTCTCGGTTCTGTTGTTTGAATAAGTTTTACGTGATTTTCAGGTTTTGGTAAACGACAAAACATTGGAGTGGTGTGGTGATAAAATAAGGATAGGTTTGCAGCGCTATTTCAATTAGTATTAGTTAGATTAGTTAAATTCTCAACTAATCATCCTGGCAACCTGGATACGGGTTTCTTCTTTGAATGAGAAAGTAAGGGCCATAGTCCAACACGCTGGCCTAGCAAGTGTAGATTGGCGGACTTTACACACCTTTGAGTTTTGTCAACTCTCATCCCGTGACTATCATGGACTCTTTTTAACTACCTAATGTCGTCTCTTCAGAATTTTTATTTAAGGTGACTAATATATTCTCCAGTTTTAAGCAGATGCATTTC
This sequence comes from Hesperia comma, assembly GCA_905404135.1. Taxonomy (NCBI): domain Eukaryota; kingdom Metazoa; phylum Arthropoda; class Insecta; order Lepidoptera; family Hesperiidae; genus Hesperia; species Hesperia comma. The sequence goes on from FR990028.1 coordinate 16,489,651, forward strand.
ACGTTCACACTAAAATCTGTATTCACACACACATTCAACCCTCTAATATGGTAATACGTCTCCTCTTCAAGATATAATAATTTAATTAACCTACAACATACAAAGCCACGTCTTATACCCAGTACTATGTAGCTTCCATCGTGACCTAATTGGAAGCAAGCCTGTATATTGTGTGTGCCTTTGCGGGGTAATAATTAAGAACTCTGCTTTGATGAATACAGTAATTAGCACATTCTACTAATATTATAAATGCGAAAGTTTGTAAGGATGTATGTGTGTGTGTGTTTGTTGCTCTTTCACGCAAAAACTACTGAACGGATTTTCATGAAACTGTGCAGTAATATAGCTTAGACATCGGAATAACATAATTTGTTAAAATTTATAGCGATTTTTGAAGGGACTGGTTTCCCGAAACGAAGCGAGGGCGGATTTACTAGTATCCCAAAAGTGGGGTTGCAATTACTTTGACATCGTTAACTTTCCTACGAGTATCAAATATTATCTTATGTAAATTAACTCATTTTTAACCAAATTCAAAAAAGGAGGATGTTCTCAATCCGTCTGTATATTTTTTTCTTTAAGAGTGTTACCTCAGAACTTCGTACCTTCTGGGTGAACCAACTTGGATAAATCTTTCGCCATTCGAAAGAAAATAACTGCCTTGTGGTTCCACAAAAATTAAGCGACATGTGACGGTCAGTTTTTACTACATACCACATATTTAAATATACTCTACCAGGGATATTATACGAGTACCTCATGTTATTTGTGTGGATTGCAATTGGAACGAATTCTAGATCAAACGCGAATGGAGTGTAGAAACCAAGTTTTTAACGTTACTTATATCTAAATAAGTCGTGTTCATTATCACTTTAAAAGAATAACCAGTTTCTTGTGAGGCGCCGCATCGAGTCTTCAAATAAAACAATATCTAGGGTAGCAAAATAAAACCTTTTTTACTACCGTCGCAATATAAATTTTGCCATTATTTATATCGTTATTTTACGGGACTACTTAAACGTGTTGGGCGATTGTTCTGTTTACCCAAACGAAACGAGTAACGTTTGGTACCTTCTTTGTAGTAAGGTTCTATACATCTACACCTAAATAAAAAAACTATGCCTCATCAATTTTTTCTCGGAAGATATTTCGTAAAAAAATGCGGTATTTATTAATGCAATAAACGACATTCAAAAATGGTTAAAAGATGTCATTAAAGACTTGGTCGGAACGAAGTTATATTGGCTAATGTAATGCACCGGTGATGCAGATATATAAACCAAGTAGCGACTCTTCCTATCAGTTCAGTAGTTCAAGCGTAAAAGCCTCACAGGCAGACAGACAAAATTACAGAGTTACTTTCGCATTTATAACATAAGTAGAAAGCAGATAGAGATTTCAATCTCTACATTATCCTCTAAACTTTATTCAGTTTTTCTAAATATATAAATGTTTAATCGCTGTAGGTCGTAACACAAAGCTTTATATCGACCATAACTCTTACAAAGTATTTTTGATATTTTAGTACAGCGTTTTACAAAAACGCCGTTACAACGTGATGGGCATTTATTTTTGTTATTTATCCTAACAAAGCGGGGAGAATCTTATTCTGTAGGCCGCCAAGTACAAGTGGCACCCTATTATTCTTAAGTACGGGGCATTTAAAGCGACACCTATTTACCGAGCCGGCAATTGTTGTTTTGGAGTTTATTAATGAAACGACTAGGATTTAATGTTATTAGTACATTTCATAATCTACGTATAGACGTTAAAAGGATACTGTAATAGATTCATAAGTATATTGACGTAAATTGGATTTATTTTTTACAAAAAAAAAAAACATATCGTGTGTACCCGTGTCATAGTAAAATGTGTACAATCCGAGATGAGTTAAGTTTAAAATCATATGGATTTATTTTAGTAATCATTAGATGAAAACATTTATCTACACTAAACTAATACATATAGTAAAGCTGAAGATTTTTGTTTTATTGTATGCGCTATTCTCTTAATCTGTGGTTGGCATTTAAAAAATCATTTTCTTTATGGTAGCCACATTAACGAGGTAGACTAAAAGGCTATCTAGCATTAGTGCCTTTTCTCATGCATACGGTCACAGTACAGTTGCCGTGCCGTATAGTTTAGAAATGTTTGGCCTTTAATGAGAGCTCTCACAAGGCACTGCGACCATAGATTTTTTTTATGGAATTAAGATAGCAAACGAGCATGCAGCACCACCTTCCGCTGCCGCCCATGACAACTGTGACCGACCCAGAACTAGGCTCAATGAGTCTCGTTCTAATTCGGTCACAGATGCGTTGCTACCCCTGAGGACTGAGATGGTCGCCTCTAAAAAAGTGTAACCGGCTCCACACCTTCCTATCCGGAACACAATTGTTGTTAAAACAATTATTACACGGTAGGAATGGTACTAAGTACCGTGGCGGGCGGTGGTACTTCCCCGGGTGAGCTCTAGGCTCTACCACCTGGTAGTACTTACTTACTTACTGGTAGTAGGTACATACTTACCGTGACCGCATGTGTGCTACCTGCACTACTATAAACATGATTTCACGAGGTAACCTTTATATCGGTTATGTATGAACGAAACTTGTATAGATGTTTCGATCAAAAATCCTACTACCAAACTAAAAAATGGCTCATCTACAAAACGTAGCTCAAAACCGTCCGCGTAATAAGATACCTACACGGTTTTATCTGTTTACTAACGAAATAAGACAAAAGTTTTATTTATTTTCAATTACGAAAACATTACCAAGAATTAGCGTCATAAATATTAAAACATTATCTTAAATTTTAGGATCATTCGCCGCTAAACAAAATAATAGCTGATACATGAAGTGGGATGATATTTTTGTATTGTAGACGGTTTTCCAGGACTTAGCCAACATGTACTTGGTATTGTAGATCGAAGTTCTCTTCGAAGAATCTCTTTGCACGTGTAGTGACCGCAAGCATGTAAAACGGCCAAGGACATTTTTGTTAAAAGGTGGGATACCTCATTACTTTGTTCGGTTGAACCAATTTTAAAAATTCTTTTTTTAATCTAACATCTATCGTCTGGTCCTATATAAATTTTAGCGACATCTGGCTGGTAGTTTTTGAGTTATTCTTAACAATGTGTATTTAAGTTACAGCCATATTACTACTTCATAACTCTTTACTGAGTATTTCGATTTTTATGATACTTTTATATTCAAAACTTACGATTTTTTGTGGTCCTATACAAGTTTGAGTGACAGCTGGCGTGTAGTTTTTGAGTTGTCTGTACTTGTCGATGTTGAAGTCGGTTATTGTTTAGCCCATTGAAGCTTCCGTACAGAGTAAGATGTCACTTAATAGTTTGCATCTTATAATTGACCATTTAAGATGTTATTTTATGTATATCACAAAACGGATTTGTTTCTGATACACACTTCTATGGAATTAACATACAAATTTCACAATATATTTTAAGGTTATTTGGAAATTACCTGTAATTTGATTACAATGGCTAATGAACGTCGGAATCAACAATAGTTCTCGGCTATTTTAACATGAATAATAACAGCTTTCATTATGACTCGTGTGATGTAGTTGAATTTGCTCGAAACTCGCAAATAGAGGCATCAAATAGTGCCAGCTCAAATATCACTGCACCCCTATTTAACGTACAATGTCCGGGTGTTTGGACAGTGGTGATTACTGTCTGTAATTCATGTCTATTACTCTCGTTAGAAACATTTTTTGTATTGAACAGAAATAAATTAATTGCCAATTTAAAGAAATATGAATATTAATAGTCGCTCCACTAATCCGCACTGTAGCAGCGTGGTGGAGTATGCTCTAGCTATACCGCCTCAGTAATGAGGAGAGACCTGAGCCTAGTAGCAGGCCATTTATGGGTTGTAGCCATAAAGAAATAATGGAAAATGAAAATCCGTATCCGTACTTAATATTATAAATGTGAAAGTGTGTTTGTTTGTTTGTTACTCTTTCACGTCGCAAGATGGCTATTATATGGTATGGTTTATGTGTGTGGGGATAGTTAGGAGGGTGGAAAGTGACGTAGGCTACTTTTTACCGCGGAAAAACGTCTCATTCCCATGGGAAGATCGATGTTACCTATGTCATAGGCAAATGTTATATCTGATGTTCCAGTATCTCATATTATAGGCTACTTATTAGGCGATATTCCTACGGGAGCGGGACCTACGCGGCTGTTACCTACGGGTCCCGAAGCGAAGCGCGGGCGGTTCTCTAGTACTTAGTAAAGTAAAGGCTGTGAAAGACGTTACATATTAATGAGATTCATCTCTTATTTACAGAAGCTAGATCATAAGCAGTCGCTAAATAAATAGACTACCCCTCATAGCGCTACCTAGCGGAGGTTTACATAATTTACGATTCTATTAAATATACTATTAACTCTTTAAGTTTAAGTCTTTCAGTTCAATGAAATAGATTTGTATCTTTCGTCAATTATGTCTTGTCTATCATAAAATATACTTTGGAGCTAAATATTTGAAATGTTAAATTTGTAATTAAAGATTTTTATTATCAAGTATTTGCTGATGAATTATTGATATTAATTAGAAATTTTAAATTATACCTCCTGTAGCAAAATAACGTACCAAATATTAAAACGCTGGAAAAGATTAGTGCAAGTATCATTTGATGCCCGCTCTGTAGCCCATCAAAAGAATGAGGGCCGGTACTATAAATCTTCAGGAATCCGAGTATCTGAAGCTGTTACGAAAGCTTTGAATATTCTATTACATTTTTATATAGAAGGAATAAAAAATTTCACCACATCTCGTTCTAAATTTACTTACTGTTTTTCTTTAATTATGTGTAGGTATTATGTATAAATGTACCCTGGATAACTGGCTATTCAAGTCAATGAAAACGGTATGGTATCTTGACCGTCTGTCACATAGATATTTATAATTCAGTAGAAGTGGACGGAGGATTTAGAGACGTACTACAACCTAACTGACATAATATAAACTTTAATCCCGCTTTGCAGAAGCAGAATGGTATTCTGAAACATGTAATAAATATATGTAACATATAATACATCTCTGTGTGTATAGACGGATGAGGAAAAATATTATTGCGAAAACTGGTAGGTATTTGCTATGAGGTATGTATTTAATACGTATTACGATTTGTTAAAGGTTCTTATATCTGAAGTTTTTAGATAGGTATATCCTTACCATTATTATAAGGACTGGAGTGCTTAACATGTCCTCCGAAGCAAATATAGTCATAAAAGATTATTTAATTGTGATCACGCCTAAAGGTGCTCAAATTAGTCAATACTTCACGCGCATGGAATAAGCACCAAAAGCGCTAAAAATATGATAGAACATTTATTTCACCCTTGCTGCACACGTTAACAACGCAGTGACTACGTCATCTAAAAATATGCGATATATACCTATTGCGTGCGGTAAACTAGGCGAGTTTGGAAAAAAAACTAGCAAAATAAAAGATAGTTCTACACGCAGCCGGCCCATTTTATTATATGCAGATATGCACGAGCATGAAAGCAGAATATTTCTGCTCTCTACAAAGAGTAGTAATATATCAAAGAGAGATTCGGAAAATGGCTTACGCGGAATCAGAAAATACGCAGCTTTAAGCGTTAGCGACGCGAGTACCTTACATTATTCTTGGAGACTATAATGGATTTATTCTGTAATATACAGAAAGAATTCATAAATAAACAACGAACATGATATCTGATTTTTAAACACGTGCCTTCCAGATACACAATAATCGTAGAGAGTAAAATTTATTACCGAAAATAAGCAAGAACCTGTAACATTTAGTTTAATTACAAAAAAAACAATATTTATAAGGTGAGGTCGGTAGTTGGATGGACCGCTAGTGGCAAAAATTTCTCGAGCGCTTCCGTGCTCCGGAAGGCACGTAAAACCGTCAGTTCTATCGTCAGTTATAGCAGTCGTTAGGCGTTGTGGGAGGCCTTCAGATGGCATGAAAACATTTTGTGGGTTGGCCACTAACCTCTTCACCAATCCGCACTGGAGCAGCATGGGCCATTAATACCTTGTAGATAATAAAAAGGTATACAATATCAATGACACTATACAATTGGACGGCCTTATCACTTAAGAGCGATTTGTTCTAGCCAACCCAATAGTACGAGTATAAAGAAACATGTATTGCAGAAATTATTTCATTCAAATTAATTACTCGTAATAGTATAACGGAATTACGTAACATAATGTGAGCCGTCCCCTTTACGTGTAGCGATATACAAAAATAGTACAAACTACTTATTTGTATACTGGCTGCATCAACTACTTTCAGTTCGAAATCGAAATACGATCGCGGCACCGACCGCGAAGCAGCGATATATCGTTGTCACGATTTCCCAGCGCTCGCGTTTATGCTCGCGTTCCCCGTTCTAATCGATTTCATTTTATAGTAAACCCAACTTAAGACTGAAACGAAAGAGGCGCTGTCGGACGCATTTGACATTCATTTGACCAATCATTGCACACTAGTAACTGACAGATGAATGACCACAACGTACCTACTTATGAATGAATTTTCGTTAGTTCCAATTTTTGCCATTTCAGAGATAAGTTGGGCGCACTGTACTGAACTTTATTTGAAAACAACATTATTTTTTTGCTATTAAGGCTTGACGAGATTTAGTTAAAAAGTAAATAAGAAAAGGATTATACTGAATATAATTATGTAGAGTGTGTGAGATTCATTAATAATTTAATTTATTCGAATAATGAAACTATCGGACTTATGATGATATACACTTATTTACATTTATATTTTATGTGTATTGTATAATTCACAATTTAATTATAAACTAATTAAATTTATTATGTCAACATGGATATAAATAGTCAACACCTTTCGAAATTTGTTAAACAACAATACAAACATAAAAACAACCAAAAAATATAAACTTACGTAAAATAATCTTATAGAATACATTGAGATATTATGTACTTACATAGTAACTCAATGATAGAATATTGTATTAATAGTAGCACTGATGAAAAATTGTCCAAAGAAATACATTTTGCTAACTTTCTTAAAGTTACATTTAGTACTGTACCCGAAAGACGCAAGTTTGTCACAAACTATACTTGTAGAAAAGGCTCCCAAAGCACCTATTTGCTTGGTACACAACACAACACCCTCAGAGCATTTTCTTGTGAAAATGAATTCGAATTTCGTATATCGCATATGACGCGCGGCCGCGAGACCACACGACGTGACGTAGGAACGACCCGCTGTGGCGATCCGTGGTCGCTGCGTGACTCGTTCCAATCGATCCACAGAAGATTCTGACTCTTGCGATGTAAATTTTTCCTTATATAATAGTAATAATTATCTAACGTATTGATATTGTTATTTGTTTTTAATATTTACTATTTCATTTGGTCGCTTTCACACTCAGAAATAGTGCAGTTCCAAAAATGTAAATAGGTAGGTTACGTCTGTACATAGGAGATGTTTATAAACGATTATTTTAATGATACGAAGAGTCTTCATAGGGTCAAAAGAAGGAAAAATATTATTTTTAGGATTTTTGTCTTCAAACTCATCATTCAAATTTTCGCCTCTCTGGGAATCCAACCCAGGACCCTCGGAACAGCGATCCGGCGTGTTAAAGATTGCGCCATCCGGGTCGTCAAAATAGTCAAAGTCGTTAAGATATAAATATAATATATGCTACAGGACAACGTCTGGTGGGTTATCTAGATTTTAAATAATAAAAAAATTACATGAGATGCTACGCCAAATAAGGTACATAATAATTATGTGATTAATGTTAAGTGGTTAAGTGACATAAATTATTGCAGAAATAAATGAAAATGAAAAAACAACGAGTGTTTAAACACAACAGACACTATTATGTGGAATAGTTCCTGGTATATCCAATTCCTTCTACATTGTTCCTAGACATTACATTTCTAAGCTATTTCGTTGTGGAATGGAATATAAAACCACAGTATAGGATGCAGCGGCAATATATTATAGGCTGTCGTCGCGATTCTCGACACCTCGCGCGGGCCGTTCCAACCGATTACCTCTGAATGGATCGGAACCGTTTATTTGAGTCACTTCCAAAGACTCCACTATTGAGGAACACAATCAACATTAGATATGAAAGTGATTGAAGGACGAAAAATTTGTAAAGGGTCGTTTTTCACTTGCCATCTAAATTATCGGGCTGTTACACGCGATTGCACCAATTTGGCGTTAAAAGTTTACTTTATTATTTTTGACACAATTAAAATGTTTCTTATAAAACGGTGTTGGTTATATCGATTCTTGTCATCTATCCAAGCAAACCTTCGGGTTTTGCATGACTTACATTCTAAAATAACTTACAAGTCAATCGAGAGGTCTTACGGTGAATAATGCTCTCGGTAGCATCCAGATTAATTAAGTGTAGGTAAGTAAGAACTCATTGAAGCGCTCATAGCCCGGCGGCTTGCGTCGATTCTAAGCGATCGACAAAGTTAAGCAACAGCGGGCGCGGTCGGTGACCGCTAGTGGCAAAAATTTCTTGAGCGCTTCCGTGCTTCGGAGGGCACATAAAGCTGTAGGTCCCGGTTGTTATCGATTGATAGCAGTCGTTAAGCCATGTCGAAGGCCTTCGGGCGGCTTGAAAACTTTCGACACTGGATTGTCCACTAACCCCTCCACCAATCCGCATTGGAGCAGCGTGGTGGAGTATGCTCTAGGCCACCTCAGGAATGAGGAGAGATTCGTGCTCAGTAGTGGGCCATTAGTGGGTTGTAGCTAAGTAAGAACTCAGGGCGGGGTGACAGAATTATAGTTTAAAAAATCGACCGCCTCGGAGATCCGGGCGAATCCCAGGGCGCGCCCTTCTGACCCTTCTTGCTGCGGACCTTCTTGCTGAAGACTGCGGGAGAAACTTGACTGGTGACACTTGACACTCATGGAAGACTGTCAACTATCCATCTTAATCGTTTTGTTTTTAATTCGCCACACACTACACTAACGACATCTTTGCGCACTTAACACTGTACTGTTCTGTCTCGCCGTGACAATGATCCATGCAACTGGATCAATAATATAATAGTGAAGCGAATAATTCGAAATTGTGAGTACCCGGTTGCATTTAAAATGTTGTTTAGCTGTATCCCTGATGATATAAGTTTAAATCATACGAAATACGTTTTTAATGTTATAAACTCAGACCAAACGTAGGTCGCTTAACTATTATGTTTCAATTTGTAGCTTACATATATCTGTGTCTGAAGGCTGTTTGTATACAAACTATTGGCACAAAATAATAAAAGCAAAACTTTGAAATTGGACATTCTAATTTCTCGGTTGCCGGAAAACCCATGTCAAATGCTTGTCTCGTTTCCAGAAAATGTCGTTTTGAAACAGAATTAGATCTGATATGGATCGAACAAGAAAGGTATCGAGTACTGAAAGGTTTCGAATGGGAAAATAACCCTTACCATTCTAACCGACCTTCCTCATTTGTTGTTGTCAAAATGTAAAAACATGTCCTTATAAACCTGGGTCTTGTTATAGTGCGGAAGAAGACCGCTACTATATAAAAAAATATTTGTAACACTAAATAAATAGTTATTTTGTTATTGTTAACACCATGTTGGATTTCTCTACAATAAAAAAATCTACGAACAATTTTGGTGTTGTATCCTCCAAACAATAGTTTTACCAATAAAAACTAGACAATCGTTGTTTGAATTTTCTCATAGACTCCATACTTTCGATGGATAGTTAAACGACACAATTTAGATGTATAGGTTTTATTTGCAATGTAAACTACCTACATTCAATCTTAAAAGAAAGGAACCTATGTATATAGGACCTGTCGTATGATGTGGCCAATCAAAGAAAATAAATAAATTAATAACGATTAGTCTTAAACTAGTTCGTTAAACATATAACTACAAAATGTTACTTAGAAGGAGCTTTTTAATTTTTAAATTAATTATAATCTGGCCAAGAACTTTTAAGGCAACCTGCTTGAGGTAATTATATTTGTGTATTTTCTAATATACGAACTTACACACTACACACACTTACACTTCTGGCCGTATATATTTTTGATTCTATTGTCATTTTGCAAATTTATAATCCTTTATATTGGAGGAGAAAAAACGGCGAAAAAAAAAACGATTTTCATGTATCAAACAGGTGGGTGAAGGATGTTCTTACTTGGGGTCTTAGATAGATTTTGTTTGAGATTCGGCTCTAGGGTTCCATCTCAGACCAATAAACCATAGACGGCGTGCCGTGAACAAAAGCGTGAAACTGGCAAAAAGTACGCCTCGCCTTGTACGGCGGCACTCATACCAAAACGACGAAAAAATAAAGTTTAAATTTGTTCTAGTTCGAACTGTCAACATAGGGTTGGTTACTATTGTTCCGATGTGTGTTGTTGAACTATTGGTTCCGATGTGTGTTTTAGGCACACTTTTGCCGGCTTCACGCTTTTGTTCACGGCACGCCGTCTATAGTTAATTAGTCTGAGGGTTCCATAATATCTAGTTCGATATTTATTTATTTATTACATGTCGATGAATCACTATAATAAACTCCTCCGTAACCGAGTGACTGACTGACAGACAACGCCCAGCTGAAACTACTGAACGCCTGAAGGTGAAATCTGTATGTATGTATGTATGTTCCTTGGAGAGCTTGGGTAGCACTAAGAGAGGATGAAAATTCCCTCTACGAAAGAATAAAAAAGAGTCTAAACTGAAACAAGGACTCCACGCGGGTGAAACTGTGACGTTACAGCTAGTAAATATCCAATTATTCAATCGTATTCTGTATCTTGACGACTGAAGGATGTTATTAAAATTTTATTAATGTTACTTTTTCAGTTCCTTTGTATGAATGGAGTGAGACAGGAACAGTTAGTGATTAATAAGTCGTGTTATTTGTTGTAGTAATAGACCACTTAGGTAATTGTTAGTAAGCGTCTCTTTCTATTCGGTCACAGATGTGTTGCTACCCTCCAAGAAAGTATTAACACATCTACACCTTTTTTATCAGAAAAAAATTGATTTAAAAACAATTATAACACGATATAACTGATACTGAGTACCGTGGCGGGTGCTACCTATTTTAATTTGTTTGTTATATTCTACTAATAATAATTATTAATATAATTATTTATTATCAAATTCAATGCAATACGGTCTACGCCTAGTTCGTTAATTATTTTGTATTCAATGGTGATGATTATTATAATTACCATGTACGATTGAATACGATTTCCGTAATGGAATTGTAAATTTGTAATGAGCGTTGACAGATCTTGTTCAATTCAATTTAGCATTTAAGCTGAATACCAATGAAATAAGCGGGTATGACAGTGATAACTTGGTCAACAACGTGTTGTAGATACTATGTATACTGATTGAAGATTAATTTACTTTGCAATAATCCGCGAGCAAACTCGTATGTATGACGGTGTATACCTTCATGAAAGCAGCACCTTCTTCCCTCCCACATAGGAGCATGCAATAAAATAAAGAAAATGTACCTACACTTACATACATACATACCACCACCAACACGTGTTTTGACCTAAAACAGGACTTTTTATTTTATCTATTATACCTTTTGTATGGGCAATGATATTTAAGATAATATCATTGTGTATGGGTGTTTCGATTTGTATAATTTGTTTTATTCAGAAGCTTGTCGTGTGGTCCCATATAAATTTGAGCAACACCTGGCGAGTAGTTTTTGAGTGATCTGTACGATAAGTAAGATTTTGAAGTAGGTTATTTTCTTGCAAAAAGTTAGTTAATCAATAAAAACATTTTTTGTTCCCGAACAAATAAATAAACCCAGGTTGGGAGATGCAAATTTGTTTAGAGCTAAACCGTGAACATACGAAAGCGTTATTGAATCAACATTTGCACGAGCGTTCTCTGTTTTTATTCCCACAAAACTATTTGCCGTGACGTAGACGATCAGCTCAACCTTATCGAATTTGAAAACCACTTATTTGGTACATCAAATCAACGGTATCCCTATTTGTGTCCTATGTGACAGTCTGCGACGACACGCGACGTAACGCGTACACTTGTTTTGAGGGCGACCAGACGCGAAACCACGAAATAAGAAATGATTTCCAAAAGATACCTTGTGTTGTGGGTGCCATGGACAACATACAATACAAAAACACATACCCAGACCAAGACCGGAAATTTAAACTAAGCATTTATATTTTGCCTCGCTGAGAATCAAACCCAGGCCCTTCGAACTAGTATAGTAACCGAGTACAACTTGTTTATGCAACATTAAAATCTATGTTCCCTCTCACAATAAATATAAGCAAAAGTATTTCAGCCGACCCGCATAAAGTGAAAAAGGCCAAAAGGGGTAATCAGCGTTTGTCCTTCGTACGGGACTTCAAAGACTTCAAGCGATTAGCGTTCGAATCCTTCCTGACTGCCCGCTCGTGAAATTTCGCAGTAGCCTTTTTCCGTCCAGTCTATTAATGGGTCAGAAAGGTCCACTTTGTCTGTTGAGAGGCGGCAAATAGCATTGGAAAAGCGTAATAGCGTCCACCGGGCACAGGAAACTATGTGGAAGCAATTTTCTGCATCACGAAACAGCAGTTTTATAAAGTCTAGCGTCAGCACGCGGTGCGTAATATGAATCTTTTTGGACTCTAGATCCTTGTATATCGGATTTCTACACGACTTTTATTAAAATACTGCGTATCAAACTCGTCCAATAAAGTGATTTTCCGAGTAAGTATAGCCAGAATAACGCGTTATTCACTGATAACGAATTATAACATTTTTTCCTTTCTTAATTTCTTTTCGTGTAAGCAATCATACGATCTGCACAATACATCAATTCTCATTCTCCATACTAATTTGGAGGTGTGTTTGTATAATTATTTATTGTTTGTTTGATTGTTTGTTCTTCTTTCACAACGGGACTAACACTTGACGGGACTAAGACTTGCAGTCCCTGTAAAATTCCTTATTAACTACTATCATTCTAACAATATCTGCTAATTAGACTAACCATACCAGTCCCTAAATTGAGCCTAGCCGCGTCACAGTTGTCATAGGTCCCAGCGGAAATGTGGTGGTGCCTTGCATATAAGCTACCTTAATTCCGTAAAATAACACACACAGACATATATTTATTATATGTCATAGTAACTATATAAAGTTTCATAAACTTCAGTTGTAGAATGTACAAGATACATTAAATTGAAACTTTGAGAGCCTCTACTGGAAAGTTGTGAATCCATTATTGGCAGTTAAATGTTTGACTTTCAATGTTTTACACTATAGTACCCAAAGGATTTACAAATAATGTGAGCATTTTACATTTGATGACAGAACCAGATGACCTCTAGTACTAATTTGGACAGAATAGAATAAAAGCGAGTTTATCGTTACAAAGCGAGATTTTTTTGTTTTTATGCTTGTTACCTCATTACTTTGCTATTTCAACTAAAGACGAATCTTCAAAATCGGTTTACCTAGTACGAAGTTATGAGCTAACACAAAAATGCAGTCGAATTCATAACATGCTGCTCTTGTTGAAGTCTGTTTAAATATCTCTCTTAATATTTAAGACCTTAACTTTAAGATTTTTCTTTTGTTTTCATCACACCTTAATTGAATGTGTCAAATTTGTAAGTCTCTATAGAATATCGTTATCTTGGCTTTAGGTACTTAACTTAAACTTTGAAGTGATTTTCAATTTTACAAAAGTTAAGGAAAGTTTAACGAAGGGGTTCAACTCGTCACTGAAGTTCATTAGTTTCAACGAAGAGGCTTAGTATATAATTCTAAGGATACCAAAGTGAAGTAAGATGGAGTTACTATCAACAGACTCTATAGAGGAAATAAGATAGACACATTACATAGCCGAGACATTTTCAACGGTAAATTCTATAACGCGGTTCTCGGTGTCCCTAACATAAGCATTTATTTGTACGCGCTGAAAAGTATTCAGCAGTTTGCTGTAGTTTTCCTAAAAACTTAATTTAATCCTGGGTTAAATGAATTTGAAAGTAAATTGATGACTAGGAATACTAGGATTAAGAACAAAAGAAATATTGAGTTTAACATGAAATCAATGATTTGCTTATGAGATTAAACTTATTAGCGGCACTTTACTGAGCTAAGGCATTTTAAAGCATTCTGTAATATAAGACCGTAAAGTATTCTGTATTATAAGAAAGGTTTGACCGTAGTATGTTTCTAGATTCCATTAGAAAGATTAAAGCAAGAAAAACAATGTAAAAGTTACAAAGTGCATTAAAAGGGGACAAAAAATATTCTTATACTCAAAACTGGCATCTGTAAACTAGTTTACGTAGGTACAGCTCGCTATCTTTTCCCGCTTCGAAATTGTATAAGATCTAAATCGAATTTTGACAGGCAACAATTTTCTCGATAAACTTGTGGAAAGTTTAGTATAACTAGGTCACATCTAACCCACTTAACCTGAGGACTGGTGCTACTCTCGAATAATTGAATTTATATGAGAATCGGTTACTGTAACTGAAAAGTTCCACACCCAAACTATTCGAGATTTATTTTCGTGTTTACCGGCTTAACCTAATGATTCGTCTTAATTATTGTAGCAACAGTCTCTTTTTAAAATATATTTTCTTTGAGTTTTACAATAAATTTTGATGAGGGTTGTGGGGTTCGATTCCCAGCGAGGTGTAAATTCTAATGATGAGTCTAAACCGTTCTCGATCTGGGTGTATTCTTGTTTGTCATGGGGGTCTTAATATGAGTATGAAGCGTTATTATGTTACTATTTGTATTAATTTTGGTTTGTCTCTTAAGTATGTCAAGAATGTACCATTGTTACCCAGTACATAATATGTAGCCTAGTTAAATTGATACTCCTTTGACATCATAAAAAACTGATATTGAAGAAGTTTCCTCTTAAAGTTTTCCTTTGTGACATAAAATAATAATTAGTCGTAACACGAACGTAGCTTTGAAAGTAAATCTAGTTCGGATCTGTTAGATTCTTCAGGAAGTTATTTACAAGTTACTTGGCTGTAGTTAGGTACTACATTATAGGTATTAATTATATTGGCTATAAAGCAATAAATTCGTTAATAACTCCGGATGCTTGAATGTTGTTCACTTGTCTTCTCTTATTATGTTTACGCTGATAATCAGCAAATTATACACAAACTAAGACATGTTCTCCTATTAACACTATTAACTAAATTAATAAAAATCTGAAACGTAACGTCTACTCCTGCGCATAGCATTAAATCCGCGTCTGTTTCTTTAGTTTTATACAGATTAAGATATCATCATCATCATTATCATAACTATCCCACTGCTGATCCACTGCTCAAGATGTTTTCCTTCACCGTTAATGCGAGTGACATTTAACGCACAAAATTCCGAAAAGTCAGAAATGTGTACCCTGGGATTTGAACCCGTTCCCTCAGTAGGTGGCCGAAACCTAACCAATAGGCTATCACCGCCTTTATTAAGATTAAATAAGATGTATATAATTAAATTTAGTAACACTAGGCGTATGTGTGGAGTTGTAGTGTAGTATGGGTATTAAACTTTTATGTCAGTAACAATCCCTGCTTGTAAAATTTGTATTTAATTATATTTGCTAATAGCCTTTCGTTCCTCGATCGCTGTACAGCATGTGCCGAGTTTCTTTCTACCACCACCAATCTTACTCTATTAATTTACATAGTGACTGCTGTCTATCCACATTTTATATTAAATCTTTACTTCTTGTCGTTTTTTTTTACCCGCAATTGTAGTCGGCAATGGAACGTTCAAACCCCTTTGTTTTATCTCACAAACGCAGTAACTTCTGTAGCGCAGGAGGTTTTAGAGGGAATATTTAAGTACGATACGAATAAGGAATTGTTGTACCAACTTACACGATGTATTATGTATGTTTTGGAAATGAATCGGTTCTCGGCGTAAAGGCTTTTCCGACAGTAATAAGATGGCTTCTGTTGATCAATAATTCTGCGAAATTTAACGGTTTCCGCTTTTCATTGGAGTTGTATGTTCGATTTTAATTTATCGCTTCCGTAAGCCGAGTTGACTGTTAGCTTTTGATGTATTACTTAACACGTACGACTTCGTTATATGTTTACGGTGTTTGATTTTCTCCCCGTTTAATAGGTATTCGTACGCCTCGATGCCAATGTTTCTTGTGTTTACCGCAACTCACTCAAACACATCGGTTGCTGAGTTAAGTTGTCACATATCAAATTCTAATTTTAGTTGTGTGTGTGTGTTTAAGTCTAAATCATTCAATATTTTAAGGTGTAAGTGTCTTGTAAAGTGTATTCGTGTATACTTTTTGCTTCATATTAAGTAAGAATACCTACTGTCATTTTTCGTGGGCTGTTTACGAACATTCGACGGTATTCAAATACCTACTGTAGGTCATATTGGATGATTTTGATTCTGCTATTTGAAATAAGTCGTTCTAAAGTAGTACTTACTACTAATGCAATATTTTTCACTTTAGTCAAACAGTAGTCAGAGTTATAAATACAATTATTACGATCAAATATATCAAATTTCAGCGTCGATAAAATGGTTTACTTCCAACTTGACATTATTTATTGCTACTATTATACGGGTGCGTACCGTTATGTTAGGTACTATAGCCCCACATTCATGAAAAATACATGATTCAAAATGTTCCGTCGACAATAATTTTGGATATTGTTCGCATTGCACCTATACTTTACTGTCAAATTGTATTAAAATATAGCAACTTATCTATTTAAGATCTACTCCTATTATTAACTGTTGAACGCTCCCGCTTCAGGTAACTTCAACATTTTCCCAATATCAACATGTTTAATCGTGGCTCTTCTCATTTCGTCCTAAGCGTAATGTTATAATATCCTTAAGCTTTTCTCGATATCTACATGGACTATCCAACTCAAAAATATATTTTCAATACTTACCAGTAGTTCCTGAGATGAACCCATTCACACCAACAAAATCTTTAGCTATATAAAATTATATTACTAAGAAGTATACGCAGATCGCATGTAGGACAAAACAAGTTGCACGATACGAGTATGTTCGCAACGTTAATACAGACGTGTAAAGAGTTTGGTATGGTAGCTTTTTTTATGGAATTAAGATAGCAAACGTGTGACCGACCCAGAACTAGACTAGAGTCGTTCTAATTCGGTCACAGATGCGTTGCTACCCCTGAGCACTGAAATGGTCGCCTCTAAAATAGTGTAACCAGCTCCACAACTTCCTATCCGGAACACAATTGTTCTTAAAACAATTATTACACGGTAGGAATGGTACTAAGTACCGTGGCGGGCGGTGGTACTTCCCCGGGTGAGCTCTAGGCCCTACCACGTATAAAGCTACCTATATAGCTACCACTTACCTCCTCCGCCGATGGTGGTGGTGGTGACGAGGTAGAAGCAGTGCGGCAGCAACGAGAGCAGCACCGAGAGAAGCATCTTCACGGACATCCTGCCGTTCATCCCGTGCCTGTGCGCGCGCAGTGGACCACCATGGTCAGAGGTTGCCTTGTTACATCGCTGACGACAAGTTTTTGAGTTAGGACCTGGAAAGAAAAAAATAAAATTCTAAAGTATTCTTTGAAAAGGTGTCTGAACTTCTTGATAACCGACTTCAAAATTCAAATGAGATAACTCAAAAACTATCCGTCAGATGTCGCTAAAATGTACCTACGTGGGATTGAACGTGAAGCCTAGTGTTTGAATATGTGCTTTTGAATAAAAAAATAATTATCAGAATCGGCTCACCCAGTACAAATTTATGGAGTAACAAACACAAAAGAAAATCGGCCAAATGAGAGTCGGACTCGCGCGAAGGGTTCCGTACCATTATGTATAAAAACGCCAAAAAAATCTGGTCTGTTGTATGAAAGCCTCACTTAAATATTTAATTGTTTTATTGTAGCCACATCCACATATTACGCACAACGCCATCTCTTGGACCGAAAGATCGCTGAGGTGTCGAAAGTATGGGCGCCCACTTAAATATTTATTTTATTCTGTTTTTTAATATTTGTTGTTGTAGCGGCAACAGAAATATATCATCTGAGAAAATTTCAACTGTGTTACTATTACGGTTCATGAGATACAGCCTGGTGACAGACGGACGGACGGGCGGACGGACAGCGAAGTCTCAGTAATATGGTCCCGTTTTACCCTTTGGGTACGGAACCCTAAAAAATACAGTCATATGGAGAACTCCCTCCATTTTTGAAGTTGATTAAAAAAATAGAGTGATCGCACAGGAAGATGAGATAATAAATCATTTAGTTGCAGATGTTAGTGTTAATTTGTCATTAATTTTGTTTTTAGTCTTTCTGAGACAGTCATATTTATACACTAAAGTAGCTGAAGTGGCTACACTACACATACCTTGCGTTCATAAAAATTATAGTGCGTCTTAAAGTAACAAATTTATAGTTCTATATTATAATTAACTGACAGTTGTTAGTTAGGGTCAGCTCAGACCGAGACGCGACGCGACGCAACGATACTGGAAGAGGCCAGTGATTTCGAGCTGCGCCGCGCGTCGCCGCGAGACGCATCTCAATGTTGCGAGGTGCATCGTAAAAGTAGGCAATCTTGCACGCCGCGCGTACCGACGATGCACGGCTGCGTAGCGATGCACCGCGCTGCACCGCGCTGCGCCGCGAGGCGTCACTAGACGCAGCGCTGCATGAAGCAACGTATTCTGAATTGTCACAATGAAATGTGTATCTTTTCGTGTAGAAAATAAAGTTCTATTTTGAGCCGCTCTTTGAAAAACTGCGCGCATCGTTGCGTCGCGTCGCGTCTCGGTGTGAGCTGACCCTTAACTGTCCATAATAACGGTAAGTAAGTAAGTAGTAAGTAGTAAGATGAAATCATATTTTTTAGAGGTGGTAGGGCCTAGAGCTCACCCGGGGAAGTACCAACGCCCGCCACGGTACTCAGTACCATTCCTACCGCGTAATAATTGTTTTAAGAACAATTATTGCGTTCCGGATAGGAAGATGTGGAGCCGGTTACACTTTTTTAGAGGCGACCATCTCAGCCCTCAGGGGTAGCAACGCATCTGTGACCGAATTAGAACGAGACTCATTGAGTCTAGTTCTGGTTCGGTCACAGTTGCCATGGGCGGCAGCGGATGTGGTGCTGCATGCTCGTTTGCTATCTTAATTCCATAAAAAAAAACACTCACGACCTCATTACTTTTGTCTGTTTGTTTCGATTTTTATAATTATTTTTCATTCGAAAGCTGATGCTTGTCGTCTGCTCCCATGTTAATTTCAAATTCACATATTTAAATCAAAATCAAAATATTTTATTCACTTGGGTATCACCGATACGCTTGTGAAGGTCGTTTTTTAGGGTTCCGTACCCAAAGGGTAAAACGGGACCCTATTACTGAGACTTCGTCCGTCTGTCACCAGGCTGTATCTCATGAACCGCAATAGTTACACAGTTGAAATTTTCACAGATGATGTATTTCTGTTGCCGCTACAATTACAACAAATACTAAAAAACAGAATAAAATAAATATTTAAGTGGGCGCCCATACAATAGACGCCTCCGCGATAGTTTCGGCTTCGGACCAAGAGATGGCGTTGTGCGTCGTATGTGGCTACAATAAAACAATAAATATTTAAGTGAGGCTTTTATACAACAGACCAGATTTTTTGGCGTTTTTATACATAATGGTACGGAACCCTTCATGCGCGAGTCCGACTCGCACTTGGCCGATTTTTGAATCTACCGCCATTTAGCAAAGTGCTTTTTGTTCTTTATGATGGAGGAGAAAAAAAAATGGCAAAAAAAAACTCCTCAGCACATCTTATAAATAAAAAACAAAGTACATAAAGTAAACTTAATAACTTAAAACTTAATACATAGGTATACTCTAACCATAGCGGAACTGGTTGCAGAGCTGGTCAAATCCATGCATCTTTGTCATTCAAATATTCATCAACTGTATAGTAGCTCTTGCTCAAAATATGCGCTTTTACATGTTTCTTAAATAATTCTACTGGAAGTTCACGAATGGACTTAGGGATTCTGTTATAGAACTGGACACCAAGCCCCATAAAAGAACGCTGTACTTTACAAAGCCGGTATGAGCATGTAGCCAAATTATGCTTCTTTCTTGTTAAGCGATTATGATAGTCGCTGTTTTTCATATATGAGTTTCAATTATTTCTTACAAAAACTATTTATTTCTTCGAAGTAGGTTTTTACAAACACTTTTCGAAAGTCAATTTACGCCATCGCTTCAACAAATTCAACAAAACTCATTTGAGTGACATTTCAGCTATTTCTTCGTAAAAGTTACTGTACTTATCCTATAACCCTTCTGGGTCATCCAATGACTGCAAAGTGGAGACCCCAACGACCTCCTAGTGACGGCTATTACAGAGATATATTTTTAATGAGATCAGCCACTAAATACGCAGTGCCAACTAGGGGATAATAATTATTAAGCAATTTGTAGCGCGTTCCACGCACGCAGCTAATCGCAAACCGAGTCTAATGGCCTCCGTATTATTACTATCGCGGAACGAACATCGCATAAACTCTAATTAGACTGCGGTACGAATGACTCGTGCAGTCAGTTATCAAAATATAACCGTGCTAAGTAGGTTACGACACATTAATATTATGTAGATATCTAATTAGCAGTCATGATTTTGCATCCAAGTATGAAATATTTCTCAGTCATTCTACTGGGCGTGATATTAAGCCTATTATATTATTTTACTCCATCAATTGCAAAGTTTAGTTATTAAGTTATTCTTATCTAATAATGCATATTAAAATTATGGTATATACCGCTTAAGTTGTACATATAAGGTGTTCGGATTTGCACAATTCTTTTTTTCATCCAAAGCTAGTACTTATCTTGACTTGATCTCATATTTTAAGCGACATCTGACGGGCAGTTTTTGAAATTATCGATTTTAAATCCCTTATGTTTTAATAAAAGTTACTTATACATACGAGTATATCCATTATAAAGATACCTGATCAACGTATTATAGTTAAGCTTAAATTAAATATTTAGAATTAAAAACTCATAACAAGAGCCTTTTCAAATATGAAGGGTATGTGATATTCAAATGCTAGATTTACACTACACAGCCTTATTTTAATTACAACAATATTCACTCAAATTGCAACATTACACATACCTACAATCAATTATGTTATATACAAAAAAAGAAGTGTAGATATGTGTTATTACCTTTCCGCACGCTTCTCTAAATTTTTTTTCAAAAAGCACAGTTTTTATAGATTCGGCATGTCTGTTTGTCTGTCTGTCTGTACGTCCGTATGTTACAGCCACTTTTCTCCGAAACTCTAAGAACTATATTGTTGAAATTCGGTAAGTATATGTATTCTGTGAACCGCTTTAAGATTTTCACACAAAAATAATATATTTTGGGGATTTCCCATACTTAGAACTGAAACCCATTTTTTTTCATCTAACCCATACATATGGGGCACCATGGAGCATCTATAAATAGATCTTCAAAAATGATATTGAGATTTGAACGAGGTCAAGTAGTTTTTTTTAATACGTCATGAATCGTAATTACAGCAATTTTATTAATTACCTTTCATTTTATCAACTAGAATATTTTTTTATATTATTTGCTTGCTGCTACAGAACCCTTGATGGACGAGTTCAAATCGCAATTGACTAATTTTTCTTACTATGGCATGTTATATGGGGCGGTCTCAAGAAATCTTCAAAAACAAGAAAAGAATCGTCATCATCACTGCCCACTGCCCACTGCTGGGCATGGCTGTCTTCTCGGAATAAGAAGGTTAAGGCCATAGTCCACTACGTTGGCCAAGTGCTGATACACGGACTTCACTCACTTTTCAGTTTTTGCGAACTCTCCGGCATACAGGGTTCGTCACTATGTTTTGCTTCACCATTACCTATAGCAAATGAAATGACATTTAAATATTATTTAAAACGCACATAACTCCGAAAAGTCAGAAGTGCGTGCCCTTGTATTAAAACTCGGACCTCCCATGTTGGTTTTTTGTCAGTTTTTCCTACATACTACGTAAGTTTTTCTGTTAGTTATTTCTTATGGGAAGTTAATCTCAGAAGTAACATACGGTCATTACTTGGGTCCGTATATTTTATAGTAACTTGTAACCGTTTCGTAACGGTGTGAGTTCGTCCTTGGATCGGTCGATCGTTTACGATATTCCCCAAGTACGTTCGATGTGTGAGAAATCTCTCTCAAATATTAATAGACCGAATAGATAAAGGATATGAATTTCCCAAAGGAAAAGCAAACTCAAATACCAAATCATTCAATCATGTTAGTTTTGTTGAAACACGCGCATATATTTTTTTACTCCTTCGCATATATTTTTTTATTCTTTTACTACAATTGTAGTCGGCGAGGAATATCTTTTAAAGGAACTAACGACTACTTGTAACATCATAATTAGTGGTAATTTCACGCTTTATTTGACTCTTATCGTTCAAGTTGATACTTTTGCAGATTTTAAATCTACCGAAAAAAGAGAGATAAGCGAAACATTATTAATTTCAACAGCTACAATAGGTACAACAGCTGTTGTAGTCTTGATGCTTTATTCTAACAATTAACATAAAATTGAACAAGGGATATTAAAGAATGCTTTAATAACAACAACGGCACGTACCTACCTGTCAAGCGCGCTGGTTATTCAGTTGAACTACTAAGCGAGTCGTCTTAAGCCCACGGCGTATTTAGTATGCCACACACGGCTCGCGCCGGCAGTCAACTAATATGTTAATGTTCTGTGTTACATTCAGCAATTACATCTAGTCTGCGCTGAAATTCACTCGTTGAATCCGAAGTCGAGTACTAAATGCACCTCCTACTTTTAATGCATAGTTAGATAATAAAAATATTTACTCTGACATACCCAAAATATACGAAAATTCACAAAAATAACGTTTACTACAAAGTCCTTGAATGAAATTCACCAGAGAACCTGTCAATATGCTTGACCATAACTTCCTATGTATATCCTAACTAGGTAACTTCGAAATAATATAAAACTAGCTTCGCCCGCATGGATTTCGTTTAAAATTCTCCACTCTATTTCAACCCCTTAGAATTACAAAAAATCTTTTCTTAGTGCTCACTTACATCATGAAAGAAATCTGTGTACCAAAATTCAAGTTTCTAGGTACAGTAATTTCGGCTGTGCGTCGATATTAAAAGTCAGTCAGGTTTGTCTTTGATACATATGGATAAACATAAATAAATTACTTACTAAATAATGTACAAAAATTTAATTTGTGTTATGTACGGCAATAAATACGATGTACCTACTACCTACTGTGGAGAAGGATAAAACACTATCAGAAAGCTCCTCAGGGTATAATTATAGCTCCCACTTAAATTCTCACATTCCAACAACTCAACTCCAAACTTCAATCAAATTCAATTGATGAGTACCTCCTCTAAAAGGTTGGAAATTTATTAAATGGACTACCTTCCGCCCTCGGCTTCATCCGTGTGGAACTCGTATAATTCGCAAACCGTTGCTCCCATACACTCCCCAAATAACATAAATGTCTTTCGGTAATCATGTAAACTTCAATTCTTCAATTAATATGAAAAATCTAAGCCGCTTAACCGAGGCTTAATCGCCATCTTGCCCGAAAATAATTGCTTTTTACAAAAAAAATAACCGACTTCAATCTTGATAAGTAGAGATAACTCAAAAACTACTCGCCAGATGGCGCTCAATTCAACATGTAAAGTTCTTGTCACTACAAATTAATGAAGCCCAAACACTAGATAACTGCAGTAAATCGTTGAGGAGTTCCCTCGACTGTCTTTCGGCTTCATCAGATCGACTCCAGATCTTCATGAAATGGTAGCGCTTTAATGTACTTATGATAACATGAACAAACACACTAGTTGTCCATACAATTTTCCAAAGTTCCCCTCGATTTCTCTGAGATGCCATCATCAGATCCTGGTTTCCTTATCAGGGGACCCCACTGCGCATATCTACTTTACAACAAAAAAAGAATTATCAAAATCGGCCCATAAACGACGAAATAATCGCTGAACGTACATAAAAAAAAGCATATATACGGTCGATTTGAGAACCTCCTTCTTTTTTGAAGTCGATTAAAACTCATTTTTAATTTACCTAATAATTCCGTCATCAACTCACGACTAATACAAAGTACAGCCAGGTAAAAAATATTTAAACTAAATTTTTAAAAAGACTTCCTGTATTAAATCTTAAAATAAAGCTACTGACTAATTATATTGTAATGAATTTTGGCACATATTATAGTTGATAGGTAATGATTAAAAGTAGGCAACTCATTTTCAAATACAAACCCTCAAAAGTTTGCAACAGGAAATGAAAGTAAGTAAGTACCTATGACCTTTACTAAAAAGCCGAAACTACTGAACGCAAGAAGCTGTATGGCATGTGTGTTATTTGGGGAGAGAAGGAGAGAACCCCCCTTCTTACCCCTCCCCCCCTACCCGATTGGTGAATTAAATGAATTCCACGAAGCCACTATAATATTAGTATGGATGAAACCCGTAGCTTACATACATAGTTTAAAACAAGCTTACCAGTGCATATGTTAGTGTGTTTTGATTAGTTCATTACAATATCCAGCTACTCGACCGAATGAGCCATTAGTAGTTAAGTGGTATAGAAGCTAATGATAATTCCCTTTAATCCCGAATATGTCCAAAGCATTCGTGAATCTGAAACACGTTTGAGAGAGCAATATATCATTATTGTTGATTGTGTGCCTTCGAAATTATGCTGAACCTATTATTATATTACGTGTTGGGTAGTCGATAAATATACATTTACAATTTTTTAGTGATGAGCGCCTCAGTCCGCAGGAGTATCAACGCATCTGCGACTGAATAAGAACTATAACACTAGGTATAGATATACTGTAAGACTCATACTAACAACATACTTAAACCTTTTGAAGATTATGATAGCCATTATGTGCCGGGCGGTTACATCCACTATAGTATTATGATAACACAGAAACAAGAGAATAATTAATATAATTGTTATTGATTACAATCAACGTACAACATCCTAATTAACTTGGAAATTTCGTGGAACTCATAAATTATTACAATTTAAATGCAACTATAACAATTAATAGATGATGAAATAATAGTCAATATTAATAGGAGGTACTTAACAATTAAACTGGATTACACAATACAAGCATAATAACCGCTGATAGAATAGAATTACAATAGTTTAATAAAGCTAGTCGGCCGAGCCTGTCAGATTGCAATTATGGGATATAGTACCCAAATACAATGGCCGACAATCATCTAATGAGCCACATTATATTGCTACGATTACGGCTATTGCAATCAAGATACCGTTGAGATGTGTGATGATTGATGCAATACCATTGATAGGATCTAGCTTTATTACGTCTCTAATTTAGGTAAAATATACTTCAAGCGTATATTATCAATAATTATAATCCATTATTTCTAAGTAAACAACGCAAAGTTAAAATTACTAAGCTGTCATTTGCTTAGATTAACTAGTCAACTTTGATTGAACGAATCCTATAAAAGAACAATAGAAATAGAGGAACGGATACAAAGATGTGGAGCCCGTTACACATTTTTTGAGACGACGATCTCAGTTCTCAGGGGAACCAACGCATCTGGGACTAAATTGCAGCGAGACTCTTACTAACAGTCCCTGTCCTCGCGCTTATTAACAAACTAATCCTACTAATATTATTAATGCGAAAGTTTGTAAGGATGTATGTGAGTGAGTGAGTGAGTGAGTGTGTGTGTGTGTTTGTTGCTCTTTCACGCAAAAACTACTGAACGGATTTTCATGAAACTTTGCAGTAATATAGCTTAGACATTGGAATAACATAATTTGTTAAAATTTATAGAGATTTTTGAAGGGACTGGTTCCCCGAAGCGAAGTGAGGGCGGATTTACTAGTATTAACTAATCTAATAACTGGACTAACCATCCTAGTCTAAATTGAGTTTTAAACGGTGATACTGCATGCTCGTTTGCTACCTTAAGTCCATAAAAAACACGAAACAAAAAAATCAACAATAATTTTAAAAATTGCAGCTATTTTACACGAGAACTGTCCGATTGTTCTGTATAGAGCTAGTTACTCCTAAGGGTGCGAGTATTAAACGATTCATTAATTCAGCTTATTGAACCCGTCGCTACGAAACACCAAACTGAATACGTCTACCGACCACTTTACATATAGAAGATTAATATTCGCACGTGCCCAATATGTCAGTAGAATTAGGTCAGTGCGCTTACTGTAGAATTGCGCCATTTGGTGCTTCATTGGAAATATTAATATTGGCAGCGTCGAATTAGTCTCCAAATACTTGTCATAGTTATGATAAGACCCCTAATGATATGATGCTTAAATATAAAGGTGAGGACTCATGTGCACATAGTTTTATATGAGTCAACATAATTCTAATAGAATAAGAAAAATGAAAATTAAATTCAAATTTTCACAGTTGTTTTCGAAAGTCATACGCCATCGCTTCAACACAGTTCTAAAATAAGTTATTAACTTAATCCACACCCACACTATAATGGCAACAGTAGGTACCAAATTAAAAACACACTACTTTTTGTAAATATTTAATCACGAACGGTAAGTATCGCAAATGAACGTGAGGTAAATTAAACTGGCATTTAATGCTAATGCGTACCTTTTTACTAATAATGTGATTGCTAATGCGTGCTAAAGCGGGAAACGCAATCCGCATTTAAATTTAATGATAAAACCCCTAATACGGAGGTGTCGTAAAACAATAATCGACCGATTTGTACATTCGAAACAGAACATTACCTGCCCATAACATTATCGGCGCAATAAAGATCGTCGGTTCTACAAACTCGTGTAGCAAATGCTCTCAATTTATTTTATTGCAGCCGGAATAAACCTCCAGTCACTTATGGTCTTCAAAACCACAACTGGTGAACCCTACGAAGGTTCTCATTATTTTGGTCGTGGTGGATTTCGTGGTGGTCCCAGTTTTCGTTTCGAAACAAATTTTTGTGCGTTCCCGAATTCGGTGCACGATACCTTTATTTGTCAAACATGTTCCACGGGGAGTTGAGACACAGGGCGTCAGTGCTCTATGTATTTTATGGAAATGGGAAAGCGAATCGATGTGCAAATGTCACCGTAAATTTAGCAGATACCTTTGTGCCGTCGCTCCTTCATTTAATTTGAAAGATTACGACAAAGATATAGTGGATTAGGCCGCGTCGGGAAAGATTCTGAGGCCTCCAAGGATAAATTAACGGAATTAATCACTTCCGTTGCGAAGAAATGTTTTTCTTTTCCATTCTGAATCCTTTGTAAAATCAGTGACCTGAATATTTTTAGCCGTGAGATAAATGATAATATTTGTACTATAAACGCAGATTAACGAGGGTTAAGAGGTTAAACTTCTAATTATTTTGCATTTTTATTCACAAGAGAAATGATATGATTCGGTAAAATAAAGTACTCAGCAATTATTTAGTTACTTCATGATTCTTGTTTTATACTTTTCAATCTGTGGTACGCGTGGATTCGTAGTGAATCTGTGATCTGTGGCGCGTTGCGTGGGGGTTCGGATAGAGTGCGGTCAAAAAGGGGTTTACACTTAGAATAATTACAGTATAGAAACCAAGTCAGCGCGGCCATTTTGTAGCACCTTCATTGGAGCCTGGCTCCAAACCCAAACACCGTTTCGCTCCGTAGTATTCAATGTCAATGCACGCCGAAAGTGTCTCGCGAAAAAAATAATTAGGTGTGACGATTTGTGCTGTTAAATGTCACAAAACTTCCGAAAAGCAAAAGAAATGTAATAACATCACTTTTCAGAGGTTAGCTTTCAATATTTCATTTCATAGTATGGCCGACTCCACACGTTTTGGCGCCAACGCCTTATAAAAAAAAATCAGTTAGTGCTTCATTTTAGACCGAGCGCTTGTATGACTACTGTCATTCTATACTATAATTATTATAAGGGTTTACAATAGGTTAACAAGAGGAATACCGCGAAGAGCGAATGGATCGGTCGATAAAATCAATATTGGAGTAAATAAAAAAAGTCGGAACATTAAGAGCGTTTATACCAAGTCGACTTGGTAAGTCAGTGAATAAACGGGCTGCTTGTGTGTTTGGTTCCGGAATACTGTTTTATTTCGCATAATACACACTGGAAAATAGAATGAAAAATCAGATAAAAGACCGCCTTAGCGGCCAACGTATTACGAAATATAAACTAGAACTTGGCTTGACACGCTCCCGCGTGTAGTTGTTATGTAGGTCCTAAATAAATAATAAATATCGCATCTGAAAAGAGAATTATGATGACTTTTAAAGAGATACTAATTTAAAACGAGATAATAACTTTCCGTTAAGAAAATATTTTCGCATGAATTATGGAGTGGTTAGTGGCCGACCATGGAGAAGAAAATTCTCTAACTCTCTAGATCTACAGATTTTTGGTTTTATCTTATACCATTTTTTTTTGGTGCACACAATTATAAAAACAGGTCATAATGAAATCTTATCTTTCAATATAATATACTTTGAATTCATTGAAAATTAAATAAGAAATTGCGATGAAGTTATAGAAAACCTATTAGTCTGACCTAATCGCTTTCAGATAGATCCGAGAACAGTTGCAGCTGAGGCGCTGGTAGCCGGGGAAGTGGCGCAAACTTAGTTTTTGCTCCCTCATCGATCTTTGGTGCCAGAACTAGATAGCTTACTTTGCAAGTTCTATGCACTTGTACAGCTATACATCTACTTAATTACATTAGTAAACTATGTACAGCCAGCGCAAATGATGAACTTACATGA
Source organism: Hesperia comma (assembly GCA_905404135.1). Taxonomy (NCBI): domain Eukaryota; kingdom Metazoa; phylum Arthropoda; class Insecta; order Lepidoptera; family Hesperiidae; genus Hesperia; species Hesperia comma. Next base: position 16,518,596 of record FR990028.1, read on the forward strand.
GAATTCTACAGCTGAAGACTTTTTTGATTTTAACAAACTCAGGAGTGTTATGTGCGAACTTGATTGCAAGATGGCATTTTTTACCAGTCAAAAGTCAATAGTTCGGAGTTACTTGTAGTTTGTTAAAACGCATCAGGATGGTATTTCTAGCTCAAGATTACTACCCAAGACGACGTCGCAGTTACTATCAAGCGCCATAAAATTTTTCCATTTAGGTACGAGTAAAAAATATACCTAATTCAGGAGAAAATCAACGCAGCATAACATACTATAAATAACACAATTATTTGTATTGTTTGTGTTAGGTAATATTACCAACATTTCGTAGAATTACCTGGACAATTAGACATAATATTGTTAGACACAATAATTATGTATTTTGCCTAATAATTCCAGGTAAATCTACAATTGTATTCCAAATACGATTTTATTGATAAAATGTACTGAAACGTCGTCAATCACGGTAAATTACATGATAAAAGTAAAACATCGGAAGCAATGACATAATTTAATGACGCAAACTATATAGAAGAGCGCATTAAAGCTATTCAGCTGTGTTACCAATGGACGCTGGCCCGAGATTGTAATTGCGGACTGAAGTTGGAGCGTAATTGAGTTTGAGATGCGGCCTTTACTTAATCACCCAATGGATCTTCAGAGATAACTCCTATCTGGCCGAATTTAACTAGAATAGGACCAATTAGCAACAGATGTTGCTTCCGAGTTTTCAAATCGTTTCGAGTAATCGAAAATCACGTTTCAAGTATGATTCTGGAATAATTTTATAGTAGGTAATGATTGGATTTGGATTGTTATATAAATTATTATATATAATATATAATTATGTATAAAACTGTTATAAAATAGTTATACATATTTTTTTTGTTTTAAAATATGTCCTGAGGATTTTTTTGTCCTTCTTTTCCTCCTCCATTACAAAGCAAAAAGTACCTTTGCACATTTTTCGTGGTCGGTTTAGCCCCGCTACTGACCAGCTAGGTCTGCACTACTGTGTTGGGGTATGATAGGAGAGCTATGTGACAAGTTTTCAGCTTGCCTCAAATACCTACCCAAAATTGGTGCCAGCTTTCGGACCACTAGTTTCCTTCGCTTCGAGAAACCACTCCCTTAGGAGCAAAACTCATAGTTGTGCGCGGCTTCGTCCGCATGAGGAACAAATAACATCAAAATACCTGTGGGGAATGCAACGAAAATTAAACGCGCCGTTTAATTTGCCCCATGGACTGTGCCAGCAAGCTACCTTTTTTATTTTAATAAAAGTAAAAAATATGAATATACTTGAGGGTACCGACATTTTACGAAAATATTATATCCGTTTCACTTCCCTTTTAATTTCCGGGATAAAAATATCCTATTTTCTTTATCAAGGTCACCTCTATATTTAAACCATTTTTTAATCGGTTCAATGCTGGTTCAATGATAGGTGTGAAAGCCTAACAGATAGACATATTAATTTCGCATTTGCAATATTGGTAGAGATTCGGAAATTGTTAGACGTGATGCTTTAAACTTATTTAACTTTATTATTTACGAACCTACAGAAAAAAACTCTATCTGTCACGTAAAGCTCAAAACAAGTACGAATCATGTGTGCGATCACACATCGTTGCTCACTCATCGTTTTTGAGATTAGCGCGAACAAAAATCACAGAAAAACAGATAAAGGGGAAAGGAAATACAAATGTGGCGACACCGCGCACACGTCACACGGTGACGTCACCGAAGCCTGACTCGCGCTATCGAAGAATTGTGGATCGCCCGCATATATACCACGCCTCGGGTACATTCACTCGGGGCCCGGCCGCCTCACAGGCATGTCGTCTCGCCTGGCGGGAGATCTCCCTATTGCCACACAAACAAACGGACGAATTGACGTAACGATAAGTATTTTAAAAATTATTTTTTAACGTCAATAAAGACCCACTGTAATATTTTTTGCCATATTATATCTTCCTTAAACAGACAGCGCAGAAATCAATTCCAGATATACCTATGTATTATATAGATATAAAACCTACAAATTATTATGTATAAGCGTCACTTGAATAAGCTATACAGTTATTAAGCTTTAATGCTTTGAATAGTGTAATTAAGAACAACTCTGGTAATCCCAGGACAGACAAGTAGACTTATTCAAGTTATTATATAACTCAAAAGGATTTATCTTGAAAGATTTTATAAGAGAATATTATTTTGTGCTCAGCATCATTTTTGAATTCCCTCGGCTTAAAGGCTTAGCTTTACCTTTCAGTACGAAGATAGCACAATTTATGAAGAAATTTTTAAAGCAATAGACAGAAGCAGATAAAAATCGCTTTAGAATTTATACAGCCTGTTTAGGATCGAATAGCGATAACTTAAGGTCGGATTGTACTCTCATTGCTATTACCTAAACTCCCAATCGAAGGCGGGTTTACTAGTGCAAAATAAAACAGAACTTGACGTAAGGTAAAACTTCAGACTATTTTTAGGCTTACTTTTGACGGCTTCACTCACTTTCACTGTTCCCGGCTCTCCGTCTATAGTTTATTGGTCTAAGTGATTACCTACATACTTTCATTTCACAATATTAATTTAACGGTCATACTCCACTTCATATTCCTATTCTTACTATGTCAAAATTTTACAGCATTTTAAACTTTTAAATTCAATTTGAAGCGTCTTTGAGAAATAAAATCTCTTTCGTTTTATGATAGGCAATCATGACTCTTGAGGCGTTCTTTGACCTCTTATTACTATCGTATAGAGTAGGTTCTTCTTTGTTATATTCACTCCTACCTTTATTTACCTAAATTGAGCGTATGATAAAAGGATGGGTGTTATTAAGCTACGAAAATTCCCCTATATAGGTACTTGTATCACGAAAAATATATTAGGTATATAAAATCACAGAGCTCTATTATTTTAAAATAAACTAAACTAGACTATCTATCTATCCACCCTGCGTGTTTTGTATAGCATCTCTCATTTCTTTATTAATATTTATATTTTTATGGTTTGAAATAAGGGAATTGAATATTGGGGTATTTAGGTTTCTCAATTCAAATGTTTTTTTTTTTTTTAACACGCTTTTATTAACTTCACCTGTATGTATGTTTGTATGTAACTTTACTCCATTTTCTTTAATATCTCCGGTGCCCAAAGGTCTTCTTGCTTCAAACTTATATAGCATCTGCAACTAATTATTCCCTAACTTTCTAATACCATTTTCACGAAAATCCGACCACAATTTTCCGAGAAATAGCTGTTTTTCCTCATTTTTTTCTTAATTTTATACCTATACTTCCTTTAATATCTTCCGTGCCCCTCAACCGTTGTGCTTCAAACTCATAACTAACTTAAAGCTAACTGATCCCTAACTTCCTATATCTTTTCCACGAAAATCCATCGCGAATTTTCCGAGTTACAACTGTTTTTCCTTGATTTATACTAAATTCGTTCATTTTAAACCTACATTTCTGTTAATATCTTCCGTGCCCCTCAGGCGTTTTGCTTCAAATTCATAACGCACCTATAAACAGTTGATCCCTAATTTTCTAGACCCTTTCCACGCAAATCTATCGCGGATTTTCCTAAAAATAGGCGTTTTTCCTAACTTCTTTAATTTCCACCTTCCCTAGCCTATAACTTCACCTGTATGTTTGTATGTATGTTTGTATGTAACTCTCCTTCGCATAAAGAGACTACCATAATGATATTATTACACGCTTTATATTAGCTTCACTTGTATGTTTGTATGTTTGTATATTTGTTTGTAACCGACTTCTTTGGACGCGATTTTGACCCACTTTAAATGGCCAGATTTCGTTCAAACTTTGTAGATTTATCGAGTTCCGATGACATTACACTATTTTGATAAAATTATTCCAATTTTCAATATGCAAAATAAGATTTTAATTTTTTTACTCTCACACTACTGCCATCTATCCATTTGCTACTGCCATCTACCCATATTTACGGGCAACTAGCTGTAACTGCGTATTCAGTTTGACTGCGTACATTACGTTTTACTAGATGGCGTTGTTCTTCTGTTTATTTGAATTCTAAGTTATCACAGTAGATAGATCGATAGAGACCAAATAATAGTTTAAAATTATAAAAACAAGCTATTATAAATAAACAAAACTAAAAAGTCGAAAATAAATAATAGTTTAAAAAAACTAAAAAACACGCTTTTTATAGAATACTGAACTAAAAAAATAGAAAATAAGTTTCAATAAATTTAAATTAAGAATAGTGTTAAAAATTTCAACAAACATGAATTAATAATAGTGTAAATAAAGAAAATATTTTATTTAAAAAAAAGCGTGGGGTGCATGGTGTCATTTTGATAATATCTTAAAAAGCACCCCACGCTTTTTTTAAATAAAATATTTTCTTTATTTACACTATTATTAATTCATGTTTGTTGAAATTTTTAACACTATTCTTAATTTAAATTTATTGAAACTTATTTTCTATTTTTTTAGTTCAGTATTCTATTTATACATATTTGTTACACCAGAACTTTCGACTGTGTGAACGAATTTTGATGATTCTTTTTTTTATTCAAAATTGGTGCTTGTCTTGTCATCACAAATGATTTTGATTATTGTGTTATCTGCACTTGTCGAATTTTAAAATTTATTTTAATTGAAACGTATCAATTGTTCAATAATTTTCCATGTTCATAATTATTAGTTGAATTTCCAAAATTCAGAGAAGCCTTTTGAAGTACAAACATTATAATTTCTCCGAGCAGTGCCATCAATTGCAATCGCATGAAAATCAGAGCACGAGTAATACTATCAAAGGTTTCAATTAAAAGCTCCTTATAAATTTACTTCTATGAAATGGTTTTAATAAAAATATTAGACCGCTCGAGTTAAAGATATAATAGTGTGACAGCCCTGGCGTATCTGCCTCGCTAAACAATAAACAATAGGGGCCATAAACATGTCAGGCGAACAATGGAACAATGGCCGTCTCGAAAGTACGCACGACGCTTCGACCTTACGGCAATAGTCATAAGGGCGAATTTGCAAGGAACATACTCGAACCTTGTTCGAAGCGGGTCCGGACTTAGCGGGAATATTCTCGATTGCCATGAATGGTGCGTGAGTGGTATAAAAAGGGGCAATCGGTCAACCGCGGACATTCTAGTTTCGGAAGCGAAACCAGGAAGATACCAGCGATACCTACGAGCGATACCAGTGCGAAGTGAAGTGATTTCTACGAGCGATACAGTGTTCGACGAGTGTGTTTACGAGTACCTACGTGCATAGTGTTTTGGTGTGTACTGCGTATAGAGTGTAATTGTGTTTCTACGAGTAGGTACAATAAAGTCTTTGTGGTACATTTTGGCATTTTCTCGAACCCAGTACTCCTGACACGTAACAATAGGTATATTTTGATATTACTAAAGTAGATTTTTTTCCGTACTTATAATATGTTTAAAACATCGTGGAATGCGTAAATATAACACTTTATAAACTTACAAGGAGTATTTTTTGCCCACAAGCCGTAGGTATTACTTTCTTTATCGGTTCCAATATCAGTATTGAACCGCAGCCGTTAAGTTTACGGCGCCATTAAAACTTAATAACAGCTATTGGAACGCCGTAAAATGTTTATTCTTTCACAGTTTTACACAAACCGTGAGTCAAATTACGCCGTATATTGCATACTTTTTATTTCATTAGTTAAGAGATAAGTATGCAAAACAATTCTTACACTTTTCATTTTCTAGCTTCTATCCGTACCGTACATTAAGAAATTTCGTTCCAAGAATGCGTCAATGACGTAAAACATTCATATTATTTTCTTTCTTATTATTTCCGATACTAGTATGTATTGTTTTAGGATGAAAATTCTGTAATCAGAAAAGAATAAGCTTTAGGATTAAGCTGTTTGTTATCGCATTAAAACTCCGTATAGTTTTTCTATAAAAATCAGCGTTTTAGTTTTAGTTTAGTAGGTAACACTTCTGGCACGCTCCGGAGAAGTCCTGTTGGCTTCTTTCCGACTAGGTTACGTCGCTGACGGCTTTACACGTGAAATATGTAATTTATCAACTGCACGGCAAGAACTCAGTCTACAGCCTTTGTTTATCCAGTTGCAGAAACACTGCGTTTATAATTTATCATAAGCCGGTTTTCTTACACTTCAAATGTTAAAAGTGATCATATTTTATACAGCTCCGTCCTACATATAAAAAACTCACAACGCACAGCCGAAACTACTGAACGCAAGAAGTTGAAAGGAGAACAACAGATTTGGGCCTGGAGCGAACAGCTTGTTCAATACCCTCAATTAATCTTGCATATTTTAATACATCCATTTTATATTTAAAAATCTAGTTGCATCATAGCACTAAATCGCAACTAGACTTTCGTTATTCCCATCATTTTCCGCATAAACGGAATATGCACAATATGGTAACAATATCCTCGATGCATGTGCATATTCCAGGCCCAAGGACCTTAAGAAAGTTGCTGGTCTCCTTTGGCATAGTATTTATTTTCCTTGGAGAGTGTAGAGTAGCACTAAGAGGGTATTTGTACCCGCTCCCCCTGTAAGGGGATAAAAATAGGGATAAACTGTAACCAAAATCCACACAGGTAAGTCGCGAGGCCCATGATTTTATTTTCGTTAATTTATTAAATTTACACAGCCACACAGTCACTGTCAGTTATAATTAATCACAGGGGCGGAAAGCTAGCATTTTTGTGGGTTGCCATTATTACAAATTTCACGTTGAACGCGAGCGGTGTATAGTGAATATTAGTTTTATTTTTACATAACATCTATAAGCCTCGAAGCGCTCATAGCCCGGCGGCTTGCGTTGATCCTGAGCGATCGACAAAGTTAAGCAACAGCGGGCGCGGTCGGCAGTCCGATGGGTGACCGCTAGTGGCAAAATATCTTGAGCGCTTCCGTGCTTCGGAGGGCACGTAAAGCCGTCGGTCCCGGTTGTTATCGACAGATAGCAGTCGTTAAGCCATGTTGAAGACCTTCGGGCGGCATAAAAACTTCCCATACTGAGTTGGCCACTAAACCCTCCACCAATCCGCACTGGAGCAACGTGGTGGATTATGCTCTAGGTCTGCTTTATGATGAGGAGAGAGGAGGCTTATTAGTGAGCCATTAATGGGTTGTAGCCAATCTTTACGCCTCAGTTATAAAAATAACCATTATGTTTTCCTGCCAAATATTACTACGCATATAGAGGTTAGCTATCACTGTCAGGCTATAATTATATTACCGCTTTTGACACGAAAATCCAATAAATAGTGGCGAGGGAGCTTAATGTGAGTTGCCTTTGCGAAATTGGTACCATATTCCCCGTCAATTTCGAGGACTCGAGATTGTCATCTTATTGATTACATAGTATGTAACTGGCATATTTAAGTAAATGAAAAAACAAAATGGCTTATAAAGCTGCCTCGGGCAAAACGTAGTCTATTTTGTTTTAGACCTTGAGCGTGTGTATCATCTATATTACCCATTCAAAGTCATTTTTTCAACTCCTGTATTCAGAACATTTCAGAATAAAGCATTTACTTGACAGTTGACACTTAACATAGACCGTTTTCAGTTTTGACAATTTGACAGTTAAAGATAAACAATTCATAAAATAGTAAAATACTTTCTAAATAACGGCGCGCTTAACAATTCTTTAATTCATAAAAAACGTTTTAATTTAACGACCTGTTTTCGTTAATATTTAAATAACCTCGGTTAAAATTTCGCTGATTAAAAGCCCGCTTTAAGACATCTTTCAATTCATTAAGAGAATTTCCCTACGAGATGAGAAATTCCTAAAACGTAATTATTCTAAAGCTCCGTGTAAACTAGATGCTTTTTTGGTGTAGCGTAGAATTCACTCAGGTCCCTTGGCGTCAGACGTCAGTCGTCAAGCCTTCGGGCTTGCAGTCGGTCGCTTGACCTCTCTGACCCGATGACCTACATCGTAACGAGATTAGAGCTCCTCCAAAAGCATCCCTGTTTACTGACTGGGGATTTACGTCACTTTAACAACACGACGTTAATTTGAAAGCAGAATAGCAGATCCTAAAGTTTTTTTTATGTAAATGGACCTTTAAACAGGGAATCTAACTTGACCGCTGTTTATTTTGAATTGAACAGTTCGAGTCATAATAATCTCATTGCCACTTCGTTTAGATAGATTTGGTCCTATTTTTTGTCCTAGATTTTAGTAATGTGGTTTGGGAATGCAGTTATGAAGTTTCACATTTTATGAATTTTAATTTATTCACCTGTTATTTCCAGTTCCATATTTTTGGTGCAGCATAATTAATGATAATATTGTACATAACTTGTGATGACAATATTAATGTATATATTTTATAAAACATGTTAGCCATAAGTACCTATTTTACACATATCCTTCAGCTTTGTACCTACAAACCAGCATATAACCGGTATAAACCCAAAAATCCATTCTGCAGCGCAAAATAAAAAACAAAACATATTTTTAACAATATTTATTATGATAATCATAAAGAAGTAATAACCAATAGCAGCAGTGTAGGTATTTGTAAAAAAAAAACAAGTAAAAAGCATAAATCATGACCAACATTTCTTTTAGACGATATGTACAAGTTGTGACGATAATTCCATCATTCCATTCGAAATCAACGCGACTGCAGTGCTGCAAAAACTTTAAAATTTCCAGACAAAGTTTACTCAATAAATTCTCGTGGATGAAAATAAACTCGCCAGCGGAGACCGCGCGGCGACGGACGATAATCGCGCTGGCAAGCTTCCGAACTGAGATTGTTGCTCTACAGTTAATCAGTTTAGAGAACTGGCTTGAGGCAAGAATACCTCACGAGTGCACGTGATTCGCGCTCACGACCCAATAGCTTCTATCTCATAATTGATCGAAAGTAAATCGTAGACCGCAATATGGAATTGAGTGCAAGACCGCTAGCGGTGAACTTTAATCTGATACTAAGATAATAAGCCGTGTCGGCAAAGTAGCGTGAGTAGCGTAAGAGACGGCGTCTAAGCTGCTTAGCAGCATGGTGTAAATAGATTTTTTATTGTTCTGCAATTAATGTGAAAAAAATATAATAAGGAGAAAAAAATGGGCACTGCCGAAACGTTTTTAAGTTTGAAAGGAATGTAACAAAACAATGATTATTTCCCGAAAGCTATGCAGATCTCAACATTAGACGGAAAATAATATTAAAAGTTCATAATATAGAAGTGGATAATAAGAGGGCGACCTTTCCATTAATGGAAGCTGCCAATATTTGCCAATAAAATTTTACTGGGTGAACCGATTTTGATAATTCTTTAAATCCGAAAAGGTCGATACTCTCTGGTCTTACATATCTGGGAAGTAGTTTTTAAGTTATCCCTGATAATGTACAACTTTTCGATGTTGAAGTTGTTTTTCATATTAAAAGTTATATAACTGCCACAAACGAATAAATCAATTGATAGCAAAAGGTTCCTATTACCAATAGCCTTAAGAAAAAGCACGGAGAATCCAAATTGTTTCTGGCTTTCTGATCCTGCGACCGAACTACGTAAAAACATTTCACGGTCGATAGAAAGAGGGTGGTAGATACTTTACTACATAAACCATCTCGGATTACATTCGGTAGTTAGGACTTAACCTTATACCTAAAAGTGTCGACATTTTCTGTGTTAGACGCTGAAACGCCTAACATTTCAAATATTTTTAATGAGCTCAAGTGATTATAAATGTTGTAAACAAAGGCAAATCGGATTAACTGATATATAATATCAGCGACGTCAAAATTGTTTCAAAACTTTATTCTCAACCCATTACTGTAACGCTACCTACAACATCACATGATAGCTGATTAACTTGAACACTGAACTATTCCACGAAATATCAAAGCTCCACTCGTCTAGCTTACATTAATTGGACATTAATTACTATGATACTCATCCATCATCGGAAGCCAGCGACACATCAAGATTCGGATGTGCCTCTCCAGCTCCAATCCCGTTAGATTACACCCGCACTATTTGTACATTAAGTGGGCCCGCCATTAGTTTGTAGGGCCGCCATTAATCGATTCCTGAGTAAATTCAACACTAATCTGGCAGACAACTCGTATCAGCGCTGGATTGTTTGACGAGATTTTCGACTGGAGCTTCTTGTGTGTTTTAGCCTAATGTGGTTTCTTTATTGACTGTCACAATAAGATTCCAGCGTCACTTTCTGATTGTGTTTGATTTCACTGTATAGGAAAATGGAATTCACTTAAGATTTTTAGAATCTCTACCGCTACCTACACAATCTTCTTTCTCAACTGTCAATGTCGCATTGCCATTTATCTACTTGGCTCTTCAGATTGTATTTTGAGTTATAAAAAGAAAAGCTACAACCCACTAATAACCCACTACTGAGCACGGGTCTCTCCTTATTACTGAGGAGGCCTAAAGCATACTCCACCACGCTGCTCCAATGCGGATTGGTGGAGGGATTAGTGTCCAACCCAGTGTCGAAAGTTTTCAAGCCGTCCGAAGGCCTCCGTCATGGCTTAACGACTGCTACCAATCGATAACAACCGGGACCGACGGCTTTACGTGTCCTTCGAAGCACGGAAGCGCTCAAGTAATTTTTACCTCCAGCGGTCACCCATCCGACTACCGACCGCGCCCGCTGTTGCTTAACTTTGTCGATCGCTTAGAATCGACGCAAGCCGCCGGGCTGTGAGCGCACATTAAAAGAATACTGCCCGTAATTGCGCAAGTTCAACAGTATTTTGTGTGAACATGGGACAAAGTAGGTAATATGTTCCCACAGTACGAGCATAACAACCACAGTTAACGATTTAACTTCGCACAACAGCAATTCTATTCTAAGACGTTGTTGTGGGCTCATTTCTGCCGCAAGAGCTTTAAGAAATGTCTGTTATCATTGTTATAATATACTAATACATAATTGAAATTCTGTGACAACACTAAATCATTCCTAAAATAACTGTCTGTCCTCTGTTAAGAGCGCCATCTAGCTGTGACAATAGCAATTACAAGTAATCCCAGTCTACGAATCCTTTACACTATACGTAATGTGCTGTATAAATCACAGCGGCGAATAACGTCCCTGTTGATAGATGTGGATAGGTACAGGTGTTCAGCGGATACAGCGGCAATGCAAATCTAATGATAATTACTGTGTTTTTAGTCTGGTTTTACCAGTGAAGTAAGGGTATGAACGGAAAGGCATAATAAAGTGCTGAACATTATTTTCGTTGCCTTATAGATGAATTGTTAATAACCAAATTCAAGTAGGATTGTTCGTGTGACTGATTCGCTTTATTTTGGTACAAAATCACAATACCTAATGAATCATGAAATATAGTCCCAACATTCAGAACAGTTAATAAAATTTTAATATCGAACTTCGTTTAATACGAATGATCAATCAGCCACTGTCGAAATTATTTGAAAATAATTAAGTCGCACAATGGATTTCACAACGGATTTAAATTCCAGAAAACCGTTATTACTTATACATATTTGTACTTACAATACATGAAGAACCATGTTTGTACCTGTTTGAAAAATTCATGATTTTTGTATTATGAGCATAATAGGTATGTGGCGCCATCGCACATACGTCACCGAAGCCTGACTCGCGCTATCGAAAATTTGTGCATCGCCACCAAATATACAACGCCCCGAGAACATTCACTTGGGGCCTCGGCCGCCCCCCAGGCATGTCGTCTCGCCTGGCGGGAGATCTCCCTACTGCCAAAGGTATGAAAATGCATTACAAAAATCATTTGCAAAAAAGCTCATTTTAACACTGTGATTTGCTAAAATAATACGGTTGAATTTCGAGTATTTAGCGGGTCCCTAGCAAGTATAAAAACGAAGACTCGATTACTCACTGATAAAGCCTTAAACGACATAATCAAGCTACATGTTATAAAGTATACTGAATGTTTCAAAATGCAATTAATGAGTTCTATAACATTGTACCTATTTGTATACGTTCATATTACATTTTTTGTTGATTTACTTCATTACAGAGAAAACATTCTGCTATTTTATATTGTATTAAAGTATAAATTATGTTCTGTATAAAGTATTACTCGTATTATGTTCGGTTTAAGCTTTATTTATTAAATAGTGCTTTATGGTAAGTATCACTAAAGGTCAAGTATCTTTGATAACCCTAGGTAATTTATATACAGCTAGGTGCTTTCCTTTAAAAGGTTGCGGCAGGTCACAAGAAAAATTTGTGAAAGAAACAAATACGGGTAAATACTTGCTGACTGTTCACACCATAGTAGAGTAATCGCTCGCATATGTATCTCTTTTATTGACACGAAATGTCATATTTGTACGTATCTTGAGCAATATAAAAATATTATTTTGGCCTTACTAGTAATTTTTGCTTCCCACAGTACTCACTTGCATCATAAAATGTTTTTCCGCAGCTCAACCCCGTAGTAATAGTGGTTAAGTCAAAATTTTATTTCAATATTTTAAACATACCTACCAGGAGTAACAACAATGATAAGGTAGACCGCTAGTGGCAAAGCTTAAGCACGTAAAGCCATCGGTCCCAGTTGTTATCGATAGACACCAGTCGTTAAGCCATGTCCGAGGCTTATGAGCGGCATAAAACTTTTCGATACTGGATTAGCCACTAACCCCTCCACCAATACGCACTGGAGCAGTGTGAAGTATGCTCTAGGCGTTTTCAAAAATGAGGAAAGACACGAGTTAAGTAGAGGGCTATTAAAGAGTTGTGGCCAGCCATCCAGTTCCGAGTCGTACTCAATATACATGGAAAGGACGCGGAGCGTCGACAAATAACAAAGTTTTACTACCCATAACGGCAGCGACATTCGCTTAGGTCTAAACACAAGCAACACACTCAAACTACATGGTAATAGGGTTTTTATATGACTGGATACAACCGAGCGAGTTATAAAAGACTTACTTACACCCTTTTCGGTCTTCAAAGTGACACTAAAATTATGAATTTCATGACACCGATACTTTAAGCACAAAAAACGCCACAAATTAATTCAGAGATTCGATCGTGATCTCTTTATTCAGAGATCAAAAGCCTATAAAAAACTTGCGAAGTTTAGGACGGAACGAGGGAATAATAACGGTAAACGAGAGCTTTCCACTGTAGTGCTGCCTTAGTGTTCATTAAAGAGTGGAGTGCCTTAAGGCTCCGTAATAGGGCCACTACATCTCCCTTGTTATCTCATACGATGTCATCTTTGTTAAGATCGTCCTAGTTACCTACGTATGTTCCACCTGAAACAATCGTTAGACCAATGTACTTACTCCGCATTGTTTGCACTATTAGTGGAGCTGAACAGTTTTAAGTATAGTTTGCAAGTCAACCGGGACTTTGGTGCTTCAGTACAGAGATTGTATCTTGTAATGTGGCTTCTTGTTTGTTATTCAGGTGCGCATGTTGCTGTAAACCACACTTGGTTCTTAATAACCTTACTGTGCATATTTGTAGGGCTTAGTTGGAATTCTGTTCGTGTTTGTTTTACTTATTTAGTTCTCATTTCAACTGTGCTTGTGTAAACGCGTAACATAGGATTATGTTGAATGTAAAATTATCGTATATATTTCTCCATTTGTGTTATTTGTAGGAATGGCGATGAATCCATTCTAATATTAAAAATGCGAAATTCTGTTTGTTTATTTATTTCATTGTTTTTCTTTTAAGTCGCAACAGTGTGATGATGTAATAAAATGTTTGTGTGTAGAGATCGATTAGAGGCTGTTGAGTGACATGGGATACGTTTTACTGCGATACATTTCACTCATATGGGAAGACACACTATGATTCATATAATACCTACAATTCATCTTTCTTAATATGAATATACATTTATAAAACAAAAATATTTAATTTTCAACGAATTCAGTCGAAAGTTGGTATACCTTTAGGTTCGTCTAGTGACGCCAATTAGCACACATAAAACATTTTGGAAATTAGCCCTTCCTCGTCTCCAATTCGCTATATAAACGATTTCCACGCGGGAAGACTCTGATAAAAGATACTTATTATTTATTAATGAAAAACATCTGTGATGCAGGAATAGTGTAATAGAAGACGTAGCGTGCGACGAGCATGTTTAGGCTCGCATCGATCTATCGCTACTGTCATGTCCGTCCGTTGACATTGACCTCCGCCAGTCATTATGCGCTTCCGCACCCCGCTCCCCTCGCTCCCCTGAAACCCCCTGCAGGGCCCTCACATTTCCTATCACATTTTTTCGGTCGTGCACTTGGCCGGTCTTTTATTTTATCTTATGTTTCGCTTTCTTTGACATTGCAGTTGATGACAGAATAAACAAAAAATACATGCATACGTTTATCAATGACTAATTTAACTAACGATTTTGAATTTTAAAAGATTGAAACATTTTACAACTGATTCTAGCTGTAGATAGAAGGGTAAAGAAATCTGTCAAAGTCAAATAATTCTACTTTTTGTAGACATTAAGATTTTTTTAAATCAAAGCACTCACTTAACAATCATCGTCACAGAGCTTGAAAAGATTATTTATCGAGTGACTAAATGTTTACTGATTACCAAACACAAAACTCAAATATTAACACGCGTACTGAATAAATAATAACGAGCGAGAAATTTCCAATAAATTACGAACCGCACCCAAATCCACTGCTGATGGATTCAGTTTTCGCTCCACATACAACGCTCCTTTCCGTTTCATTGACCGATGGGATAAGCATTATTTCCATTTAAATATTTCGACCGTAATGCAAAAAGTATTTCGAGTGTAACGTAATAGCTGATGTCAACACTTTATTATTTTCTTTCAAAAGCGGCGCCATTAGAAACACCTTGAGTGTTCCCGAGTTTTCCACTTTGAGAGGGAGTGGCAACAACGGGGTTAAAGCAAGTGATGTCATCATTATCTTGAGTACAGTTGGATTTGTTCTTGTTCGATTTTATGATATGACTATATTGGAGATAAACATTGCGTTGAAGGCAGTAAAAATTTGAGTATTTAATAGTTTAATTAATTGATTAAAATTTCAGTTACCGCACGGCATAGAGAAAAGCGAGGAAGTGATAATGAATCTATGCAATGAATATCAATATGCGATAGTCATAATATGTATGACGGAGGAGGTAGTAAACCTATGATACTGGTTTGATGCGATTAATCTGTACGCGATGATTAATAGTGATTCTGATAGCTGTCAATAGAATTGGAAAATAATAAAGTATGGCTAGCGGTGTAATATCTTGTAAAAAGCTCCTTCTATGTTGAAATGCCGTGAATCGTTAATAATAGTTGATAAATAACGCGTGAGTCGCGAGTGCGAGTGGATCGATCGATAACACCAATATCGTATTATTCCGTGAAGCAAATCCAAGATGTCAAAATACCAAACCAAATCTAAATGATCTAATAACGTATTTACTGAGCCAAACTGTTTGATTCAATAAACGGAGATGGTGGTGTGTTTGGCTTAGAACTAACCCTGTGTTTCATTTGATATCCTGAGCTCACGTCCTGACATATGAAAGAAGCCCACATTGCTTATTTAGTCAAGAATACCTATCTGGAATGTAAATAGTACGAATGAACGCCCACTCTACTACTGGACCCGATTAATATATAATATAAAGTATACATAAATACAGATGGAATAGTCAATGAGACAATAGATGGCTGGAAATTTAATTTTATAAGAGTTATAATATTATAATGGAGAAAAGTAATGATCCTTGACTCTTCGTTTAAATGAGCCAATAGTCACAGAATGACGAATAGCTGGCGGCAGAGAGTTCCACAATCTAACAGCATGCACAGAAAAGGAATGAGAGTAGGACGAGGTATGATGACGGGGGAAGTGTAAAAGGGATTTAATGTGGGACCTGCATGGTGCATTAGAAGGACGAGCGTAAGTATATCAGTTCCTTAAATACGAAGGAAAGGAAGGGTTTTTAAGGATGTTAAAGAGAAGGCATAGGATGCGAGTATTCCTGCGAAAACCGATTGGGGGCAACTTGAGATCCTTGCGAAGCTGTGAGACATGATCAAATTTCCGTAAACCAAAAATGAATCTAATGCAAAGGTTCTGCAAGCGCTCAAGTTTATTTAAGAGCTCCTCTGTGGCCTCTAAATAACAAGCATCTGCGTAGTCTAAGATCGATAGAAGTAAAGAATGACAAAGAGTAATTTTAGTTTTATGGGGCAGGAAACCTTGGAGACATAGCGAATAGAAGGTGCGGTAAACCCTACGACTTACCTCCTCAATATGAGCCCTCCATGAAAAATTAGCATCAAGAATTACACCAAGATTCTTTACTGTTTCGGAATAATCGATAGGGGTATTATTCAATGTATTATTATTATTTTTCTATGTTGCATTTTAGATAATTTATGTATATGCAAAGTAGCTAGGTCAACAAAATATAAGTTATTTTAGTCATGCTTGAGTTATACAAATAATATTAAAACAGCCATTTGAAATTCAACAAACCTTACAGTTAGTATTTGATTCTTTTTTTATAGAACTCGACGTTGAAACGTAGCAAGGTAAGGAAGTAAGTACCAAGGTACTAGCAACTTAATGGAAGATATTTGAGTTATGGGTTTTTGACTTTGTATTGTATTGTTAGATACAAATAATAGTCTGGGGTGGTAAAGCGCACTAACTTGAAGCCTTTTCACTTTTTCCTTGAAGACACTTAAATTATTATTATACTCCCACAGAAATATTATTAGTTCTATGCAAACACCAATAATTAAACGTATTAATATGTCGGACACCGCCGTAATGAAAGCGCCGAGTGCGCGTCACCGATAACGCCGTCGGGATATCAATTTATGTAGGTATACACATTATTTATCATGACGAAATAAATAATAGAACCAGAAAGATTTTAATATAGGAAAGTAAAAGTGAATTAAACAATACCTAAGATGCTTTTAGTATAGCCAGTTACACTTAATTAGAGGCGACTATCTCAGTCCTCAAGGGCGGCAACGCATCTGTGACTGAATTCGAACGAGACTCTTACTAACAATTACTAACTACTAACTGGACTATTACTAACGTCAACTGACAGTACGAACATTTACAAACAAAGTTAGTAAATTGAGAGCAAATAAACAAATTGAATACTGTTCTAGGTTGGTCGCAGTTGTTCTGAGGCAGAGAAGGGTTTTTTCGTAGGCAATGTAACGTAATGTGTATTTCAAATAAAACAAAATAAAAGTCAATTCTAGTTAAAATTCATTAAAATAAAATAAATAGAAAAATAGAAATTCTTAGCATTCTTTTTGTAAACACCTAAGCACGCACTTGCCTGATTTTCAGTCTCTTACTAAATACAGTCACTTAAGATTCTCGTAGAACATACTATTATGGGTACAGTATGCAAGAGATGACAGCAATAAAGGTTGTCGTTCATGTAAACGATATTGTGACAACCCTGGCGCATCGACTTCGCTACGCCGAAAACAATAAACAATAGGGGCCATAAACATGTCGCGCAACAATAGAAACAATAGGAGCGCGGCTCTCTCAAAAGGACGCACGACGCTTCGACCATTACGGCAATAGTCATACGGGCGAAAGTCGGTTGCAAGGAACGTTCTCGAACTTTATTTCGACGCGGGCCCGGACTTCGCGGGAATATTCTCGATTGTCGCGAATGGTGGGTGAGTGGTATATAAAGGGGCGATCGGCCAACCACGGACATTCTAATTTCGGAAGCGGAACCAGGAAGATACCAGCGATACCTACGAGCGATACCAGTGAGAAGTTAAGTGATTTCTACGAGCGATACAGTGTTCGTCGAGTGTGTTTACGAGTACCTACGTGCATAGTGTTGTGGTGTGTACTGTGTACAGTGTGTAATTGTGTTTCTACGAGTTCAATAAAGTCTTTGTGGTACATTTTGGCATTTTCTCGAACCCATTACTCCTGACACGTAACAATTGGTGACAGAAGCGGAATGCCTGTAGTACCGCAAAGTGAAGACGGGATTCGCACGCGACGGCAAACGGCATTGGATGCCGCACGGATGGAGTCGCCCGGGCGTGACCGCACTGAAATGAAGACCACCGCTGAACCTTCGGCTACATCAGCTGCATCAGCACCTACACCGAGTGCATTTGATATGGCCTCCTTATTAGCCGCCATACACCGGAGCCAGTGCGAAGCAATGGAGCGCCTGGAAAATAAACTATTGGGAAGCCAGCGCGAAGCCATAGAATCCATACAACGGGGCCAGCGCGAAACAATGGAGAGCCTGCGCGAAGACATAAAGAGTCAGCGCGAAGCCATGGAGAGCCAGCGCGAAGCCATGGAGAGCCAGCGCAAAACCATGGAGGCAATCGACGCAAAGCTGGATGGTTTCCAGGGAGATTTGAACGTCGTGAAGGAGGACCTGGAATTGGTAAAAGTGCGTACATCCGAGCACGACCAAGCCCTAAAAAGCGTTGACGCGTCAATCAACAGCCTCAGTGCGTCAGTAAACTCCCACGAAACTAGGCTCGTGGATTTGGACAACAAGCTGCAAAAAATAAGGGTTATGGGCACGGCAGCAACGAGTTCATGCTCTGGGGCCCCGAAATTTAAGGTCCCAAGTTTCGACGGCACGACCTCGTGGACAGCGTTTAGGCACCAGTTCGAGGTAGTTGCAAGTGGGAATGGCTGGGAAGACGAGCATTCGTTGGCGGCGCTCACTCTAGCTCTACGAGGAGAGGCACTGCTGGTGCTTGAGAACCTACCCGCCGAGCGACGCACCTTGGAGTCGCTATTTAAGGCCTTAGAAGCTCGATACGGGGAAAAGCACCTTGAACACGTGTACCGCGCTCAACTTAAAGACCGGTCACAGAAGTCGAGTGAAGGACTGCAGCAGTGGGCCACGGAGATCGAGCGCCTCGTACGCCGAGCCTACGCGTCGAGTTCCACACCCGTCGAAGACAAAGTGTTAGAGGCCTTCGTCAGCGGTATACGGGATCCCGAAGTGAGAGCAACGGTGCGCTTGGGTCATCACGCAACCTTGGAAGCAGCTTTAGCGCACGCCCTTGAAGTAGAAGCGGTACGAAGCGACTATAAAAGTTGTAAGGTGCGCGAAGTCGTAGCAGCGATTCAACCTCGTACCGGGCCTATTTGTTACGGATGCGGCGAACGAGGCCATATAAGGATTAACTGCCGGACTCGGAAGCAACCGAAATCGGTGTCGACGGCCACCCAAGTCGACACCCAGGAGCCGTTAAACTAAGAGGCGCCAGCGCCGCGGGGCGGGCACTGGCTGGACTTCGTCGAGCCCCTACTGTCTTGGTATCACAAGCTTGTGACGGGAACAGCCTCGTAACTACTGGAGAAATAAATGGCATACCCTGTCGATTTACGATTGACACAGGAGCATCGAGGTCCATCGTTCGACCAGAACTACTCAAGAGGACTATCATGTGGGAAAGTGGACGACCATCATGCAATCTGCAGACAGCGACAGGCCAGCCAGTGACCATCCTAGGAGTTACGGAAGCAAGACTGAAACTCGGAAGTGACATTTATACGCAGTCTGTGTTGGTAGCGAATATAACTGACGACTGCATTATCGGACTGGACTTTCTACGGACACATCACTGTATAGTTGATATAGCCAGAGGAGTGTTAAGCTTCAAGGATCAAGAAGTCTTCTTGGAAAGTTCATCTTCAGGAGCAGTGTACTGTTTGAAGACAGTGAAGCTGGCACCCAGATCGGAAACCTTGGTCCAGATTAGGTTTCCAGAAGAGATGAAGCTGGATCGATGTGTCGTAGTAGAAGACTACGGAGATCATCCTAGTTGGATCACGGCAAGGACACTGCTCATGACCAAACGTGACGCCAAGTTAAAGGTCATCAATCTTAGCAGCACGCCGATACATCTCGCAAAGGATACGGTTATTGGCCGATGTGAAGCCGTGGACAGCTTGAGGAAGGTCCAAGAAAACTCAGACAAACCTCGATCAACGGATCACATGACATCTTTGCTGGAGGCGACAAGGAGGAATTTGAGCACTGAAGAATACACTCAGGCAGCAAAGTTGTTGCTGGACTACAAGGACATCTTTACCAGAGGAGATAGCGACCTTGGAAGAACAAATCTTGTCACTCACCCAATAGATACCGGAAATACTTCACCGATCAAGCAAAGACCGAGACGAGTACCATTGGCAAAGGAACACGAAGTTGCAGAAATGATCGAGGACATGGTGCGCAGCAAGGTGATCGAGCCGTCAACTAGCCCTTGGTGTTCACCTGTGGTACTCGTGAAGAAGAAGGATGGCAGTACTAGATTCTGTGTCGACTACAGGATGCTTAACACCGTTACCAAGAAGGACAGCTACCCTCTGCCTCGGATTGACGACACGTTGGATATGCTTGGTGGCATGAAGTGGTTTTCGACGGTCGACCTGAAGAGTGGTTACTGGCAAGTAGAAGTCCGGCCAGAAGACAAGGAGAAGACCGCCTTTACCACCGGAACCGGAAATGGCTTGTGGCAGTTTCGCGTAATGCCTTTTGGGTTATGTAACGCTCCTGCCACTTTTGAGCGTCTCATGGAGCGAGTGTTAGTTGGACTTTTGGGGGACGCTTGTCTGGTTTGCCTCGATGACGTCATAGTCATGGGACGAAGCTTTGTGGAACACAAGCGAAACCTAGAGAAGGTATTCAGACGATTCCGTGAATCCAACCTAAAGCTCAATCCGAAGAAATGTGACTTCTTCAAGAAGGAAGTATCATTCTTGGGACACATCATATCGGACGAAGGTGTTCGCACTGATCCAGATAAGATAAGAGCTGTTCAAGAATGGCCGACCCCAAAGAACAAGACCGATGTAAGAGCGTTCTTGGGACTATGCGCCTATTACCGTCGGTTTGTGAAGAACTTCTCCGAGATAGCCAAGCCGTTACATCGTCTCACGGAGGACAAGAGAATCTTCAGTTGGGATTCCGATTGCGAAGATGCGTTTGTTCGCTTAAAGGAACGTCTGTGCTCGGCTCCGATTCTTGGCTACCCCAGAAGAGAAGGGAGATTCACAGTAGACACGGACGCTAGCGATACTGGCATCGGAGGGGTGTTATCGCAAGAACAGGACGGCCAGCAGGTGGTCATTGCGTACTTTAGCAAGACCCTTTCGAAACCGGAAAGGAATTATTGTGTGACTCGGCGAGAATTACTGGCTGTGGTGAAGACCCTTCAGCACTTCAACAAGTATTTGCTGGGACGCGAGTTCACAATAAGGACGGACCACGCCGCTCTAAGGTGGCTTCTGCAATTCAAGAACCCGGAAGGCCAGGTTGCGAGGTGGATCGAACAGCTTCAAGAGTTCAACTTCGTAATAGAGCATCGTAACGGAAGAGCTCATTCGAACGCCGACGCCCTATCACGACGCCCATGCTCCGACGAATGTCGACATTGCATCAAGCATGAGGCTAAAGAAGAGGTCAGGGTGATAAGGATGCAGGACCTAGACGAGTCTTGGGGAACGGAGCAAGTAAGCCAAGCTCAGAAGGAAAACAAAGACCTCAGCCTGATCATGGAATGGAAAGCCAAAGGACAGAGGCCCCTGTGGAGTGAAGTGTCAGCATCAAGCGCGACGACTAAGGCATACTGGGCTCAGTGGGACAGCCTTGTATTAGAGAATGGCGTGCTTTACCGGAGCTGGGAATCACTCAACGGAAAGGAGAGAACCCTGCAAATGGTTATCCCCAGGAGTAAAGTGGCTGATTTGCTGAAGCTTGTACATGATGGCACTTCTGGTGGGCACCTCGGCATCAAGAAGACCCTCGTAAAGATACGAGAACGCTTTTATTGGGTGCGATGTCGAGAGGACGTTGAAGATTGGTGCAGAAAGTGTACAGTGTGCGCTTCAGTGAAAGGGCCCCGCACTAGATCCAAAGGGAAACTACAGCTGTACAACGTCGGAGCCCCTTGGGAGAGAATCGCCATAGACGTTGCTGGGCCATTCCCTCAGACGGAAGACGGGAATAGATTCATCATAGTGGTTCAAGACTACTTCAGTAAATGGCCGGAAGAGCAAGAGGCGAAGACCGTGGCCAAGAAACTTGTCCAGGAGGTAGTATGCCGCTTTGGTGTACCATTGGAGTTACACAGCGACCAAGGCAGGAACTTCGAGTCGACGTTATTCCAGGAGATGTGTGAACTTTTGGGAATAAATAAGACACGTACCACACCGGCGCATCCTCAATCTGACGGCATGGTGGAGAGATTCAACCAAACGTTAGAAAATCACTTGGCCAAGGTCGTCGAGGAACATCAGCGAGACTGGGATCGGTACATTCCTCTGTTCCTGATGTCATATCGGTCTGCCATACACGAGTCTACGGGATTTACACCGGCTAAAGTTAACTTCGGAAGAGAAATGCGTCTGCCGTTGGATTTGCTTACCGGAACACCGCCAGATGCCCCGAAACCAACCGTTGAATACATCGCGGACTTACGGAAACAATTGGACGAGACACATGATCTTGTAAGAGAGCAATGTTTGAAGACCAGCGAAAAGATGAAAACCCGCTACGATCGCGATGCTCGGAAACATGGTTTCAAGGAGGGAGATTCTGTATGGTTGCACAATCCACTGCGGAAGAAAGGGAAGTCTCCGAAGCTACAAGCACGATGGGAAGGCCCTTACACAGTTGTCACGAGGATTAACGACGTGACCTACCGGATCAGACAGGGGGACAGAAGAAAGCCGAAGATCGTGCACGTGGACAGATTGGCACCATTTCATGGATCGAATAATGCTCGGGACGAGCATGACTAAGAGGGGGGCAATGTGACAACCCTGGCGCATCGACTTCGCTACGCCGAAAACAATAAACAATAGGGGCCATAAACATGTCGCGCAACAATAGAAACAATAGGAGCGCGGCTCTCTCAAAAGGACGCACGACGCTTCGACCATTACGGCAATAGTCATACGGGCGAAAGTCGGTTGCAAGGAACGTTCTCGAACTTTATTTCGACGCGGGCCCGGACTTCGCGGGAATATTCTCGATTGTCGCGAATGGTGGGTGAGTGGTATATAAAGGGGCGATCGGCCAACCACGGACATTCTAATTTCGGAAGCGGAACCAGGAAGATACCAGCGATACCTACGAGCGATACCAGTGAGAAGTTAAGTGATTTCTACGAGCGATACAGTGTTCGTCGAGTGTGTTTACGAGTACCTACGTGCATAGTGTTGTGGTGTGTACTGTGTACAGTGTGTAATTGTGTTTCTACGAGTTCAATAAAGTCTTTGTGGTACATTTTGGCATTTTCTCGAACCCATTACTCCTGACACGTAACAATATATTAGCGAGCGGGCCAGGCAGGGTGCAGGGACGAGCCGTGTAATAGCTGCGACTTTCGTCGGGGCCGGCCGCTGTCCGCGCTCTCCGCACCAGTATCGATGTGCGAGTCTACTATTATACCATGAACCTTATACTTATGTCCTCCTAGTACTTACGTATTCACAAAAATCTATCAATCAATCAATGATACAATTTTATGCTCTACAATTTTAGCATAAATGTTAATATCGTGTAACGGCGATAGCCTAAGGGTTAAGAATTCGGCCTCCTATTCGGAGGGTCTGGGTTTGAATCCCAGGGCACGCACCTCTGACTTTTCGGAATTATGTGCGTTTTAACCATTTAAATGTCACTTGCTACAAACGGTGAAGGAAAATATCGTAAGAAAACCTGCATGCCGGAGAGTTCGCAAAAACTCAAAGGTGAGTGAAGTCTCCCAATCCACACTTGGCCAGCGTGGTGGACTGTGGCCTTAACCTTCTCATTCCGAGAAGAGACCCGTTAGTGGGCTATGATGGGTTGAGATGATGATGATGTTAATATCGTTAGAGCAATACAAATCGAAATTATTATGAAATAAAGTTTTTTTGACAATTCACCTCAAATAACTTGTGACACAGACAAGAGATTTTATGAGACTTTTGAGACAACTTTTAGAACGCTAAAATGAAGTTTTATAATAAAATTTAGCCTACACCTAATGTCTCATTCCGAGATTAATCGCTAATTTGACTGAACATTTTCCCGTGGCATAAATCACACATTTCTAAGAAAAACCGACAACTGTTCATTTCAATTACGCAAATGAAACTGGAAACGAGGAATAAAAAGTATTCACGGAGAACAAATGTCGGGTTAAATAGTTCTAGAGCGATAGTTTGCATGTCGTATTATGTTAATGCATTTTGAAATTGAATTTTTTATTGACACAATTTTGAAACAAAATATAGAACGATAGTGGTAATAAAATATACCTATATGAACAGGAGCGAAATAGTAACAGTAGGTGACAGAACTCACGTATTTTAGGTGATATACAGACGATGATAATCGACGACCCTTATGGCACAATGGTTAACACGCCGGATCGCTGTTCTGAGGGTCCTGGGTTCGATTCCCAGCGAGGCGGCAATTTTAATGATGAATTTGAATTTACGTTCTCGGTCTGGGTGTGTGTCCTTGTCTTGTGTGTTGTCCAAGGCACCCACGATACAGGGAATCCTAGTGTGGGGCTTTGAGTGTGTAGCGTTATTATTTATTTATATACGAGACCCACTTCCTGCCACGGAGCCTAGTAACGTAACTATCGTGTACGTAATCATTGTTTTAACATCAATGGTGTCCTCATTGAAAAGATATAGATCACACTTGTAGATGCTACCATTTTAGTTTTCAAGAGTAACAACATAACTGGACTACTAAAATCGATCTATTAAATAGGTCTATGATTGCAACTAACAATGGTTAACAGGCTCAGATCAATAAACTAACCATAATTATAATGTTCCCGTTCTAACACCCGTTTACTATCTGGATTAACCATCTAAGTCTCCATTCGAGTCTTGTTCAAGCTAGGCCTCTTTTGTTATGGGCGACAGTAGAGGATTGGTTCTGCACGCTCGTTGACTACCTTCATTCTATAAAAACTATGTCCCTTTTTAATTTTACCTATATTGCGCGCTCTCTCTGTACGGATGTATATTTATTTTCTAGTCTCAGTAAAAATGGCGCTGTGTAAAAGATGTAAACATTTTATATCTACGAGTATGCTTAAAGATGATGTAGTACAGTGTAAGGGTACTTGGGAGGAGAGTGTGCAAAATACTAAAAATTTCTAAATAACGACCTGTATGACAAATGCTGTAACGTTACCAGTTCATAAAATAGGAGTCATGTAATCGCATCAACTACGAATGCCGTTAACAAATATACAGAGAGGCTTTTAGCGAATTTAAATATGAAAATGGATGTTATTTACAAGTTCACGAAAATAATTCAATAACGTGGATTTATTTGAGGATAATTGAGTTTATATATAGGTACACCCAAAAATAAGCTTAGAAAAAAAACCTATTTAACACAGCATTAGAAGAAAGCTTAGAGAAGCTAGAACTAAAGGATAAGGAAAACAACATTGAAATAATTGGATAATTTATGGATAATGAGAGGATTAAAAAGGATTTCTAGGAAATGGCGAGTAAATTAAATTTAGATGAAGGAAGGTTTACAAAAAACAACAGAAGCGAAAAAATGGCCACACTCTTTAATATTGACTTAGAAACTACGAGTATGGACATGTGGTTGCAGTATCTTAAGTCTAAGGGCGCATTCATGTAGAACGCTGGTTACCGGTGCTGATCTGCCAGCGCTTATCGGTATAGTCTAAGATCCGAATCTAAATCGACATTCATCGGGTTGATAAAAAAATCAAACACACTGATAGAAACTTTTTTCATAGTTAAAAATATTTGTTAATATTTAACAAATAATTTATTAGAGACCACTTTTTAGTGCTTAATAAATATTTCTTAGTATTTTAAAAGATTTATTAATATGTAATAAATGAATATCAGATTTATTAAACACAAATCATTTAAAATACTAAGAAATATTTGTTTAATACTAAAGAGTGGTATAAACTAATAGGTATCTACTTATATTCTGTCCAGGATTTTTGTTGTCTACCCATTTTTAATATATTTTCTAATATACGAAATTTATTATAAAATTATTTTGATTCTCTTATCAACCCGATGAATGTCGATTTAGATTCGGATCATAGACTATACCGATAAGTGCTGACAGATAGGGACAGGGATGGGCAAATGGGAAAAACATATTTTATCGTATCGATATTTTCCAAATGTATCTAATATTAAATTAAATGTATATGATATTTCGATATATCGATATTTCTTCCCAATATGCAATTATTATGCCCCTCTTACCGGGTCAAATTAGTTTGTGGCACTTTACCAACCAAACCAACAAGCAGTGTCATTGTCATAGACAAGTAGGTCATAGACTGTAATTTTTGTTTGTGTTTGAAGCAAAGAAACTAAACCCATATAGCCTACTGCATACCTACTCTTTTTCTAAATTTAAGAAATCGGATTGGTCAAATAGGTACATGATGCGATCCATGAGCAGACAGCAGAGCTTAAAATAAATAAATATTAAATATGAAAAAAATATCGATATTTTGATATATCGATATTTTTTACCCAAACGGCCCAAACCTACTGGCAGATCGGCGCCGGTAAGCAGCGTTCTTTTTGAATGCGCCCTAACGTATAAGATACTTCAATCACATCTCTAGCTAGCAAAAGTTAAATAAAACGAAAGTTTAGGTAGTTTGTATTTAAAAGTAGGTATAAAATCTTAGAAAAGAAAACATAAGACCGAAGACAGAAATTGAAGCGACTTGTAAGCAGATATATGTATGATAATAATATATGATAGTGGCAATACACCTTTATTGAATGCTCACTAAGTCTACATATTGGCAACATGCAAATAAAATAGTATTGGTAGTGAAACTTAAAAAATCCTATTAGTAATTAGCTGCTATAACTACTTAGCTGCATGGTGAACAATGTAACGTTGTAAGATGATGAAAGAATCGATTATTTATCTGTGGGTGCGCGGAAGTCGGCTTGCGTACTGCGCACGCGTCTGCTCCAGTGCAAATAATTCTTATCTCAGATCATTATCTAATCGGTGGACCAATTGAAACTATTGCTACCCAATTAAATGGTGAATAGGTGAAATACAAATCACATTCAAAGAATTTAATTAGAAGTTAAAATATAGTCGTACCACAGTTGTACAGGTAGTGAAAATATGCTACAACAAAAGTAGTGAAAATAGGTTACAATACGCATAGTCGTTATAGAAATAAAAGTGGTAAAATAATATTTTTAAAGTTTGATTGACAATAAAAAACACTGAATTAAAAAAAAACTAAAAGGTTATATAGTTATATAGATTTATCTTTGGATCTTTCATAATTTCGATAAAAGAAACTATTTATATTTTTATGACGAGCGTCGTGTACCGGAGGACGTACTAGTATCGAATTGTGCGCATGATCTAAGTTTTTACAACAATCAATAGATCTTAAGGTCTACTAAGTTTTTGCAGTATTTGCGACGGGGCGAAGCTCATTATAAAAATATTAATAGTTTTCTTTAATGAATGCCGAGAGAGAAATTTAATTTTATGCTTGGTTAGATTTAAGTGGGTGTCATTTTCTTCCCTGCCCCCTTCTAACAGCCAACTTTATAATACACAAATGAAATCCTTTCAATTTACTTCAGCGCAAGGGCGACGTAAGTTTACCTGCTGAGAGCCTTTGGCTTCCACTGAGATAAGCCGAAAGTTCGAGAACATAGCATGCCATTAAAATAACAGGAAAAAGAGGAGCGTGGTGAGGTCTAATCAGCCCCACTCGTGATGTTAAAGGTGAGGATTTGTCTTATTTCAAGTACGGATGGAAGCTAGGAAATGAAAAGGGCTCAACCCTGTCATAGATGTGTGCTCATTAGTCTATCAGTTTTATTAATTGCAGTCAGTAAAGTGCCAGTTGTCAGGACAGGTAAGCTAGTTTTCATGTGAGATATGTATGTCAGAAGTTCTATTGTCAAAGTCAAAGTGCTACAAATAACTTCAATCCAAACGACTGTTCTGCGTCACTTCAGCTTTTTTCTTTTTTCTATTGCCGATAACTAAACCCTTGCATCAAGATGTTCACCCGAAGACGGGCCGGCATTTTGCTTATTTCATTAACCGAACAACCGGTATAATTCGTTACGTGCCAGAATTTCACAGGCCCATGAATTTATGTGCGGTAGTGCCGTCGAAATTAACGTAGCTAGTTCTCCTAAACAATTGCGTACGAGAAGCGGAGAAGGTATTATTTGGAATTGATAATACTCTATTAATAATAAATTGTTTCTCGAATAGATTACATCTGTATTTTGCGATAGGATTAAATTGGTAATACCCCGCTCTATTGAATATGTTGGTGGTAATTCCTTCGTTGTGTGGTGGCCATTCTTAGCTCAATAATATCAATGCATTCACAACAATATTCCAAATGAAGTGTATGTATAATTTCCCGCACCGATTATTCTATAGTACTTTGGCATGCATGTAGTGTTCTACTATTGATGCACGAGTTCAAACGGCATATGATAACGGCTCAAATGGAAAGAGTTGCGCTCTGTATTTCGCAACGAGATCGAATCAGAAATGATGAATGAAGGTAACCGACATAGCTCAAGAATTATCTGGTTCATATGGCAGTGGGCTAGCCACATAGCTCGAAAAAATGAAAGCGGTTGGGTAAGGAAGGTTCGTGAGTAAAGGCCCCGTCTCAGAAAAAGTAGCATAACACTGGCCATGTTGTCTGACAACCTAAAGAAGACACTGGATTTCCGAGGTTTACCACATGGCTTGACGACTTTCTAACGATAACACCGGGACGAGCTCATCCTTCTTCCGACCACGTGTATTGATGCTTAGGCAGTTTTATCAAGTGAGATTGACTTAGCATGGCTTCAACTATGATGATAATGTAAATTAGTTGAAAAACATTTCAATCAATAAAATATGAATGTTCAGAATAATTTAACAAAGTTCTACCTGAGTACTTAGCCCAGTATTGAAATGTAATTTGATCCCCCGAATAACTTAATCGCGAAATTAGACCTTCTAGTGAAACAGATTGCGCTAATAGTTCCCGGGGCGGCCGCGGCGCGCGCTGCGGTCGCGCTAGGGAGGCGCCGAGATAATACCCATTTCATTTTGTAAGAGCTCTAAAGAGAATAATTGTCGTGACAGTTTAAATACCGTAAACTGTGTAACATATTAAAAGCACATCCTCAGAGTAGTTTGTTCAGGATTGTTTACTGAATCTATTAACTCACGTATTAATGTAGCTGACTATTTATAGTAATTTTTTCATTTTAGTTGGTCCATTTCCACGTCATTGTTATTGCGCAGTGCGTAAATCAATGCAATACTAATAATAATATTAAGATTTTAGTATGTTCGTTTGTTTCCGTTAATTCAAAAGAATGGCTTATTAGATTTAAATGTAGTTCTCCGTGATGTACCTACGTAGCTACGAGTACTGGAACGAGTTCATTAGGTCAAGTCCTTTGATGATCTAATGTCTAGATGGAATATTGAATCCGCGCAAACGTGTCAAAAAATTAGCCACAGACATGCCTGTTAGCCACATGCTTGATATTGTTGCCTTGCTTTTTTGTTTTCATTGTAGGGCCAAGAAATTCCAAGAAAATAAGATTTGAGAGAATAATAATATTTAAAACAATATTATTATGCTTACGAGGGAATTTTATATAAGCTGTGTTAAAGCCGATTAGAATAGTTTTATGCCTGACATGACTCTCATGTACAGTGCGCCCAACTTAACTCTGAAATGGCAAAAATTGGAACTAATGAAAAGTCATTCATAAATACGTTGTGGTCATTCATCTGCCAGTTACTAGTGTGCAATAATTGGTCAAATGAATGTCAAATGCGTCCGACAGCGCCTCTTTCGTTTCAATCTTAAGTTGGGTTTACTATAACGGTTTAATCACTACACAAAGGACAGACAAAGGTTATTCGTTTATAATGCCTTCATAATTTTATCTCGGAGAATAAAAATTGTAGTCAAAATAGTATTTAATAATACCTAAAATATAATTGGTATTTGAAAAATTAGTCAATTGTCGAATAGAAAATCATTGGTTTACACAGTCTAGTAGTTCTTTAAAATTTTTATTTCTAATAAATTATAAATTTTTAATTTATATTTCAATATACCCCTAAAATTGTTATAACTTTTGAAGTAAATATAAAATTATTTTAAATTGATTTTAATAATTCGTTGAGGAGTTTCATAGTTTACTTGAACATCACCGTCATATTGGCATCATAAAAAGCTAAGCTAAGCTACAACCCACTAATGGCCCACTACTGAGCACGGGTCTCTCCTCATTACTGAGGAGGCCTAGAGCATACTCCACCACGCTGCTCCAATGCTTTTCAAGCCGCCCGAAGGCCTCCGACATGGCTTAACGACTGCTATCAATCGATAACAACCGGGACCGACGGCTATACGTGCCCTCCGAAGCACGGAAGCGCTCAAGAAATTTTAGCCACTAGCGGTCACCCATCCGACTACCGACCGCGCCCGCTGTTGCTTAACTTTGTCGATCGCATAGGATCGACGCAAGCCGCCGGGCTATGAGCGCTTCATTAGCATTATATTTTATACAAACTCAGTACTCAAAGCATCCATGAATATTCATTGAGTTTTACAGGAATGAAAAATTAAAAATCTTGGTGACATTTGAACGTTTGGCTCAACCAAACCTTTTAACTTTAAACCTGAGAATTCCCCATAATTTATTGTGTACAAAAGTATGCAAAGTTCACCAATACGCACTTGGCTAGCGTGACTGACTATACCCAGAATCCCTCACATTGTGATAGAACACCTGGCCCCAGCAGTGTGACAGGTATGGTCACAACCCATCATTATGAAAAAGCATTATTTCTGATTATTTTTAACTGAAAACGTTGCTTTACCAACATCTCATTATATTCATCAAAGAAACTAAATATAATTTGCATATAAACAAAGCAAAGATTCATGAAAAGGCTCAAAGAGCTGAAAAACACAACAGAAGTAATAAAACATAGTGCAGATATAGAAGGAAAAGCCATCCATTTAATTCTAAACATTTAATTGAGGCAAGGGTCGTAAGAAACAAAGCTTTACGAACAAAGTTTTACGATCCGATTCTGAAGCGGACTTACATAACGTAGAGCCCATGTATGGGTTTACGTTTCTCTTCCAGTAGTTATGTGCAAAACTAAGAAAAATATAATCCGGGTTAGCTCCAGAACCAGTCGACAGTAACACGCGCCTGAACGTAATAAAATATTAGCTTTCGAGGATGTGCAGACAAGCTGCTCAAGTTACATGTACAGTGTAATACCCGCCAGAAGTCATATATTATTTGTATTAACAGCTTCGATATTGACACACAGCGCAATACACAGACCCAAGTTGGACGCAAAAACGGTTGGGTCACCCAACCGTTTTTGCGTTATTAACTACAAACCATGGTTTTATTTCATTGGTTGAGAATAAGGGGAGGGGGTTAAGAATAAGTATTAATAAAAAATTTAAATCATTAGACAACTTTAATTGTTGTAGTACCTGTTTAGGTTCATCATTCATCCTTTCATCATTCTCCTGTTTAGGAGGTAGTAAATTTTTGATTAACTAATTTGTAGTTATATCACTATAATATACTAAGGGATTTCTCTTGCTGCCTTGCCAATTGAACATGGTTATTGAATGCTCATCACGTACAATAGTTTAGGCGAATATTCGCGATGGTGTCGTTTCGATATCTTTAATACTTTTTGAGGTCCCTTAGGTCTTAATTTTCCTTATAGATTTTTTAAAAGTTTCGTCCATAAAAATCCTTGTTCATAAAATGATTTTTTCACCCCGCCAATAAACGAAATAATGGAAATAACCTGTTAGAGGTATTGGAGCGCGACAAATAGTTCTTTTAATTACGTTAATAGAATTATCAACAATAACTTTTATTAACATCAACTGAGGTCTAAGTATCACTAACGGTCCCTGTCCTCACACTTATTAACAAACTAACCAACTAATATTCTAACACCATCTGTTGACTGGACTAACTATCCTAGTCCCTAATTTAGATCTAGTTATAGGTCGGTTACAGTTGTCATGGGCGGCAGTGAAAGGGTGGTGTTGCGTACTCGTTTGCTACCTTAATTCCATAAAAAATATCAAGTTAGCAACTTAAGATTCTTTATCAATATTATCATTATATTTATGTCGTAGGTATCTATTACGTACAAGGTACATACTTAAAAAATTATGAACTACTGGTATAGACAGACTTTGCAATCCATATTTATGAAAAATAGTCAAAGTTATTATTTTCTCCAACGTCCCAGAAAATAAAGAACGTAACTACAGGGCCATCGGGGATGTAGTGACCGGACAGTGGGCCGTTACGGACTTGTAATGGCTTCGGGCGTTCCCTGGAAATGTCCCTTAGTGCCTGGGAGTTCTAACGCCTATTATATAGCGACGATGCCTGAAATATAATAAGAAATATAATACACCTACTAATAATAATATGACCCGTAATTAACACGAAAATAAATCACCAACCAGCAACATTATTATTATTGGCCCTCAATTATAACAGTCTAACTTAATTAATTGTTTGGGAAGATAATGAGAAACCAATCTATTCTGTTTTTTAACCAAAGTACGTGGACGTAATTGGCCAGAGACTAATAAGTGAAAAAATGAAAAATGAAATTGATTTTATCCCAACTTGTTTCTTACAAACACTTTTCGACCGTCAAACCATGCCATCGCTTCAACAAATCCCTAGGGTTTGTAGTCTTGTTGTTGGCAATGTTACGTTGGCAGTCCGTATTAAAATGAACCGTTTACATCTCGTATTCTGAACGTCTCTGTGTTATTACATTTACCGAGGAGTAGCGTCACAAACTGTACAAGTAGAACTCTAATTATTTTCAGTAAATACTTTTGCTGCTTAACCGTGTCGACTATCGTCAGAAATTGCTCATAATGTAACTTCGATATCCCACCATTCTTATCAAAGAATAACACAGACTTTGTATTTGATTGTTGATATCTGTTTTTTATAAATTTTTTGTTCCTTTTTATTCAATTTCTTTAGCAAATTCAAATGATACAGTTCTACAATATGTTTCAGATGAACATGCACTATTTTTCCAAACGATAATATTTGTTTTTGAAAGGTTTGCACTTTATATGGGTAATTTAATATTATTAATTAATAGTAAAAGGAGATTATATGCTACCAAAAAAGGTATTATAATCATAAATATTCATATCAAAGCTTTTGCGCAACGAGGTATTGAATTATAGCAATGTATATCGTGAATGCCATGTTTTTGAATGGGTTAAGCGTAAAGCCTATTTATACATTTGTTTAACAAATTTCGTACTTGAAAGGACATTGTAAAGCCGTAATTGGTCCCGGTTATTATCTACAGAAAGCAGTCGTTAAGCCATGTCGGAGGCTTCTAGGAGGCATGAAAACTTCCGATACTGGGTTGGCCACTAATCTCTCCGCCAATCCAGACTGGAGCAGCGTGGTGGAGTATGCTCTAGGCCTCCTCAATTCTGAGGAGAGATCCGTCCTCGGTAGTGGGCCTTAATTGGGTTGTAGCCAACGAAATCTAAACTTAATTTATTGAAGAATATTTTTATTATTTTTATTCCGTAATAATGACTTCAATCAGTGTAGGGACGGCGTATGGGGTAAAACTTTTGATTAGATACTTATATTTTTTTCAGAACAACTCAAAGTAGGTTCGGACTTTTAATAACTCAAACGGAAGGTGAAATGAAATAAAGAAGTGGATAATATAAAAATATGTGCTTGGATTTTCGCAGATATATGATTTCGGGCTAATAATAGGAAACCTTTCAATTGTTTAATATAATATTCGAGAGGATTTCGTCCTTAATGATTCTTTTATTCATAAGTCAGTTTGAGCTCGGTGGATATTTTTTTTATTTGTTGGAATGTAGCTTTCAAAAGTACAACGATATTCAATTACCTATAATTAGCGGTCTTTTAGCTTGAATGCTCTTAATTTTTCAATGCAATAAGGAACAGTAATGACGAAGTAAAATCCATGTACTTTTTAATGTAATTGCAGCATGCATTACCATCCTTCCGATGGCTTATTCTCAGAGTACTCCGTTCTTTTGTTCTAAAAAGACAAGACATCCGATGTTGCTCATGGCACATGCAACTGACTTAGAACAAGACTCAAAACAGGGACTAGGTTAGTTCAATGAGCAGGTGGTTTTAGAACATGAGTTGCTGAGTTTGTTAATAAGTGTGGAAACTTGAGCAGAACTGTTAAAGTTGGGTCTGTTAGTAATTGTTAGCAATAGTCCAATCGATTCTTAGTAGGAGTATAGTTCTAATTCGTTCATAGACGAGTTACTACTATTGAGGACTGAGATGTTTGCCTCAAAAATATTGTATCTGGCACTTTTCTATTCTGAACGCAATTGCTGTATAAACGATAATGACAGGATAGAAATTGAACTAAGTACCATAACGGGCGGGTGTACTTCTTTAAATTAACTTTAAACCCTACCACCTATCAATTTACCACTAGGTAACACCCATTAAGTTCTGAAAATAATATTGTTATTTCAACTACTTACTGAATTGATGAATACTAAAGCAGTTATACGTACAGTACGTTACATGTTAATACAAAAAAATAATATGAAAAGTACAAAAGTACTCATGTTAACACCAAAAACCGAACGTAATATTTTCATCGATTCAAAATTTAATTGTCTGTTCGTGTTCATTCATTGGAATACTTTATTGTAACCGAAGCAATAAATAACACCGCGTCATAATGGATAGCGGTTGGAATAGAATGAAATAGGGCGGAATACGTGCCGGTGTATCGGCCTCGTTTGAGTTACCGACTGTATCTGTTACACAATCGGTTTCTCATTCGTGAGTTTAACGCATTAGTTCTCAAAGTAATTGGGTAATCATCGCACATTTAAAGTAAAATTCTCGGTGATCTATGTCTGTAGTTACCTATTTGACAAAGGAAGATGGCGGGAGGTCTAAACGACGTGTCTGGGGACCGGCCGAGCTTTGACAGATCGCTGTCGGAATTAGTAAATTCGAGCTATGAAGTAAACTTTTACAACGTGATTGAGTGTGTGCGATGTCGCCATATCTTCTTGGTGGATATATGAGAACTACGCCCTCGTTTTTATTTGCGAAACTTGTTGCTCCGCTCCTATTGATCGTAGCTTGATGTTATATAGCTTTCCGCTTTCCTCGATAAATTGAATATCCAACACAAAAGAATTGTTCAAATCAACCCAGGTGTTCCTGAGATTTGCCCGTTCAAACAAACACTTCCGAGTTATAACTGAACAGTATTTCAAAAATGATTGATAAACAATGACTTTAATTTCTAAACAATTGATGAAACACTAAAAATCCAAGCTAAAATAATTAACTGTTCTTCATCGAACAAAACAAAAGGGATGGAGTAAAGAAACCAGTAGGTACGAGTACGATACAGGTGTTTCACACGATGAAGTGTCGCAATAAATCGCCGGTTATTTACGTCCGGGGGTCAAAATCAATCGGAAAGGCCATAAACCGGAAAGCGTTCGGAACGACTTGTAAAAAATATATATTCTGGTTCTCTCTGTTTATCTTATAGCCATGTTTCATTACGTGTGAGGATCCCAGATACAAAGGATGGTTATACACGCTTATAGCTAAGGGTATTGGAAATTTAACTTTACATGGAACAACTTTTCAGAGCTTAATTTAATCAACCTTTTTCTTGGCGTTTTCTAAAATCAAATCTAATTTTGTTGCAAGCGCCTTTTACAAACTTTTTAAAATAATCAGCGTGAATATCTGAACTTTGTTAAAAATTTTGCATAAAATATTTTATAGATCAATCGCCCGGTCTCGTGTAGATATTTTGTAATGTTATATCTGGTTCTTTGTTAACACGCACAACTTATACGACTGTAAATTATATTTGAATTTGGTTCTTATCATACTACTAGTTGATCGCGAGATCTTCCCGTGCCGAATTGGTGACCCCGACGATTTTGATATCGTGATTCAAGCTCTTCTCTTATCTTAATCTTGATATAGTACATGTAATAAGAATGTAACTAGGTTATGTCCGAACATGGGAGATATGTGTGAAAAAATATATTGCGGGACTTCGTAGTGCCTTTAAAAGCCAAAAAATCCTTATTAATATTATAAATGTGAAAGTGTGTTTGTTTGTTTGTGACTCTTTCACGTCGCAACATGGCTATTATATGGTATGGGTTATTTGTGTGGGGATAGTTAGGAGGGTGGAGAGTGACGTTACTTTTTACCGCGGAAAAACATCTCATTCCCATGGGAAGATCGATTTTTGTTAGTTGCTAGATATTTAGTTCCGGAGTTGTTAATAGATGACGTTAGTAAAATTCATTTTCAAGTTCTGAATCACGCTATCAAATACTACATGTAATTTACATAAGTCATAGGCAAATGTTTTAGGCTACTTTTTAGCTGAGATTCCTACGGGAGCTGCACCTACGCGGCTGTTATCTACGGGTCCCAAAGCGAAGCGCGGGCGGTATTATTATAAAATTGTATCTAGTATTATTATTAAATTTTATGTTTGTCCGGGCATCAAGTAAAAGTATCGGATGAAATTTGATGCGGTTTTCGTACTTATAAGTTTTGACACGGCATTTAGAACCTAAGACATAAATAACATGTGTATGTAATACAACGTCTGCCGGGTCCGCCAGTTATTAATAATTGTAACTTGTTAATCTTTAGTCAATTCACTATAGCATAATTAAGATACCTCTATATAACATGGAACGCTTTAAGGAAAGGTTCCATCTTGTTAGTAACAACATTATTTTGCCGACTTTAAACATGACCCTAATTAACTTTGAATTAATGTAACTCAGAAGTTAAATTATTACCGAAATTATTATCAATGTTTTCATTATGACTTGAAAATATCCCTTTAAGTAGGTACCTAAAAGCTAATTATTACATGAGCTTCTGAGGTTAGGTTGGTTGGAAAAACAGTTGGAAAGAGAGTCGTCTTAGCGTAGAACTAAGTCTTTTTTGGCATTATGGTAGCAACCGAGCACGCAGCACCATCCTTCCACTGCCGCCCATGACAACTGTGACCGACCTCGAACAAGACTCAACTAAAGGGACTATGATGGTAAATCTAGTTTACAGAGGGTGTTAAAATATTAATTGCCTAGTTTGTTAATGAATGTGAGGAAAGGGACTCTCAGTGATAGTTAGTCGCCGCTAACAATCTATCGATTGATTTTAGTTTGAGTTCAGCCGTGACCACGATCCATGCAACTGGGTCGAAATATCGGCACGTATTATAGTAAAAATGAATCTATCGATTAATTTTGTTTTGATGGAGTTTCATTTTCATTAGTAATATTTTTTAATATGTTTAATGCAAGTAAAGCAAGATTACTTAGCGAACAACAATAATTCTGTGGTAGTCTTCCTCCTCACAACGGAAACTTAACATGACGAGAACATTACCGGGAATTTACAGCGAACATTCAAAAAGCAAACGAATTTTGTTCGTAATAAAGTACAAAATTGAACGGTGTACATTAACGGGTATGGGCCGAGGCAACGATGTAATACTGAAATAATTTATTGCTACATACAGTAGGAATTTTTACGACGGCACATTTTAAGGCAGCATTTACAGACGTACGCGGTAGTAAGGTTGATGTGAGTTGTGGGGCGAACTGTACCTGTAACTGCTGACCGTAATGGCGTGGAAAATGGAACTCTTGCAGTGAATACAAATGATTCAGGAGCATTATGATACCATTAAGTGTCATTATAAAGAAGTAAGCAGTGGTGTTATGACATTATCCACCTAAATAATCCGACTACCTAAATGAGTTGGTGAGCCACTTGATTGTAAGTGTCTACCATCGCCAATGACGTTATAACACCCAAGGCATTACCGATATGTTGCAGGCCAAGGTATCACCACGAGAGGAAGTATTGTGGTGTACTTACCTAGCTATGTTTTTGTAGGAATGAGCGAAATCAGAACCTAATGTTTACAGCGCTCGGAATAAATTCATTACACTCTGTAATGGACTAGTGAGGCTTTCATACAACAGACCAGATTTTTTGGCGTTTTTATACATAATGGTACGGAACCCTTCGTGCGCGAGTCCGACTCGCACTTGGCTGGTTTTTCCAATTTAAGCCACGCTGAAAGGTTCTGAGCAGTCTGAATTCAGTTGATGCTCTTTGTCTTTCTTAAGACGTCAGTCTTACTTCTTACCCAGCTATTTTTGGTCTTTCGAACCATTGTGGCATTGGCTTTCCAGTCAGATTTTTTCTGAACTATGTGGGTATTTTTCCAGAGAGTGTCTTAGAATTACAGATAATTCAAAAACTATTTATTATAGCGTTAGTTTATGTCCGTTTCACGGCATAGGAGGAGGAAAACTTCTAAGTGCCGTAAAATTATCTCATGGGATTGAATTTCCGGGACTAAACAAGTCCGGTATAGGATCTCAAACTACTTCCATTATCAAATTTCATCTTAACTGGTTCAGCGGATTAAACGTGAAAGACAGACAGAGAGAAGTGTTACTTTCGTATTTGTACTAATATTATAAAGCTGAAGAGTTTGTGTGTTTCTTTGAAAAGGCTAATCTCAGGAAGGTTCGTTCCAAGATAGGAATTTATTAATAAAAATAAGTAAACCTATTACAAAATAGGTAGGTACCCATAGTTGTTAATAAATAAAATAATAAACCATGCTTAGGTGGAATTTTTTAAATTGGCGTATTTAGCATCCTTTCATTGGCTTGTTCTGTATGTAGTATGTATGTATACATTAATTATCTGAAACTTTCATTCTAAGTTTAATAATTTTGATTTACTTAAAATTAATTGGAACAAAGGCCGACGCCATTACAATGTCATAATAATCTATAGTCAATCAACATCAATTTAATATAATTTAATATTATTTACATACCAGAGGACAGAGGCGGGCAATCCAATTACCGTAAAATTTAAATCAAGAAATCAACTGAAAAGCTCGTCCCGCAATAGACGAGCCGTTGTTCAAATATCAAAAACAGTCCCTTTCAATTACGGAAGCTTAATTAGAAGGAGGTTGAAGAACATCATTAGGGCTGAGGGCTGAATTACAGGGCATTTCTGTCAGCCGGGTGCAGCGTAATCCTTTAACCGGGTCTATTTATAGCAAATGATAATGTTGAGGTTACCAGCGGCTTACACAGGTAGTGGGGGACATATTTGAACCCTCGATGTTTACTTTGATGGGCACTTAACCCGTCTCAACTTTTGTACTTACGTTACAGTTGTTACTTTAGTAACGTGAGATCACTGTAAGAAGTTGTAATCGTTTATTGTAAATTTTATAAGTTACAGTCGGGTATTTTACTAGTATTCCTTAAGCCGAGGAGGCCTAGAGCGTACTCCACCACATAGCTCCAGTGCAGATTGGTGGAGAGGTTAGTGGCAAACCCAGTATTGGAAGTTTTTGTCTCCCGAAGGCCCTTGACATGGCTTAATGACTGCTATCTATCGATAACTACCGGGATCAACGGCTTTACGTGCCCTCCGAAGCACGGAAGTGCTTAAGAAATTTTGCTACCAGCGGTCACCCATCCGACTACCATCCGTGCCCGCAGTTATACTTTGTCGATCGCTTTGGATCGATGCAAGGCGCCGATCTTTGTGCGCTTCTAAATTGGCAAAGACATTTATTTTATGTATAACATTTAAATTTTAACTAATAACATAAACTTTTCACACAAATGACCTGAGCTAGAATCAGTTTTTCATCCAGGCTTTCAGGCAAGATTACTAAAATCAACAAGCTCGTCAAAATTCTCTCAATTTGCCGTAGGTAATAACTGACAAGTAATAACAGTTTTGTAAGCGCCATTAGCTCTAACTAAAATGTGGTTTTCAGCAATTAATTTTGTTGTAAAATTAAACAGAAAGCGAGACAGACGGACGGTCTTTCACCCGCAGCTGCAGACATGTTTAATCCAGATGATAAAATACTCTGGGTTCGTACGAACTGTGCGTAATTCCATTAAAATAATAATGAACCAGACAGCAGCTTAATCTCCATGCTATCAGTTACTGCAATATTTAATCAATTATCACAAGATGGTAATTAAGAAAGTCAGTTCAACTGGCAATAACTAACTTGACAGACTTTAATATCAATAAGTAGAGATAACTTAAACCAAGTACCAGCATTCGATTAAAAAAAAGTACAAATAGAATTGTAAACTGAAAAGTTATGAGGTAAAGACCATAAATGAAATACGTACTAAGAATAGCTTACACAGTTTACACTTAATGACACCAGAGCAAAGTACACAAAAAATATTAATCAAAATCAGTTCTCCCAGTGCACAGTTATGAGGTAACAGTCATTATCAAATTCAATCGAATTGAGAAACTCTTCATTTTTCAAGTCGGTTAAAAAGACGAAAACAAAAGAAACCTAATTTTCTAAAGAAAGCTCGTTTTGGTTATAAAATATACAATACTACTTTATGCCCGCCGCTTCGCCAATGTGAGAGACAAACAATGACAAAATACTGTGAAATGAACCCATGGGACCATGGGAACTTATCATGGGAACGTATCCAATGTTCAGGCCATGCAATAATTATTATGATGAGTTTTACAACTCCTCCACTTCCCTTTACGCCAAGCTGAGTAATGATTTTCGGTAAAAATTATCCTTTGTCCTGTTCCAAGCCTTGAACTATCTCCATAAAAACATCAAAGCAGACCGACAAACAGACAGACAGACACAGTTACTTTTGCATTTATAATAAGTAGAGAGTGCCGCGCCTGCTGTTGCTTAACTCGGTGGAACACTTAGGATCGACGCAAGCCGCCGGCCTGAGTGCTTCTGAACGATAATATAACACAAATTGGAGTAACCTCCATTTAGTTACAGGTTGTGTTTAAACGCTTAACAGAACTGCACATAATTATCACTTCCAACAAATTGAACTGCAATTGAAATACCTGCCGAACGAATAAATGCTCACCACATTATGGTTCATAAAGTACCGTGTATTTCGTATTATTCTTAAAGATATATTATGTTACAAAATTATGATACTCCATCACAAATGTCGTTGGTACCCCGTTTCACGGGTTTCTTTTATGTAAACTACCGTCGTCAACTACGAAGCTGATCGAACGCCTAGCACGCTTCCGCTTCCAGTGGCCCTGATGACAATTGTTAACGACTTCAAACAAGACTTAAGTGAGAACTATGATGATTAGTGATAAGTCAAATTAGCAGATGATGTTAGAATATTCGTTGGTTAGTTTGGAGTGAGGGGACGGGGCAGGAACTGATAGTAATCGTTAGTCTTATTAATATTAGTTCAATTAGCAATAGTTAGTAAGCTATATTTCTACCTTAATTCCTTACAAAGAGTCTTGTTTTAATACAAACAACGATGCCTTGCTACCCTTGAGAACTGACATCATTCATTCTTCATTACATATACCAGTCTCAAAATAAATACAAATATATACATATTATTACATCACTAATTACTCCATAATATTTCATATCACTCCGGGCCACGTACGATCAGTCCATGCGATACACACCATGCGATCACGCGATTTTGATCTATATTGTTAGAGCACTAAGCTTGATTATGGCTTCGTGGTTACATAATATTTTAAAAGCCTTCTGCGCTGTTCCTTACACACGAAGTACCTGCTTGTAAATACGACAGCATACTTCACTTATGGTACATGGATTTGTAAGTGGATTTATGGATTACTCTAGCTAAGCTCTGCTCTCCCCTCGCGGCAATTTGAAATGTGTTCCGTGGATGCGTAAAGAACATTTTGGCTTAAGTAACGGAAAGAATTTGATAAAAATGAAAACATAAATACAGTTTCTTTTTCCTATTACG
This sequence comes from Hesperia comma, assembly GCA_905404135.1. Lineage (NCBI taxonomy): Eukaryota > Metazoa > Arthropoda > Insecta > Lepidoptera > Hesperiidae > Hesperia > Hesperia comma. Next base: position 16,560,625 of record FR990028.1, read on the forward strand.
TCGGCGCGAGGTACCGGCTCGAGGTGGTATAACACTTCCGAAACCCGAGAAAAATTTGGCCGTATAGCAGTGTCATAAGAGGAGATATAAACTGGTCTAGATTTGAGGCCCGGTTGGTTAGCTGCGAAAGAACTCAACGACACACCTTTTATCAACACTTCTAGAAATTTCGCCAACGTGGATTTGGCACATAACGTTTTAAATTGTTGACTGATTAATAAAAAAAACTATAATTGAATTGAAGCCCATTACAATTAATATAGAAACTATATTCAATGCGATTAACCTACATTTCAAGCGTATTTTTCTTCTTTTTCTTTCATGATCCATATACCCAGCGCAATAGTTTCCACGCTAGTTCTACTCCTGAGTTCGATTTTTTGCGAATTGGAAATTTGAATGTTTCCTTTAAGTTAGATCGCGTTATGAGACAGTATTGTCTTGTTTATGGTGTTGTAAATAAATTCAAAGACGCAAGAGAAACTAATATGGGGCTAAGAAAATGACGTTATTTACTTACCGTTACGAATTTGTAGCACCATCACCATATTGAAGGAAGGAAATCTTTATAAATACACAGGAAAATCTTTGAACGGAACACCTCAAGTTTGATTAATGCGGCACTTACGTCACGCACATGTTTTTGTAAGTGGTGAAGTGTAGGTACACTGAAGGATAATTGTACTTACTATCGCTCCCCCGTTTCTCAGTTTGCAGTCACCTTGTCTACCAATCGTGGGATAATGGGTTCGATTCCCACCCAGAGCAGAGATTTATGTGACAAATTACTGTAAAATCTCAGATCTTAGGTGTTGTCTATGTGAGCATAGGTCTGTCGTTATCATCAAGTAGATTAGAGCATCACCCTGCTCCAGTGTGGATTGGGAAAGAGGTTTGTGGTCGGAAGGTTGCGTGCTCGAAAACCTCCTAGATGTCTTAACGACTGCTATCTATCGATAACTACCGACACCGATGGCTCTACATGCTCTCCAAATTACAGAATGCTCAAGATTTTTTTGACAATAGCAGTCACCCATCAAACTTTCGACACACCCGCAGTTGCTTTGTCGTTCACTCAGTAGATACGCAAGCCACCGGTCTATGAATGCTTGGCGTTTACAACTACATATTAATATTCAACAGCGAAATTACACCAATAACTAAGAGACTGAGAAGCAATAAACATTCTTAGATTCAAAATACAAGAGACATCAATAAACGTCGCGATAATGTATTATAATGATTCCGTCTGAGCGGGGATTGGTCCGGGGTCAACTACAAACGTAATGTGGCGTGTAATCGCGCTAAATTATTGATGCACAACATGGCCCCAACCCGCTCTGCCCCATCCTGGCCCTTTCATTAAGCGCCGGCTTTATTACTTACACTTTGTGACCGGCCCAATCCCTCTACACTGAACGTTACTGAATTTTAAGGGAAAATGTTGGGCTTCGCTGTATTTTTGAGGCGATGGTTGCCAAGGACGACGGGATCGAATATTGGATTTGAGTCCCGCGAGACGGAAATATGAATGTTTAAGTTGTTGTGTTCGGTGGCGGTGTAACCGCGCTCACTCTAGCCCGCGAACCTTTGTACGTTGAATTGTTACAGTTTTGACAGCTAGGAATACCACGGAATAGTCAAAAACTTGGCATAATTGTTTGCGAAAAGTCCATCCTACATGTGTGGCTTCGCGTATTCCCGTGAATGTGAGGGAACGCCATAACAGAGCCCATAATATCCATGACGCAGGGAATCGTAGTGAGAACGTTACTTATTTTTATTTGTTAGAGATAGCCTGCCTGGAATAATTCCAAAGAAGTAAATTTTGTACATTTAACAGCTCTTCGTATTATTTTGAAAGGTTTAGATGAGCAGTGAGCACTTCGTTGACAAGCTATACTACGGTCGCTTTCTAATTGAAAATACTCGCCAAGTTGCCTGCTGTAAATAAGAGTCTTCGAAAACATCTAAATTTTAAAACATTATACCTGATATTGGTACAACTGATTTACATACTACCTGATATTGGTACAACTGATTTACATACTGTCTTTGAATCTAGTAATTTCACCTTTATAACCTAAAAAATTAATAGGACCAGTTAATGGTAAGGTTAGTTCCATTAAATGTTCGCTCGAAATGGATTCTAATCCCGGCGGGCGCCTTAATTATTTATTTAGGGACTAACTAAATGTAAGAGCTGAGAAATGACAAAATATTGCGCAGTAATATTTTTACCGATGAATTATATGGATAAGCCAAAGTCAGTGATTAGTACCTATTATTAATATTCACTCGTTATTTTACGTAATAACTAACATGTCTAAGCAATGTAATAAATTAAATACTTTACTTGGTACTTTGTATTTACTTTTACTCTATATTACTTTTACATTTTAATATTATTTATAATAATGTATACAGGCTAAAGTTAGTCAAAGTAATAAATACGGTCCAACTTGCTTCCTCTTCCGATCAAGATAAAGTGGTGATGCCAAATAGTTTTATTGATCTCTGTCTATTTTATAAATTTTGAGATATGCTTACTGAAGTTTAAATTTGTTATTCCTTGCCGTACCACTGCGAGTGTTTGCTCTACTTTTAATTATGAATATTATATAACAAAGTGTTTCATTGTGTCGTATTGAAATGCGCGCGTGCGTATATACATAGGTATATTATGTGTGTGTGCATATTTCTTGTGTATGGTTGGTTGTGTGTACGAACTTGTGTAGATTGTGACTATGTGGAGACGGTATGTCTAAGTCAAACATAACCCCTGACTTTACCAGAAATTATACATTAGCTGGAAAAAGTGACTAATTCTATCGTATTTATCACTTTTTCAAAAATTGAGTAGATATTATACATAATGGCTGGTCATTATACATAATGTCCGGATTAATCACTTTGACTGTGACATATACATAATACAAGGACAAAACAACAGCGAAATTTAATTATACACATAAAAGTTTAGGATCCAGACACTAATAAATATAAAAACGACTAGAATTGAAAAGGCAGAAAATAAATGACTGATTAATATGGGTAAGTACGTTTGATTTCTACAACAACAATTGAAATATAATATTAGTCGGCGATTTCAAAGCAAAAAGAATTTATGTAAGTACTTAATTTTTTTCACTTGTAAACGTAATCACTTTCACAAATACATTTATTATATCAAAGAAGAAGTTTATATTTAAAAGTTTATTTTAAACAACGCACCGCGAGTAACGAGTATTGCATTCTGTGCCGACAAATAATGTACTAATAAATTTTCTGTCTAGATAAATAAGGGGAAGTAATTCAAGAATCTATAAAAGTTTCCCGCTCGGGCATATAAATTGGAAATAGTAAGATAGTTCACTGGAATAACTCGCTCACTCCTGGTTCCGAGGTTTTAGTTGGCAAGCGGTTCAATATAGACGGGAATGAATTCCGGACGCAAATTCCGAAATGGCGCGATAAAACCGCGACGTTTCCAATAACGCGCCGACAAATAAGCCGCAGTATTACTTGCATGTGGCCTTCGGTTCGAACGGAGCTGCCAGTTCGATCAACACTGCAAAAACTACTAGCACTTGAAATACGTTCTAGTTTAACTTTGGAACCTGCCGACATTTTTGTTTTAATATAAATATTGTAATATTTAATTGTAATTCTTCTCTCACATATATTAAGTAACTTTTTGCTCCGTTACATATAAATCTTCACGGTTCATAACAGTGTGTTTTAACACAAACATCAGTGACCCAATAAGAACGAGACTGGCGAAAAATTACTACCAATACTTAAATCGCCGAGGATATGAAATTTAACTTATATGCAAAATTTAATTAAGGCATTTTTAATTCATGCCGTCAATCTACAATAAACTTTAACCACAAGGTTGGAACGCTGGCTGTGGTTTCCATTAAAACGAATAACCCGAATTACTACTAACAATAGCAAGTATAACTGTAGATAATACTGGTGCGTGTACTAATAGTTCCTGTCTCAATTTTACTACTACTACTACTACTACTGACAAACTGACCAACGAACTTTAATAACACCTTTTGCTAACTGAACTAACCATTCAAGTCTCGATTGAGCCTTTACAGTTGCTGTGGGTGGTAGTGGAACAGTGGTCGCTTACCATTAATGAAATAACTGATTATGCAGTTTCAAAACCTACTAAAATTAATTCAAATGCCGTAATTGTTACCATGCCGGACTGTTCTTCAAAGAGTCCTGAGATCGATTCCCAGTGACACGGATTTTTTATGATGAGTTGAAATTTCAGTTCTCAGACTGGGTGTCTGTTCTTGTCTAGTGTATAGTCCATGACACCCACGACACAGGGATTCCTAGTCCCGAGGCTGTTAGTGTGTAGCGTTATTGATTTATTTACTTAGTTTAGAGTAACGGTGACAGTACTAATGGTCCATTTAATTGAATCAACATGCAAATACCGCCTGTCTACATTCCATTAAATATTTATACAAGAAGTGTTTGGACATGTTTATTAAAATAAAGTCAATAAGTGTTGACTTTTTACGCAATGCTTGCACTTGCGAATTTAAAATTCGATGTGAATGTGGATGAACGAAAGGGTAGAGGACGGCAAAAAAAAGAGGATGAACTGTGTGAACTAATATAACCAATATCATTCTTAGGTCTCTAACGGTACTGTTAGTCTTGTTAGTTGATGTTAGTAATAGTCCAATTAGTAATTATTAGTATGCGACAACAATCTCGCAACACTCCATTATGATGACGACATCCAAAGACAAGTCCTACACACCAAAAATGGCCAGTCATGCCTATTAAAATGTCAAATGTATTATTTACCTACGTAAAGGACCTACTTAAGATTTGATCACGTTATACTACCCACGCTATTCGGCACTCGGTACTTCCATTAAAAATATAATCCTTACCAGTCGCGAATGTTCACGTAATGGGGACTCGTCCACCGTTTAGTAAATCTATAAGAAGCGAGTTGCAACGTCACGGGAAATTAAAAAGCATTTCTTTCGCGTCTAACTACGGATGATTGATTCGTGAACACGCTGCCATTTGTTACTACTTTATTACTCGTTTGCTTTTTCCTCTTCCTTCTTTATTTGCCAGATTCGTGATTGTGTTCTTTATGTGCATGGACATTAGAATAATCAAATGGCTCGTCTGCTTTGCATGCATTGTCGGCTTTTCAATAAAAAATAGGACTATCAAAATCAGTTCACCTAACACAAATTTATGAGGTAACGCACAAAAAAATACACTCGAATTGCAAACCTCCTTTTTTAAGTCGATTAAAAACAGTGGCTAATTTTAGCTGATCGGTCAATAGTAACATTTCCGATGTATTCTCGGCCAATATATTATATAGAATGATGATGAGAGAAAGTAAGCACTAATTTTCACGCTAGGAGCCGAACCACGATAAGTACTTGCTCTGTTAAGTCAAAGAGATATGCTTTTAAAGTCATTCAATTTACCTACTTTTGGCAGCTTTAAGGAAGGATTATACTTGAAGCTGACATCGATAGTATCTAATTTGCATACATTTTATGCTTTAACGATATGGATCTGTATTTGCACTTGTTTTTCTTTTCATTTCATAGGTAACATAAACCAATCCAATTTATCCTTGAAAGTAAATCAAATTTTTCTCATTTGTATCCAAATATTTCTTATTTGTATCTCGGTCGTTAAGACTTCTCACAATTTGTCACTAAATAGGACTGAATAAAGTGTTGTGTACTTGTGTAGACTTTATTTTGCCGACTTTAAAAAAGCATTTTCGTAATGAATTTTATATTCAGGTTGTTGATCATTACCGTCCTCAACTTATTCATTTCGCTCCGACGGTTTATGTTTTGCTTTCTTTCGCGAGAGTTGAATTGCAAATGAAGCCGAAGTGGTCAGGCACTCTTGAGCCACTGCCAAAGTCAAAACCCGTATGCAAATAAGCTGGACTGCTCGAAAAATATTGCTCTTTCCGTCATCTAATTGAATAGGTATTTATCGATCCAACGCCAAAGCCAACGCTTGTTACGCGCGGTTTCCGTATTCGCGGTTTTAAAATTTGTGACCACCTTTCCGTGTTCGCGGAAAAAATATTCGCAGATGTAGTCGGTACAAGTAATATTCGTTTTCTTTTGCTTGCACGTTGGTTTCCTTTGAGTACCTTCTGCTGGCAAGTTCCAATGTGGCTTTTTCAAAGAGTGAAGCGGAAAGGACTAATCTCAAAGTTAAATATGACTTATTGGCACTACGTAAAGTTCGCTTTTATATGCTCTTGCTGCCGTATAAGTCATGTTTCTTTGAAATAAGCCTCCGTCGTCGCTATTACTTTTTAATTCAATGATAATAAATCTGTCTTTGCATTAATTGGATTGATTAGGACGTAATGATTTTTCTTGTTTACAATGTCGACTAAAAGTTATATTCAAAGATTGGTTGAATTTCATGAGGAAGATTTAACTATAATCAAATTGGAAGAAACTTTAAATCCGCAGTACACTGAAGAAGAAACAAATGTTTTGCTTGAATGCACTAAAAAGCGAGGAGAAACACTCTAAATTCTCATACCTCATAATTATGTAAATTCACACACTTGTTGCACAAATATAATTCAAAAGAATCGTCGTCGTCATGATATGAATTAAACAAAACACATTTTTCGTGCAAATTTACAGTGCGGAAATTCGCAAAGCTGACTGTGTTAGAGTTCGCGTCTCATTCGAGCAATAGAGGGTAAACAGAAATTACTCAGTAAACAAGGGAAACAATTTGCGCATAACAAAGACTCAGAAAGATGGCGGTGCCAATCAATTATATTCCTTTAAATGGCGGAGCGTGTAAATTTAACGAGGGATGCTCTGTTTGTTTTCCGTTTGGTATAATTTCAGCTTTGAGAACTTGTTAGCAGACTATCCAGCCGATGTTATTGGTCCGACGCTATTTCCTATTATTTGATGTTGTCATTGACTTCCTTTTTATTAAGGTAAAATGTAATGGTGTATAGAATGTTGGCGACCTTTTAGTAGATAAATAAAAAATACTTTTGGCGCTTTTTTATTACTATTCATGCTAATAGTATAAATTCGAAAACGTGTCTGTCTTTCTGTCAGTCTGTGAGGCTTTTTCGTTTAAATTTGATTTTGAATGACTATAATTTACTTCAAAATGCCTCTGGGATTGAGTTATCTGCTTATATTCGACGAGTAGGTCTTATTCGTATTCGGGATCCAAAGCATTTAGACCCACGGAGTTCACGGAGTGTACCTACTCTACTCAATTTGGACATCGGCTTAGGGGCCTGACTGTTCTTCATTGGCTAATTTTGTTGATTGTAAAACATTTTTATATGAGTTGTTTACGTAAAACGCAATAGTAAAAATTGCCAGTAAGTATCATAAAATTAGTCAAGAAATATTGACAACTTTCTCAAACAGAGTTGTACCTACCTGACTCTGTTTATAGGGTGTTCTCAAATAATCGCAGTTGAGAATTTGCTTCCATCACAGCAACCATTGTTGATACGTTCTAGAACTTTCCAGCGATAAACATTTGGTAATAACTCCTGAACATCCGTTCAAACCACGTCACGAGTCTCCGCCATTTCTACCGAAGCGCGGCGCTGTTGATACTGAGCGCCATTTGTCAAGGCCGCCATAATGGCGTGCATTTTAATTGCTACTGTAACTCAAGCCAACTTGGGCTGTTCGCTCCCCCGGTTCCCGGTTATCCGGGATACCTAAGTTGAAGTGATAAATAGTATTCCAGAGGCTCATACTAAATCACACCTTTATGAAAGGAACTGAATTAAGACGCTCTCAGCAGGGCAATGCTTTAGTTCCATAAGACTTTAATGGTTGTACGGAATTGTAAGTGTTCCGCAGGGGATAAAGCGATGACGAGGGGCTATAGTACGCAGCGTCTATGATTGAAACCTTAAAACTGAGTACGATCCTCGTTTTCAGAATATAACAATAACCTTTGATTTTTTCATGTTACATAACAATTATTGGGAACTCTAAAAAATACTTATAAGGTCGCCTTGGTTTAAACCCATTAATGGCTCACTACTGAGCATGGATCTCTCCTCATCATTCAGGTAACTTAAGCATACTCCACCACGTTGTTCCAATGCGGATTGTGCAGGGGTAAGTATCAAATTATCGGAAGTGTCATGCCTCTCAAAGGAGGAAGGACTCATATATTAATAAACGACTGCTATCTATCGATAACAACCGGCATCGAAGGCTTGTTGTTGCTGGATTATGAGCGTTACAAGCCGACTAACTTGAAGATAAGGGGGGTCCAGGTTCGAATCTCAGGGCACAAATTGCTGGCTTTTTGAAGCTATGTGCATTTTAATCATTTTAATATGACTCGCCATAACGGTGAAGGAAATCAGTTTGAGGAAATATGCCGGAGAGTTCACAAAACTCAAAGGAATGTGTAGTCTGTCAATCGTCCATGACAGTTTGAAGTGATGATGATGATGACAGAGTTCTTACAACCAAACGAGTTACATTTTAATACAGTACATGGAATCTTAGTCTCCCAAACCAATCAAATGAAACAACAACAAAACAACAACTGAAATCTATGTTACTCACTTAAGAATATAATAAGTACAAATTAAAAAAAATTATAACACTAATATATTATGGTAAATAGTACCCAATTCATTTCTCCGTATGTAATTCTAGATGATAAAGAGATTAATATGAAATTGTAATCAACGCTGTGCTGAATGAGCTTTTAAATCATAGTTTTTGTTGGTTTCGGTGAAAATTTAATTAATAAATACGAGCCTTTGTTCAGCCATCAAAGCGACGATGCCGGAACATAATTAAATAGATTCCAAGTTATTACATCGTTAACTGTCACTTATCGAGAGAATGGCTTTTGTTGCGTACAATATCACCGCGTCCTCTCGGCCGCTGCAAGCCCCATTTTCTGCTAGCAATAATGTGAAGCCTAAGAGCTAAATTTCTGCTCAAAAGCATAATACAAAACTTTTGGTCCGTCTTTTTGTCTATATCTGTCTTTATTGGTAACTGTTTTTTTACCAATACTTTTTGAAAGTCAAGCTAAGACATCGCTTCAACAAATAGGTACCTATTTGATTAGTGGTCTTTACATCATTATTTTGTCTACAAATATCCTATTAATTAATTAATTAATTTATTTATTTAAGCTTTATTGACCACCATAACATAAATATTACGGTACAAATAGCGAGCTTAATGCTGAAGCATTCTCTACCAGCTAACCATTAGGCTAGCTAATTGTGTTTATTTGCCAACTAAAACGACGCCAGCCAATATCAATGCCCTTTTAAAAGTTTTTAATCATAACGTCAGACATTTTGACATCTTATTTGATATCAAAAGCACAGCAACATTATTTGCTAACTACATCATTTCGATGCATAAATGAAGTATCTATTCTTAGTATCGTTTACTTTGACCACGCCAATCGAATAATAATACTAATAGGTTCTCGATAATGAACCAGCAAAATCTAAATCGTTAAAATTTCAAAATATATCTATCACTAAAAAAATATAACTATGAAAAACCAAAATAAATTTAAACTTTTGATATCTTACAAAATATTAATGATAGAAATTCTGTGACCTTATTAAATCTGCATTAAGTGCCAATACGTAAAAAAATTGACGTCACCCCATCACTGGTTCGAGACGAGAAGAAAACTTCTGTACATACTCGTACATATCAAGCCATTGTCATTTTAATCGTCATAAATATATAAGTCCAATCGATCATTCGTAGAGTTTATTCAGAGACGAAAGGTAACATAAAATAAACGCAAAACAATATTACAACGATCTTTATGATTATTTCTGGAGAGCAGATATTTGCACTCACCTGACTGGATCAATGTTATCATTTCTACGCCCTTGCGTCGCGGAAGCGTTACCGCTAATGTGAAATAATCAATAGGGATACGGCATGACTTGTATGATGTATCATCTTAAGATTATTTGTATATTATAAAAATGTACATTCCGTCGTGGATTTATATGAAAGGATAAGTATTTATTGTTACCCGGGGGTTATAAGCATGAAAATATAGTCTGATTTACAAACAAATTTTTCATCACACCTATTCGAAAAAGACGACTTGGTTCGGACTTACGGGGTTCCAAAGTTGCTGTTTTCTATTCAGCGGGCGGGAATGAATTTTCATACAACTTTCCTGCCCGACTAGATATTTTCCGTCCTATTTTGAATTTAGAATATTTTAGTATTTTGCGCTAAAGAAATCTAACGCAAATATTGTTTGAATAAAGAATGTCTGGTACGACGCGAGGGCCCCGCCAGCTGAATAATAAAAAAAGAAATCAAATTAAGATTTCGTTTTCAAATTAAAATTAAGTTTTCGTGCATTTTTACGTATTATTTTCTATTATTTTCTATTATATATATGTCGGAGCGCACTCAAGTCCTGCGCTGGTCTTTCAACGCCACCTGTGGAGAATCGCTGAAACTACTTGTCGGAGTGCAGTAAAGTCCTGCGCTGATCTTTCAACGCCATCTGTGGAGAATCGCTTTAACTATTTGTGGAAACGTCAATCAGTTATTGTTTGGGCATGGTTGGCATGGAGTGGGGGTTAGAGATGACATTATAAAGAACCAGAGCTGTTATGAGGGGGGGCTTTTTCGGAATTGAGCGCTTAGACCGAGTAGACGTGTAGAACCCACTGCCATACCAAACTTGCCGCGTTTCCATGTTTAATCCGAAGTAATCTTGCTGATCCTTTGCTACTTTGCTATTATTTTGTCGTAAGCTTTATTTCTAAGTTTAATTTAATGTAATCTGAATTAATTTTGGAAATAGTTCATTATTTGTTATAAAACTGTATTGAAGTGATGTAATAGACCTCTGAACTCGGTGTACTGACTATTATTTCTGACCTCCAGCCACGTATAACCCAAATTATATCGACCGCTCGGACCTTAGCGCCGTTATATATATATTATTTTCTCATAGTGGGTGATGAAAAGTAGAGTGTATCACTCGGGTGCAAGTATATTTTTGGCTCGGGCGACGTACTTTGAATCCCTCGCTACGTTCGGGATTCTACTAAAGAATCACTCGCTACGCTCGGGATTCTACTCTAGAATCCCTCACTTCGCTCTGGATTCAAAAAACGCCCTCGCCGAAAAAATATTACTTTGCACCCTTGTCATACAATCTACTATTTATCTTTAGTGGTGGCCATAGATCCTAAATGTAGTTCTGTTGATCTAAGTTGGACAAATATGATAAAATCCGTTGCTAGCGGATGGCTACCAACTATAAACTAGCTCGCTGCCAAATTTCATATTTTGAAGTTGTTCGTCTCTCACGCGATCGTAACCGCGGGTGTACTCGTATAACAACATGCAAAGATGTTATGTAATTTGCTACGCACTCCGTATGAATAAACTTATGAATTTTACTATCTAGTAATTTGCAAATGAACTCAATATATTTCATATAAAATAACGAGTTTTTATCACACGAAATTAATGTTTGGACGACTCTTATTTAATTTAATTTGGATGGCTGTAAGAAAATCCGGCATCGGATCAACTCTCGTTTATATTTCATTTTAATTTCACTGTTCGTAATTGTGTTGTAATTTTCCAAAGAAAGATTTGTTTTTCCCAACAATGGAACCCCGCTGCGTCGGCGTCGGTGACTTGATGATTGCTTGAGATATACAGAAAGACAGGAAGTTCCACGACAAAATTTGACCACACAAAATAAATCAATTTATATACTATTTATCTATACATATCAAATAAATAAAATTAATGTGTCTCTAAGTAATTTCAAAATTACAAGATTTTTTCCAGTGTTATAATTATAGTTATTTACAAGATACCAAAACACAAACAAATTTAAAATTTAAGCCTGTTTTTAGGAGCTAATGTCCGGAACGGATTAACCGATTTTCATGGGACTTTCTCTGGAAGATAGAGGAGGTTGTGAAGCAATATTGGCACAAAGCGTACGTAAACTGAGCGTGTCCCCCGTCCAGAATTCTATACAAGAATATTTTGTCTGCGCTGACACGGTCAGATCGTGTTTGTGGCAGAAGCACTTCTAATATGATCACCAACGCGGTCAGACAACTCTAATTTACGTCTTTAGTCTAGACAGCGTCAGCTCATGCTGAATGTGCTGCTGTTATCTAAAAACTATTATCTGAGTACCCATGTTAGCTGAACTGTGAACACGTGTTGGCACGTTTGAACGAATCTTTACGTCACGAGGCGCGAGCCGTGACCTCTGAGCTTTGCAACGAGTCCACAACTCACATTTGCTGTAATAACGTTCGCGAAGCAGAAATAATAACGCACCCTCGACCTCGAAAGCTACAGCGAGCAGCGACGTAACGTCAAGTATCTTTTGAATTTGATCCCGTATGAATCCAAATTAAACCAGTGTATTACTATTACGCTTGAGCGGTTCAATGTTACCATTTTGTTAACGTTGTATGTAGCCCTGACCCATTAATGGTCCACTTACACTGGTTTCTCTTCATACCCGGAGAAGCGTAGAGCATACATAGCCACGCTGTTCCAATGCGAATTGGTGGAGTAGATAACCGCTATATAAATAGCGGCCAACCCATGCGTCGGTAGTGTTAATGTTGGTTTATATGTTTTCATAGTATGGCCAACATATTTTCAGGGTATTTTAACATAGTAAAGTTTAACTATATGAAATTAATTTATCTGTGATCTTGGTTTCAATGCTCTTCTGGTTACGATAGGACAAATGGCGCCCAACGTGGGACCCGAACCCACGTAGTGATTTATTTAAAGTTGTTCTATTTTTCTTTGACTGTGTTCACACCTACTAAACTTTTGTATCGTCGTCGGCAATACTTGTGCCAGTTAAAAAAATATTTACCAAATATAAATCGTCATCTTATCTTATAATACACTTGCAGATGCAAGAGACTTGTTCTTTACGTTTATAATTATTAAATGCTATCCCATTATTGCAACATTTTTCATTTTTCATTTATGTTCTTACTAGTCAGAATAGAGCATAAATGACATGGGACGATTCGCAAAAATCCCTTTTTAGTGCTCCCCTACACTCCCCTAGGTACATGTATGCCAAATTTCAGCTACTTGCGATCAGTATTTTCGGCTGTGCCTTGTCTGTCAGTAAGCCAATCAGTATATAGGTAACTCAATATAATACCAAAATGATACTAAGTCAGTCACTTAATTGCTGATAAAACTCCAAGTTTAGACAACTAAATGCCTTTAAAGATGAAATTTATCAAGGATGTAATTTACGAGTCAGGCGTCCGCTACAAATGAATTTTGGGATTTGATGAATTTATTTAAAATCAGTTAGGAGTTCGTCTGCGCGGGCTAGCCTGCGGGCAATAGGCATTTGATGGTATAACTGAACCTGTAATCAGTAAGGAAACCCGAGGGAGGTAAGGGTTTGATGCCTGGTTGAGACAGCCATAAAAAATTTAGCATGAACCCAAATATGCATTAAAAATAATAAATCAACTGGTCAAATGCGACTTTGACTCGCACTCTTAGGGTTCCGTAATTTTAGATATCTAGAAAATCTTGCTCAATCTTTCAGTGGATAGACAGACAGATTTGATATCGGAGTCATATTAATACGGTTTTTTTTAACCTTTTGCAATGGAACCCTAATAAAACGAACAAAGACAATTATAGCGCTACGAGATTTTAAGTTAAAGCGAAACAACTAACTTAACGTATCTCTACAGATTATACAAATGAACATAATATAAGTCGAATCATAATTCATCAAATATTTTACACAGACACTAAGTCGAGATACCCATATTATATGTAAACATTGGGTGTGAAGATGAATAACAAACGTGTCAGGATAATTAACGTATGATAAGGATTAATTAAAGTAGATTAATGTTGTTTATCATATGTAAGCTACGCTACCTTTTGCACGCATAGTTTGGAATTGTGTAAAGCACACATGGGAGTACTTAGCCCTGATATGGGAGGGAAAGGGGGGGCAAGGGTTCTGAATTCCTGAATTAGCGAGAGCAAATCGGATTTAGAGCCTACTTACGCATGTTAACGCTCTTGTAACAGATTTCAGAAATATTACTCTCCTGGGTTCGAATCCTAGCAAGGCGAAAATTTTAATGACAACTTTTTTTTGGTCTGCGTATGTGTTCTTGTCTTGTATGTTGTCCACGGCACCCGCGACATAGGGGATCTTAGTGTGGAGCTGTGAGCTTGTACCTTTATTATTTAAAAAGCTTGTTCACAGTGACTTAATGCGTTCTCCGCTTAAAACATATTTATTGCCTGAGCTTACCTTCTAATTTGGCTTGTAAGAAAATTTTAGTTACGACGTTTTAAATTCTCGCCATCAATCTGCACTCACAGCAGCGGAAAGCTGGCATTTGTGCGGGATGCAATTAAATAAATATGGCCGGCAACGAGTTGGTGGCGCCCCTGGTGTTGCCAATGTCCATGGGCGACGGTGATCACTTACCATCAGGTGACCCGTCTGCTCGTTTGCCTGCTTAGGCTATAAAAAAATCTGATTCCATATCGAACCAGTGTAGCCTATCATTGTCGTTTATTCGGGCACTGTTGCCGCGGTCACTCACATGCACGCAAACGATTGTACATTTGCTCGAATTTGTGGGAGACTATGCGAAGGTTCGAGGTTCGTGCGCTTTGATGTGCGAGCAAAACTCGACACTGCTTTGACTTGACTTGTGGATTCGCATATTCGCGCAATGTCAGTGAGCAGCCATCGAGCAACAGCTATTTTAAGTGGTGCAGCTTATTGAACAATGGAAGAAAATACTCCAGGGCCCTTTTAGTAAAGCTTGCATGACTTTGAATCGCTCGCTACATTCGCGATATTGTATCGTGGGATCTTTACCTGCTTAGGTCTGACCTTCCAGAAAGCAATGTTGCAGTTGAGGATCCCCCAACACGAAAAATGGGTCTCACCCACAATATAGAGTGTGAATTCATTAAACCATTTGTTCTTCTGTCGGCTTATAACATAAAGAAAGAATACCTTTATATTTATTTGGCAATATTTAAAAATGGATGGAAATTTAAATTCTAAGCATTCGCAATAACAGGAGAATCGTTTGAATACCTCGCATTAATTCATTATAATAACAATTAATTCAACCTGGGAGACTCCTCAGTCTAGTCTCAACAATCCTTATTCAATAAGCGAGCTCGCCATTCACTCCTCACTCCGCTCGTAAATGAAAGCTGCTTTGTATTAAACCATAAATTAATTTCACGTACCGGCCCGGTAATGAGGTGCACTTTCCCTGCACATATTTCTTCTGGAAACGTGATGAAAATTCTAGAAAAAGATTCGGGTGGAAATGCCGCATCCACTTAATCCGCTTTTATAGCGGACTTTAGTTCATTTAGCGCGGCCGAGATCGGATTTTGGAAATTCGCCGTGTATTTTTATAGGGAAATTAGGCTGTGTTCGCCGACGCTGGATCTGTGAAATATTTGCGGATTTCGCTATTCGCGCTGTGATAAACAGTATACCAGTCTTAGTGTTGCCTTTATAACTTAATTCTTAAACATCGCCCTTAAATATAGCTAATTTGAAACACCTAGTTATTATCCGTATTCATTCCTTTTATTTTTTACTTCTACTTTTTATCATTACTTTGATGGTGGACTGGAAGTTGACTCATTCGTTGCCCTTATTTCAAGTTCTGTGCTTATCACTCTCTTACATGACAAAATCTTTGTTCATGTCATACTACATATTAAAGAGAACTTAAGACAATCGAGGACAAAATTTCTTCTATGACTACGTCATGTATGCATGTACTAAATAACTTAGGTATAATTTCCTTTTCTTCACTTGTAAAAATAATACTTGTAAATATAAACAAGTATTGGCCCGTATTTTAAAAAGGTTCGGTTCTACCTAGCCGTTGTTTACCCCAAACATTTTTCCATCTTAATAAGTGTAACATAATCTCGGTTGCCGCGTGGATGGGCCCGGGAGAACGTTCACGCGTGAGTTCCTCCGGCTACCTTCAGCTATCCAAATATACGAGTACGTCGACACCATAGATGTAGCATACACTGACGTTTAGATAGATTGGAAATGCGAAAGAGCAAAACATATGATACACGTATGGCAGAGCGAGATAGATTTTTGGTTTCGTCCAAGTGATACAATTGCCGATCTTTAGTCGACACCCATATTTGGAGCTGCGTTCATTGCTTCGTGAAGTTTAGTATTTAGATTAGCGATATGTTAGGAACTTTGTGGAGATGAAATTGAAACAGTGCCTGTGTCTTTTCCCTTTATTAGAGCGACATAAAGTGATGCGAATAAACAAGGCAGGCATCCACTCCATGGCATTATTCTACAGTAGTGGATTATCGTACTAAAACACAAATTTTTAAGGTATTTTCCAGTATTTTTTTCAGAACTTTAATGGTAGACAGTATTTAAAAATTATAATTATTCTAGATGAAAAATAGTTTCAGGAGTATCTGTGTTAATAATAATATTCCAAAAATTGTTTTTGATAATTATTTACTCGAAATTTCTATTTTTATTAATGCAGTGTGTGTAATGTTCAGTAAATTTGAATAAGTAAATCCATATCACAAATAAACAAAACTGATATAAATAAGAGTTCGCAAAAGAGCGTAGTTTTATCGAGTGCACCAAACGAAATTCAAAGAGCCAATATTTCAACAAGTGAATAAAATGGCTCATCGAACGAACGTGTAGATACAAGCTAATGACGCGAATAATGAAATTTCAACCAATCCGCGCGGAGCGGGACAAAAAGGACTTAGTACAATTACCCACCCGCTCTGAGAAGGACAAAAAAGGGACAAAAAGATTCGATAATAGTACCGAATAACTAGCTATTTCAGTATTGTTCCATTATGGTGTAAAAAGAGGATCGATTAGGGAGATATCTTTTGCCGAGATCTTCTCTCAATGAACAATTTTGTTATTTGTAGTAAAGCTGTATAATATCATTTGGGACTAAATCAAGACATATTATTATGTTTCAGAAGTAAGATTATATCAATTTTATTGCATGGGCAACGACTTCAGATGCTGGAACATTAGAAACCAATTATTATTCATAAGGTTTTGGTCAATAAAATAAAACCATGGAACTATATTTCACGATGAAGCTCTGACTTCCGAGATCTATCTTTTATTTCATTACTAGACTAATTCTCATGATATACAAAGTTGATTGATGAATGACATAGGTAGCCAAAATGATAAAATTAGAAAATATTATATTCCGATCATAATATAAAATACGCCAATAAAATAACTAGCCAGCAGACTTGAATAGAATATTAATCAACGGATAGCAACTCACGTAACTTTCAAAGTATCCGACATCTATAATAATAGTAGTGACAAGCACGTCCCTAGAGAAAGTCGCGCCGAGTCATTGAAGTCGCTAGTAATGTGAAAGAGAACTGAGAACGATGCTCAGTACGTAGGGTATGAAAGAGATGAAGCTTAGGAAAGCCCATAAAACAGCTAGAACAAAGGTTGTTTTATGACTGGTGAATGGTAATGTGCTAGAGAGCTCTTGAGACGTTACGAAACTATTTTGTAATTTCATGCCTATTATAATTTTCCTTATTGTTCGTATTAATACCTACCTAGTATTTATTCGGTCAATTGTCACTTCTAACCAGAAACAAAAACTTGTAAAAGCCTCTTGATAAGATTGAATTACGAATAAATTTCAGGACAATAGAAAATTTCTTGTGTAGTGACACAGGGAATACATAGCAGTATCCAATGATATTTATTTGGGGGCGATCCGTTCTAATCCAACCTCTAGCTCGTTGTGAACCTTGCTGAGCAATGGACGAGGCTATGACAAAGGATCCTCTTATTGTCTAGGCTCTGTAATCCCGAAGGTAATCAATAGTGGTAGCTACAAGTCTCTTTGTAAATCGACCATCAAATGTATTGTATGTCACTCGGTCGCAGAGTCGGAGACCTCCTGTTTATTTTTCAGTGGGCGAAAGATCAGTTTGCTTTCGATGTTCCTATACTTGAGTATCGAGCATATGGAATTGTCACTCCTCACCAAAACCAAACTTATGACCTTCGCTCACAGTTCAATTTAGCTTGTAAGCAAAATTTACTAAGGGCATTTTTAGATCCCGTAGTCAATCTTGAATGTACCTCAATCGCATAGGCGGTGAGCTGGTATTTGTGTGCCATGCAATTATAACGAATTCCAGATTGGTGAACACTTGCCTGGGCTTGGTTATCAGGCTCTCCGCAAATTTGTTCACTGGTTCCAAAATTATAGTACCTATAATAATTATTTTTAAAAATGCCAATTTAATTAAAATGGTTGCGTACACCATAATTGACTCATGTCAATACGACACGAAGTGAGCATACAGAACAAATGTTAATTGTGAAATATAACAGCTATAACATACATTGTACATTAGAATGCAATGAACATACAGCTAACAAATAAAATGACATGTTCTGTTTTAATTCAATTCTACAGTATGCCAGTTTATTACAAATCAATGTGCCTACTGACACCGTGTCCATTTTGCTTATAAATATATCGAAAATAAGTATATTTCCGGTTTTGGTTTGGTGTGGGTCTTGTATATTGCCCAGTTTCCACGACATAAGAATAGTGTGAGGATATGAGTGTGTAACACTATTTATTTAATTCTGAATTTTGATCTTCACAAAAATGGCTCCCAATTCCTCTTCGCAGAAGTTCTAACATACTTTCTGCTTTATACTGTGTGCTATTCAAAAGTACTTGCTCCTTCTGTTTGAAAGAACGTTTCAAGTATCTGCACCTCATACATGATCATATATTGTACCGGCAATTAAATTGAACCACTCTCATGTTACGGGTAGAAGTTCCTTTTCTATTACCTATGGCAAAACTTAAAGATATTGCTATATTGTTTATATTACTACTAATAGCTTATGTTTATTAATGCTTAATAAATACTAACTCTAAATGTATTACCTTTTGCTATATTAGATAACTACTTTAGGGTTACTCCTTTGTAAAAAAAAAAACAAGCTGGTGTTGCATGCTCGTTTTCTACCGTAATTCCATAAAATGAAATATAATATATTGTTTCATTTATGTACCTTAGTATTATACAAATCGGGTCCAGTAGTAGAGTGGGCGTTCATTCGTACTATTTACATTCCAGATAGGTATTCTTGACTAAATAAGCAATGTGGGCTTCTTTCATATGTCAGGACGTGAGCTCAGGATATCAAATGAAACACAGGGTTAGTTCTAAGCCAAACACACCACCATCTCCGTTTATTGAATCAAACAGTTTGGCTCAGTAAATACGTTATTAGATCATTTAGATTTGGTTTGGTATTTTGACATCTTGGATTTGCTTCACGGAATAATACGATATTGGTGTTATCGATCGATCCACTCGCACTCGCGACTCACGCGTTATTTATCAACTATTATTAACGATTCACGGCATTTCAACATAGAAGGAGCTTTTTACAAGATATTACACCGCTAGCCATACTTTATTATTTTCCAATTCTATTGACAGCTATCAGAATCACTATTAATCATCGCGTACAGATTAATCGCATCAAACCAGTATCATAGGTTTACTACCTCCTCCGTCACGGCCATCGCTGACTCATCGCCCGTCCTCGGGTGATGCTCCGCCCCGTTAATATTACCATCTCAATTACTCGACCCGCAATTTTCAATTAGTTCAACCCAAAACAAAACTCAAAATCTTTAACATCAAAAATGACTATTGCTGCTACTGCTGCGAGTGGATTTCAAAAACTTTATGTTGCATTTTTTAACCCTGACTACCGTAAGCTACCACTCGCTTCGCTAGTGTCGCTATGGAGAAGAAGCGAGTGAGAAGAAACTCCATAACATAACAACACTTATTTAGAACAAAATTACCAATTTATTATTTGCGCGATTTGTTTTAACTTTTACTCGGTAAGACGTCCCCGTATAACATCGCATTACCGCGTCATCGCCAAAGAACCGTATTCGTTTCAGCATTTTCCCGTGATCCGTCCTCAAGCACACTCTACCAGCGGCAACACGTATGAGGCATTGAAGATTACCTGTAACAACCAAACACATACGCGAGTATCTCTCCACGCTCGGTCCTTCCTGACCTACTAAATAATCAACGTGCAACGTTACGGCTGTCCTACATCCACACACGACCTCATGTGTTTCAACTTCTGCATCAGTATGGGTATAACACGCAGGCATTCGTGTTCAGTTATGCCACAGAGGCGTTTGAACAGCTAAGCCCCGAAAACGTCTTTAAAAAGGTAACACATGGATCCTAAATAGATATGCCACACGGACCTCTCAAAGATTTGACACTCAGGCCTATCAACAGAATTGCCACAGAGGCCTGTCAATAGATTTGCCATACAGTCCTATCAATAGAATTACCATACGGGCATACCAATTTAGGATTTTCTACACAGACTTTCTAATTATTCAGATCAATAACCAACTTCAATAAAGGTCCTCAATTACCCAATGAATAAAACAAAACAGAAATCACCTGATATCCAGAAGCGTAGTATAACAACACTTAAAGCAGTGCAATTCCAAGTACAACTCTCTCTGAATAGATTGTGTTAAGTATTGTTGCAGATTCCTTTTTCCTTACATAGAATGCTCATAAACAAAAATTATTGTATTCCACAATATTCAAAACTTGCTTTAACCAATTTATCTTAAACTCTCACTTCCTTGGTATCTCAAGTTAGCAGAGATCTTCTTTGTGGTACTTATTTTGAACAGCTGTATGACATGTCATATTTGTGTGACACAGAATTCTTAGGTTGTCATTTCTTTTCTCAAAACACACTTTCAAAATTATGGTTTATTACGTGTAATTTCCTCTTTTAAATTTCTATCGCTTTTTATCAAAATATTTCTCATTCAATGTTTCGTAAACATAAGCCTCATTTCCATGGACCAGTGATGAGAATTGCTGACATGACAGATGGCAATCTTAGCCTTACCACAAAAAAAATTCAGGATTCTTTATCCCACTATCTGAAATCGGGTCCAGTAGTAGAGTGGGCGTTCATTCGTACTATTTACATTCCAGATAGGTATTCTTGACTAAATAAGCAATGTGGGCTTCTTTCATATGTCAGGACGTGAGCTCAGGATATCAAATGAAACACAGGGTTAGTTCTAAGCCAAACACACCACCATCTCCGTTTATTGAATCAAACAGTTTGGCTCAGTAAATACGTTATTAGATCATTTAGATTTGGTTTGGTATTTTGACATCTTGGATTTGCTTCACGGAATAATACGATATTGGTGTTATCGATCGATCCACTCGCACTCGCGACTCACGCGTTATTTATCAACTATTATTAACGATTCACGGCATTTCAACATAGAAGGAGCTTTTTACAAGATATTACACCGCTAGCCATACTTTATTATTTTCCAATTCTATTGACAGCTATCAGAATCACTATTAATCATCGCGTACAGATTAATCGCATCAAACCAGTATCATAGGTTTACTACCTCCTCCGTCACGGCCATCGCTGACTCATCGCCCGTCCTCGGGTGATGCTCCGCCCCGTTAATATTACCATCTCAATTACTCGACCCGCAATTTTCAATTAGTTCAACCCAAAACAAAACTCAAAATCTTTAACATCAAAAATGACTATTGCTGCTACTGCTGCGAGTGGATTTCAAAAACTTTATGTTGCATTTTTTAACACTGACTACCGTAAGCTACCACTCGCTTCGCTAGTGTCGCTATGGAGAAGAAGCGAGTGAGAAGAAACTCCATAACATAACAACACTTATTTAGAACAAAATTACCAATTTATTATTTGCGCGATTTGTTTTAACTTTTACTCGGTAAGACGTCCCCGTATAACATCGCATTACCGCGTCATCGCCAAAGAACCGTATTCGTTTCAGCATTTTCCCGTGATCCGTCCTCAAGCACACTCTACCAGCGGCAACACGTATGAGGCATTGAAGATTACCTGTAACAACCAAACACATACGCGAGTATCTCTCCACGCTCGGTCCTTCCTGACCTACTAAATAATCAACGTGCAACGTTACGGCTGTCCTACATCCACACACGACCTCATGTGTTTCAACTTCTGCATCAGTATGGGTATAACACGCAGGCATTCGTGTTCAGTTATGCCACAGAGGCGTTTGAACAGCTAAGCCCCGAAAACGTCTTTAAAAAGGTAACACATGGATCCTAAATAGATATGCCACACGGACCTCTCAAAGATTTGACACTCAGGCCTATCAACAGAATTGCCACAGAGGCCTGTCAATAGATTTGCCATACAGTCCTATCAATAGAATTACCATACGGGCATACCAATTTAGGATTTTCTACACAGACTTTCTAATTATTCAGATCAATAACCAACTTCAATAAAGGTCCTCAATTACCCAATGAATAAAACAAAACAGAAATCACCTGATATCCAGAAGCGTAGTATAACAACACTTAAAGCAGTGCAATTTCAAGTACAACTCTCTCTGAATAGATTGTGTTAAGTATTGTTGCAGATTCCTTTTTCCTTACATAGAATGCTCATAAACAAAAATTATTGTATTCCACAATATTCAAAACTTGCTTTAACCAATTTATCTTAAACTCTCACTTCCTTGGTATCTCAAGTTAGCAGAGATCTTCTTTGTGGTACTTATTTTGAACAGCTGTATGACATGTCATATTTGTGTGACACAGAATTCTTAGGTTGTCATTTCTTTTCTCAAAACACACTTTCAAAATTATGGTTTATTACGTGTAATTTCCTCTTTTAAATTTCTATCGCTTTTTATCAAAATATTTCTCATTCAATGTTTCGTAAACATAAGCCTCATTTCCATGGACCAGTGATGAGAATTGCTGACATGACAGATGGCAATCTTAGCCTTACCACAAAAAAAATTCAGGATTCTTTATCCCACTATCTGAAATCGGGTCCAGTAGTAGAGTGGGCGTTCATTCGTACTATTTACATTCCAGATAGGTATTCTTGACTAAATAAGTAATGTGGGCTTCTTTCATATGTCAGGACGTGAGCTCAGGATATCAAATGAAACACAGGGTTAGTTCTAAGCCAAACACACCACCATCTCCGTTTATTGAATCAAACAGTTTGGCTCAGTAAATACGTTATTAGATCATTTAGATTTGGTTTGGTATTTTGACATCTTGGATTTGCTTCACGGAATAATACGATATTGGTGTTATCGATCGATCCACTCGCACTCGCGACTCACGCGTTATTTATCAACTATTATTAACGATTCACGGCATTTCAACATAGAAGGAGCTTTTTACAAGATATTACACCGCTAGCCATACTTTATTATTTTCCAATTCTATTGACAGCTATCAGAATCACTATTAATCATCGCGTACAGATTAATCGCATCAAACCAGTATCATAGGTTTACTACCTCCTCCGTCATATTTATATATTATATATATTAGGTTTATTATAAATATATTAGTAAATATTTATTTATTATAGACTGTATTATAGTAAATATATACTTAAATTTATTTAATATAATCATATATTTTCCACGATTGTGCACACTAAATCGAATCTCTTTCATTGCGTTTCCATTCCTGGGTCTACTGGAAGAGATTTCTTTAAGAAATAAGCAGACCCTATGTACAATATTACCTATGTTGATTCCTATGTAGTGTATAGTGTACATGAAAAGTTAAATAAAAATAATAATAATAAATAGAAAAAGTGTGTAAATTTGTATCTACTATTTAAATCAAACCTAAAAAATTCTTTTGATCTTCAATTTAAGTCAAATCTCGCCTTTGACTTCACTACTTATAAAAAAAGCTACAGTGCAGTCATACTTGAAAATCGAATAAAATTATTCACATTAGATTCTTCTTATTCTGAATTTGATCTAATCAAATGAAAGGTTGTAACGCGGCACCTGCTGCGTCACACAGATCGATCCAATTATACTGAACGAAATATTGAATTAATAAAGGAAAGCCAAAGTAAAATTCATTATCGAACAATAAATACATAAAAAAACGACTTCAACATCAAATGCATAGTATAGTAAAATTATAAACGTATATTATAACCTACTCGGAGTAAATTAACAAAGCATCATTAGAGCTAATTCAAAAACTACTTGTCAGAGGTAGCTCATTATATGGGAATACGAGACAAGCGCCACTTTTGAATAAAAAATAATCATAAAAATCGGAACACGAAAAATGTACTTAAAAAGTTATAAGATAAAGACAAGGAATTCAATACGCATTATTAAGAATACTCAAAAACTACTCTTCAGGATGTTGCTCCAAATTTGTTGGGGCCAAAGCCAGACGAAAATTAGCAGCTTTGAAATGTGAAAATAATGATTAATATCAATTCACGTAGTAAAAATATATGTATTGAAAAATATGTCTGTGTATTTTTTTTCATATTGGATTTACGCCATAAATAATATAGTATATTTAATACTCCGTTCGCGTCCGATATGGAATTGGTTTTAATGGCATTCCACACAAAGAAATTGAAAAAAGCTGCTGCATGAATAAGTAAAACTGCCATTTAGCAAGTAAGTAGCAGAAAAGAAAGAGCAACATTTTCAATTACTTTAAAGGAAATGTAGCCAGCGAATGAAGAAAGGCTTTATGTACGAGAAACAAATGCAACAGACCGACCGCTGGCTGAGCGATTAATGTTTTTCTCTCCGATTCCACTGACATTAATGTGTCATAGCAATTTCCCTGCAGCCGTCTAATTTTTTCAAACGCAACAGAGTTCCAGTTGAATTCGTGATTTCCAACGAGTTTCACATTTTTTTGGTAGGAATGGTTCATTTTGCTCATTTCAATGGCTGGAGTTAACGCTGAATTAAAGTTTTCTTCGCTCAACGCGGGATTATTATAATTTAGTTAGGTATAGCTTTAGTTTGTAAAAATATTATTCTTGCTGAACAATGATACGTAAGTGATGGTTCAATATTCCTCCTAATGTCCTAATGATTGTTCCTTCTTTCTATCGCTGCAACCGAAACAAGGTAAAATATGTTACTCAGGCAGATACGATATAGTTGGCACTGTGGAAGAATGCAGTTGAGATGAGTAGCAGGAAGGTTAATAGATGTTCTCAAAAAAGAATCCTAATGCCTGTCTGTTGATCAGCTAGATTCTAGCTGACTTTATCTAGCATCCAGATGATAGATGAACTAAGGAATAGATGGATGTTGACCTGAACCTCTCAAAAGCCTCTTAAACTCAAGGTTGTTATTCAAAACCAATAATAAGTGATTCTCGTTACACGTGTTTGTAATATACATTGAAAAATAAAGCAATCCTACTTACACGACCCAGACGTTACGGACGCTCTTACACATATAAGCCAAAAGTTGCCTTTTAAGTAATTCATAATAAAACATACCAAAAATACCGAAGACAATATCTACGGTGAACCGAATAAAACAAGGTAAGTTACTTCAAAACATACCTTCATCACCTGCGGCACACATAAAACGCCGTACATCAATAAACCCCACCCTTGACCAATTTTGCCGCATGCGTCACTTAATGTTACGCTAAAAGGATTTCGGGGATGATTTAGTAAAGAAATAGCGTTTTCATCTCATGACGTCCCATATCGTAATTCTTATAACTGCACGCATAAGGTTCAAAATTATATGAGTTACACGCTTCTTAGAATGGAAAAATTGTAATTCACATTTTACGTTATGCGTTTATTCAGAGAACAATGGCTATGAGGTAGGGCGAAAAACAAATTGAGGATAATGGATTTGGGCTTTTTGGACGATGCATCCTTGATTGTTTGTGTTGACAAGTCGAGTATTGGAAAAATGGCCTTTGGTGATAATGCAGAAAACTTTACGAGTCATTGTGATGGCGTTCACAAATGTGAAAAGAAGGAGCTGCAGGTTACACAGATACGTCCGGTAACTCCAAATAAATTAAAATTAATTTATGTGCGTAGTATTAAACAAGATAAATATTTTTTAAAATGAACATAAAACAATAAGAGACATTCGAAATATTTCCTTTACGGTTAGTTGCCAACAAATCGGTAAATCGATCTCCTTAGCAAGACAAACTAAGAGTATGTATTATTATTTATTTATTAACAATACAACGTATTAGGTTTCTAAGAAGAACACAAACAACTTCATTAGCCGATCTATTCACGCAGACGAAATATTACAGGAAATTATCGGCAATACAAAAACATGAGCGTACCCCGAGGCTCTCAAGTTTACCCCGGCACGATGCTCACGTACTTAGTAAATAACAAGTGAACGTATATCGTTATCTGCGGTATCTTGCGGTGTTCGCAGTACGTTACAGTCATTAGTGATATAGGTATGGGCCGTGCGGAAAGTGTCTGGCCGATAAGGTGTGCGGTTTGAGTAAAAAGCGGAGCGACCACTGCGATACGATTCGTTTCATCGCTGTTAAGATCAGCAAAGTAAAGAAACTTTGGACGGTATTCAGATTCATTTGACGAATAATCGTTATGTAGTCTTTTATTTCAACATCGTTCACTTTCATTGGTGTACCTAAAAGATTATCAACAAACCGATACAACGTAGGATTATACCTAGATCTTCTTGTTGCTTTAACAGTATTTAGTAATAAGTAATAACGTACAATTTATGTATCTTATTTCAAATCTCTCCACGCTCCTCCCAAAGCCCAAACCGTAGCGTAACGTGCATTTTCCAACGATATCTGAAATCGGGAGGCAATTAGGATAGTTTGGGGCGGCTGCCAAATGATCAGCGGGACGTGCGGAGACAAACATAGTAATTCCAATATGATTATACTTAACTTTGCCTCCAACTGCGCCCATACGTTACCCTACCGCACCTCATTGTCGGGTCGTTATAACTTGTACAATTAAACCGATCGCTCACGGCGCGAGCTACGGCATTAATGTCAGAAATACAAAATTCATTCTACATTTTATTGTTATCTCGAACTTTAAATTCAAAGCATTTCATTTGTTAGTCGAACAAAACTTCAGTAAATGTCTGAAGTTCAATTGAAATGGTTTGTAAAAATCACGCCGTAAACAATGGGATACAAAATCTTTTTTGTGCCGATGTTTTTATGGACTTGTATTGTGTTTGAAGTCGGTAACGGATTGTATTGATGCTCCTGAGGCGTCGGGAATCATTTGTTGGTTTTGGTTTTGGCTATAGACACTAAACTGCGGCAGTTTAGTGTCTATAGCCAAAAATACACACCTTTAGGAAAACGTGAGGATAATCGAAACAATTTTATGCTACAAAAAACCATTAACACTTCAGTGCCTATCAATAAATTTTCATTAAAAAGAAAAGAACGTATTGTTTTATCGCTGGATCTCATTATTACTGGTAAAAGCTAAAGACCCCAACAAGGTAATAGTTACGGCTTTTATATTAAAAGAGATGTTAAATGGATTATTCTCATTTTTATTTACTAAAATCAAGTAAACTTAGACGATAATAATGAATGTGGGTTATATGGAGGAAGCAGCAATTAGAGTATAATGGATGGCGGCAACAGAGCGTAAGGACCACAGAACTGAGATCTGATAGAAATATCTAATACATCAATGATTTCATGGTACATGAATTCGAGATTCATTATAATTTTGAGTCTGCATTAACCTTATCTCATCATCTCAACCCATCATGGCCCACTATTGAGCACGGGTTTCTTCTCAGAATGAGAAGGCTAAAGTCATAGTCCACCACGCTGGCCTAGTGCGGATTGGCGGACTTCACACACCTTTGAGTTTAGCGAACTCTCCGGGATGCAGGTTTCCTCACGAAATTTTCTTTCACCGTTTGCAGCAAGTTAAATTTAAATACTTAAAACACACATAGCTCCGAAAAGTCAGAGGTGCCCTGGGATTCGAACTCGGACACTCCGAATAGGAAGCCGAATTCTAAACCACTAGGCTATCACTGCTACCAAATCTTAATCTTATCTAAATCTTAACCCAAGTGTTAATCTTATCTACGACTTTAATCATCCTGCTGAGGACTGAGATGGTCGCCTTTAAAAAAGTTTGACCCAAATGAGAGGAACATCTACATACCTATGTTTTTTTTTTTTTTTTTTTTTTTTTTTTTTTCTCAATATTAGTTGCACACCACAGACCTAGCGTCCGTGCGTTTTTATGCATTTTGTTATTTTGTTTGCACTTTTTTTTTTTACTTTTTAACATATATGCTCCAGGATTAAACTAATTCGCTGGTTAATTAGTATAGAAGTGTAGTTTTCAGTTTAGGTTGGGGCCTTGCGTCTGCGTTGATCGTCCCAGGCGTTGTTCTATTTCTTGTTGAATTATATTGTAGTCCCTATGGCTGATGGCTGTAGCCAGGTTGTAGTCGTTGATCGTCGCAGTGCTGGCCGTTTTTGCCTCGTTAATGAACTCGCTGATGGTATCCTCGCTAACATCGGTGTAGTAAATGCACGAGACAGTGTGCCTGGTTATGGCAACTACTGCATGTGATACACTGTCGTGTAGTTTCCCTTTTTCGGATTTAGTTTGTATTATTACCACCTTTTCGTATGTTAGCCCCTGGGCTTCGTGTATGGTGAGGATACGTGATCCTTCACCGGATCCGCAGCCTGCATTCCCAAGTGATGTTTTTTCCGCTTGGGTGTGGACTAAGAATAATGTGTTTGGGGCGGATTTTGGTATTTTAGCGCCCGTGTAGGCTGTCGTGTCCAGGGAGTGAGTTTTCTGGCTGGAGGAGTAAATGCCATTGTAGATTTTCTTGAGCGCGTAGGCTACATCTTTTGGATTTCTATGTGTGCAGAGGAAATCTCGTGTTATGGATGCGAGGAGATTGGGGCGTTGGTATTTGAGCTCGAAGAGGTTCTCTCGGTCGATGTAGGGGATTTGGTTGATGTCACCTATGAGGACAATTTCGCTGGCTGCAGATAGTCGAGCCGCCATAACTATTGACCCGAAGTGATTCATCAAGGCTTCATCAACCACCAGTCGTGCAGCTGGTTTTGTCACCCCGTTGACTAGAATTGAAGCCATGGTTCTTATCTGCTTCTTCATGTTGACTCCTGTTCGATTCTCAAACTTTTCCCTAAGGTCTTTTGCTCCTTCGCATGTTGTGGTCACTATGAGGTCGTTTTCCTCCGGTTTAACATTTTCCACTATCCATGTTGTCTTTCCGCATCCGGGTACTCCATTAACCCAGGTTATTTCGGGTATTGGCCACAGCTTACCGGATCTGCTGTCCTCTTCTATCCCCTCGACTTGTTCGGACATTCTGAGGATCTTGTTGCTGAGCATGATTTCGGTGCATTTGGCGGTGACAACTATGGGGTCCATACCTATGTTACATACTATGTTACATACCTATGTTAAACCCGTCGTGCAATCGTTACCTCTAACGAGAGCATACGTAACTGTATCAAGCACGTCACGGGCCGCTCACCGTGAGTTGCGGGAACTTCGCATCGGAACTAATTTATTCGAACGTGACTCATAACCGACATCAATTTAAACACTCGGGAGCGGGAGCATGTAGCATTGTTCTAGTTGAGCCGTTCTTACGTTGATGCTCTATTGGGGAATCGGTTCCACCAGGAACGTTTTATTATGTAGTTACGTTATAGTATGGCTTTAATATTTTAAAGACTAATTTTTTTTTTAAATTAACTTGACTTTGTAATGAATGAATGGATGAATGAAATTATAAACAAAAGATACATTTAGTTATGGCAGCTGTCCCACCGCCAGTGATTCAAACGATCATCTATAAATAAATCACTTGTGTACACGAAATGTAGTACCTACCTATACTTTATTTCACATAGGATGGGTACGGTGACACATTTCAAATTAACTCTGTAGTGATGTGACCATGCATAATTAATTTATGTGATTCGATTATCGAGTACAGTTGCGGTTAACCTATAATCGATTAAAATTAAAAATATTCATTTATTCTATATCTCAAGTCAGTCAGTTGACGCGATTCACAAGATGGCCGTTACGATTATTCGTTTTTGCCGATTACCTACTACGTGTCCAGTCCCTAACACATTTCGTTTCATGCATAGGTTTCATGCCTCTAATTTTACGTTATTATTTATTCTGTACCTTTTTTAATTTGTTTAAAATGTAAAAACGCATATTTAAATACAATTTCATTACCATTCATCTAATCAAGCATTATTGTTAACTTTGGAAATTAATTGGTGATAAAAAAATATATATTT
Organism: Hesperia comma; assembly: GCA_905404135.1. Taxonomy (NCBI): domain Eukaryota; kingdom Metazoa; phylum Arthropoda; class Insecta; order Lepidoptera; family Hesperiidae; genus Hesperia; species Hesperia comma. The sequence continues at coordinate 16,590,999 of FR990028.1, forward strand.
ATCTGATTTGTTGAAAATAGTGAGCGTGTATTGGAACATAAATCAAATGTCACCGTACCCATCCTATATGAAATGGAGTATAACAATAGTTAGAAGCTTATTCGTCGGCAAGGGGACAACCACCTTAATATTAATAGCACAGAGGGCATAAAACGGTAATAGGCACCCGTTGAGAGATACGTGCCAGTTAAGAGATGTCTCAACTTGCCCGAGAATAGTGATGTTACGGCAGGGCATTATCACAATTATATGAACAGCTTCATTCGACGCGATCAAATAATATGGGATCTTTCGCATAAAAAAATACCAAATCGATTCACCCAGTGCAAAGTTATGAGGTAACACATAAGAAACAATATACAGTCGAATTGAGAACCTTTTCCTTTTGTTGAAGTCTCTTTTTTGTACAATATAGTTTTATAGTAAATCTTGTTTAAATTCTCTAGAAAATGGGTTATAATGATGGATATTGGGGATTCTTCCCTCGCGACACTATGTATAAAATTTTATTAATTTATTTTTTGTAATAAAACATCTTTATATAAATACCTAGTCCATTCGAGATCTAATCATAAAGATATCAACCCTTTTATTAGTCATTATAATCCTATTTATTGAAGTGAAACATCTTTATCGGCGTTGGAAAAAATTTTTGCGTCACATTTTTCGGTTACGCCGGTGACGCGTTACGCGTCACATTTTTATTACATTTAGCTTGCCTGTTTGTTTATTTATCTCTCATTGCTTGAGTCAACTGTTTTACTCCTCCTTATTGACACTTAGTGCACACTTTTACTTCTGACGAGTTAACAGTATTAAATAAAAGGGCTTGCTTAAAATAATACGTTATGACAATGTCTTAAGGCGAAATTCAATGTTCAGATTGAATTTCCATCCGTATCGTGCTATAAGGAATTTTGTTCCAAAAAGTATTTAATTAAATTATTACTACTAATACTAACCTATATAGGTAGGTACGTAATCGAAGTATATCACAGGCCACTTTACACCGTTAAAAATTGTTGATACATGGTGTATTTGAAACAAGCTCCTATTCCAATGAGACGTCTATCCCTGCTTTATCCCATGAATCACACTTTCGAAATGGGCTTTCAGGCGATTTGCGGTTTCGGTTTCAGTGAAACATGATTGCCAATAATACCGACTAACTAACATTATTTGAATTTAGGTCAATATTATTAGTTATGCAATAAGCTATCAATATACATAAAACAGTTCTATTACTGAGTGACTGACAGATAATACACAGCAAAAAGCTACTTGGCATGCAAAGGAGGATGCCCGTTATAGGCTCTAAAACGCACTGAAATGAAATTATGTTGAAAAAAAAAAGATTAAAAAAATATAATATGTGCGTATAATATTTCACTATAGGAAGTTTGCCTAAAATTGCAGTATAATAAAAAGTAATGGAAATGATTTAATAAATATTTATATTTTTACGTCAGTTTTGATTATTGTTAGTTGTTGCCATTTTAAAAACATTCTGCCGGATAAAATATTATCGTAGTAAAAATTCCTTAATAATAAAATGTTTACTTGTCTTGTAATTTTTGAAATATATAATGGTCAACTGAAATTATATAACATGTAAAAACCATACATATATTTAATCCTACACATACAAATTGGACTTGTATCGATCAATTTTATTATTGATTTTTGTAGTAATGGTAACTTCGAAAGCTATTGACGTTTGTCAATTTGTCAGTCTGAGAATGTCATAGATTTTCCTGTTTTGGCATAAACCTAGTGACTTACAATAATATTAATATTTCTTGTGGGATATACCAAATAAAACAAGCACTTGCATATAATAGTGATCATGTAAGGCGTAACGGTGCTATAAAATAGAGTTCCCAATCAAGAATCACTCTTCTTTATTAAGGACAAAAATTGCAAGCATGTAAGTCGAAAAGTATACGCTTAACTTCTACACCCGAACTTTGTTTTGTAATAATCTTTCACAAAACAATTCATACTATCATACACTACCAATGTAGCATATTTTTCTATGGTGCGTTTAGAGCCTATCTCTCTATGAGGGATGGGCATCCCCCTTTCTTGGGGAGTGTTCCAAAAATGGATTCACTTGAAACTTCGTGTAAAGGTTCCTCAATTGACACAAGTGAGCATTAAGAAAGTATTTGGAAATGACCGCCCTTTCCCCTCCAACCTCATTGCAGATTAAACGAGTTCCACATGGTCGAAGCCTCGAAGGGAAAGCTAGTAATGTTACGGAGTGAAGTCTAGCTTTAATGCGGTTAAGTGTTAACAGTATTATCCAAACATTGCTGTACGTAGTCCGGTGGGTTGCGTTGATCTTAAATGATCGACTGAATTAAGCGATAGTGACACCGTCATTAGTAGGATGGGTGACCGAAAACTTCTTGAACGCTTCTATGCTTGAAAGAGGACGCAAAGCAATTATGCAGGCAGTTTTGAGTAGCATAAAAACTACTATAAACTACCAATCCCTAAACTAAACCTCACTAAAAAGCGTGGTAAATACGCTAGCCAGGCCTTCTCAGGTACGAGGAGCGACATTATACGCGTGATCAATTACGGGGTGTCCTACGTGAGCGACGAATACGACGCGACGTTACGCAACACGACGCGATGCTACACGCGCCAATGACAACGTCGCGTGTTGACACACCTAACCTAACCTAACCTAAGTAACCTAGGTAACCTAACCTAAGTAGTGATACCGTTGATTTGATCGCGATCGTCGTCGCGTTCCAACGTCGCGTCGCGTCGTTTTCGAAGCTCACGTAGGACACCGCCTTAGCTTGCACGCGTGTTGTGTAAAATAATTTACAGTGTAACTTATAGTGTACGCATTTGTTGTACACCAACAATGTAATTAACAGATACAATAAAATATGCGTTCCTTGTTAGACATCTCGCTTCGTTAGCGCGTGTTGTTCACTCGATTTATGTACTCCGTTTGAACCAGTAACAACGTTTCTAATTACGAGTCATAAGCAAAACTTGACAATAGGATGCTATGACGCTGTTCAATTTAAAATTAAAACTTTCTTTACCGCGAGTACGCGAGCAAATATTATGAATATAATGTAGGTCATGTGTATCCTTTGTGTCATTACTGAGCTTAGGAACTTTTTTATAAACCGACTTCAAAAGAGAAGGAGGTTCTGAATTCGAATTTTTTGTTGGAGAGTAGATATTCCAAGGGTGGTATCACAATAAGGATTTGATGATGACATCTCAGAAAAATCGACGGGAACTTTTGAAAATTTTAGGGGTGCCCAGCGACTTTGTTAATGTTTTTAAGTCGATAAAATGAAGGCAAAAGACAGTCATGAGAAGTCCTCAACGATTTACAGCAGTTATCTTTTGTTTGGGCTTGATTAATTTGTAGTGACGAGAACTTTACACCTAAATGGGTTGAATTGAGCGCCAGCTGGCGTTTAGTTTTTGCGTTATCTCTTCTTGTCGGAGTACCTATCCTAGTATGGGAACTAAGATGATTTAATTTTAAGTATGTAATTAGGTATAGCTTGTTAATAAAAAAATAATTTTTAAATTAAAAATATGACGAATAAAATTTTCAGTGTTAAATTGAAGCCCACATTCAATGACCGCATACCGCAACAAACAGCAACCAATACAGTGCACAGTGTGAAATAATACCCCGCAACCTCAAATCAATCACTAATCGCTAATATGATACACAAGTATTTCATTATCACGCGGTATTTGTTACCTATCATTCACTGTTACCATGTTATTTACCACGAACGTAACAGACAGACAGACAGACAAGAATTTTAAAACACATTGATTTGATTCCTATTGCGTTATTAAAGTTAACACAGCTTGAAGGTTGACTGGGCGAGAATGCTCCTAGCATTAAATCCGCCTTTAAATCTCTGTACAAATTTGTATAGTGTAAAAGTTTTAAATAAATAAATAAAAAGTATAGTTTTTCTCGTATATCTTCCATGCACAGTAGTCATCAGTTAAAGATTTATTATGTTTATAGATTGATAGGCCCAGGTACACAATGCTTGTGCTGCTGCGATGATGATGAGTGCGTAAACCAAAACCATGGATCAGATGTGAAGGTCAAACCTTCGTCATTTTATTTATTCATACCGAGTAACATCGGCGATGACGTCAGCATAAAACTACTACATGTGTCGTATATTTACATTATTTACAAGGACACTTGACAAATCAAAAGAAAAAGAAATTGTACCATGTGTTGTCCATCAATGTATATTATATTTTTATCCCATGCATATTAAATTATTTTTAAACGTTTTCCTGCTTCTTAGGGCACGTAAAGCCTTCAGTACCGGTTGCTATAGTTTTTTACCTCTCACCAATCCCTATTGGAGCAGCGTGACGGATTATGCTTTAGGCCTCCTCAGAGAGAGACCTAGCTACGGCTTTACATACCCTCTAAAGCTAGGCAGCGCTCAAGAAATTATGCCTTTAACAATGACTGGATAGAGTAGAATTTAGAGTCATTATAGAATCGAATTGAGAACCTCCTGCTTTTTTGAAGTGGGTTACAAAGCATACGAACTGCTTGACGCTGGCCAATAGTCTGTGGTCGGTGGCCAATTGCGGAGTTTAAACGCCGATTCCCATAGTTTGTGCCCGTCGCGCCGTGCAGCCAGTAATGCGTGTAGCATTTAACAGTTATGTATCGTCAGCGGAACATAGGCGAGAGTCGCTTTGTTAATTTTTGATGGATTGGACAGGTCGAAATGCTTTGTACCGTTCAAATGGAAAACTCGAGCGTGTCTCACCTGTGGCTGAAAGCTGACAAGCTACTGTTTTTTAAATCTGAGACTAACCTGTTTTTTGTTGGTATATAATATTACTCATTCAATTTATTTGCGAGGAAAAATATCTTAAGCTATTAAATCTTTCGTTGCCCTGTTGTGTGAAAAAGAAAAATATTTTTAGTAGGTAGGTAGTAAGTAGCTTATTGAGGCATACTAAGGACAGGCAGGACTAAGTTTACAAATATTTCAAACTCAACATGAATATAAGTTTATGCAATACTTTTACAATTAAATTTGTTCCTTAAGTACTTGATTTAATCAAGGGCTTCCTATTGATTCCAATCAAAATTAAATGGAAAACTTACTAATTTAATTAAAGCTATTCATTGTTGCCTCGGAGACGCCCACATAACGATAGGACGGGAATACTTCGCGTCTATTGGGGTCGGATAGATTTTAAGGGTTACCGAACACCGCGAAGTTATATGGTTGTTAGAAAATCTCTGACAGCCATAGCTTGCAGAACCTGTAAGCACCTTTTGTTTTCAAAAATATATGCGTATTGATAGGATCATTATAAAAACAAAAAATGTAAGTGCTTAAATTGGTAAGCTTTTTGGCAATTTGTGTTAAAACAGTAATATTAATGTTATGCGGCGCATATACATATTTTTGGGATGGTCTTTTTACATCTTTCATTTGTAACCCATATTGCTAAGATAAATTAGGGGCGCCATCTTGAAAATTTATATATCACTTTAATAAATGCGCAGTCAAAATACGTCCAGCCGTTTGTGCTGTAGGGCGTACCAAATAAATGGACTTACATACAAACATACACACAAACACTCGAAAACATTACCTTTCTGACGCAGTCAGGTAAAAAATAAACGATCACTTTGTTATAAACGTCTGCTTCGTTGAAGGAAGACTTAGTGAAGAAACCACACTTAGAGGTCTCCATAATGTCTGCACTTTCCAGCGAGGTACATAGGGGCAACAAGTAAGCGACGATGATGTAATGAAAGAAAATCTCTCTTCTCGGTACTCTCTCGCGGTGAGAAAACCTCATAAAAAGGTTTTATTCCATACAGTGCCGTGTTGTACGTTGTCCTGATTGGCCAAAATGTAACGTAGTGCCTATCAGCCCTCGATCTAACCCTTTGTGACATTTTAAGGTAAATTTCGAGAGCGGTTCAGCGTTAAAACGTGCGTATAGGCGAAAATTGTTCCTGTACACTACCTACACGTTTTTGTAGTGAAGTGTCGGTAAGTTTTTCAGCTTGCTTTCGTGCTTTTTTAACCGACTTCAAATAGAGAGGAGATACTCGATACGCATGTATTTTTTTAATTTTTATGTGATATGTCATACAATATTTTAAAGAAAAATCTTTCTGTCGAAAGTTAGCGCTTTACGTCTGATCCGATACAATTTGTGCGAGTCACAGATAGTTTTTGAGTTATCTCTACTTATAGATTTTGAAGTCGGTTATTGTTCTGTACGTTATAAAGGACTCCAAGTATTTGTGTTGTCCAATTTTGTCCATGCCACTCGTGTTGCGGAGAATCCTAGTGTGGGGAAACGAGTGTGTAAACTTTTATTTCATTGTTATTTTTACCTGTGACTTGCGACGCAAAGGTTTGTTAGTAAAATAACTTTTATTTTTTATTACAGGGCATCTTGTAACTGCCATGTAACATTGTGATAACTGTCATGTCCATAATAACTCGCAAGATTAAGACAAATCGCATAATTCTGTAGGATAAACAAGGAACATAATTGGTTTGGACTCGAGGATAAATTATGTCCATTTTCGGGTCTCCTCTCTTAATATGAGAGGTAAAGGCCATAGTTTACCACAATACGCCGGTACAAATTTTTAGACTTCATATTCATTTGAGAAAACATATGATAAACCCTCTGGCGTGTAGGCTTATTATACTATTATTTTCCTTCGCCGGAACAAGTGATTGTTAAGTATAAACACGTTCAGAGTTTTTAGGAATTAGAGGGCTCGCAAATTCTTAATACACCTTAGGCCTTTTGTTCGGGAGGCCCACGCTTTACCACTGTCCTCTCACTGTAAAGTGCACTCAAAAGCAATGTTATAAAAACATACTTAACTAAGACATAGTATAGGTACAATACAAATGGTAGGCATAGAATAGTTACTCGTATGTTATCGCAGGCTCTGTTATATCGCGGCTTTTCCTACGTACATTCATATATCATTCAGTATTACTATTCGGGGAGTATCACGTCTCTTACATTGATTAATGAACTTTTGACGTATTCTTGCGTAAAGGTTACTAGTAGGTCCCGAGAGATGCGGGAAAAGTCATCAGTTACTCTCCGTATCTTCGGCACTCGACACGGTCTATTTTACGAGAGCGGTATAATATTATTCCGTAATCGTTTTATAAAATATTACATATATAGGTATAGTATAATCTGAATAAAGTCATCGTTTCTCGTGTATTCCGGACAGTTAGGTAGTATTTAGTGCGATGTCAGAAACAATTTGAGGCAAATCACTTGACAAATAACTGGCCGTAATATTAATGTCATTTTTTCAATTTTTGACCTACCTTCTACAAGTACAAATAAATCAAAAAATACTCGACGGATGTCGATAAACAGTGCAATAAAAGACAAATAGCCATGGAACCCCGCTTGACCACCCCGGAAAACTTTGTCAAACATCGAGACGGAAAGAGGCAACCAACAATAAGTAGGTATAATGTCACAATTTGCGCATGCCTAAGGACATCATAGTGCGCACAAAATACTCGTGCTCGTGCTTCAAACCAGTTTAATCAATGACCAAATTGATCACCTAACCCTTTTCCCCTTTTTATTATCTTTTATCTATTCTCGCAGATGGTCTGCTCGGTGGCCTGTAACACTTTTTTGGAACACCTGAAACCTAAAATGTTCCTCTTCGTCATCTCTCCTTTCTTCTAAAGCGCCTCCACCACCCTGCCTTATCAGCTCACCAAAACGCACTTCATCTCGCCACTTCTTATCTTACATCTTGTTGATCCTCCGCCACGCTAACGTAAAAACTGCTACGTAAAATTGTATGACTAAAGATACGGTGGGATTTTTGCCATGGATGTTTGCCTACAATGCCAAATGCTCTTCGGCTATTCCCTTAAATGCGAACTCACGAAAAATGGAGAACTCCCATAATTTGAATACGAACACCATTTACAATTCCGAAATACCATTAATATTGAATCAGTCTTATAATAATGTTCGCGGATGTATTCTTCTCTGCTCCAACTTGATTAATGGTTTTGGACGCACCGTATCAAAACGTAGTCCACCAACAAATACGACAAAAAGCCATTAATGACACTCAGTCGGACTGTTCAGCTTGTTTAGTGTTTGCCTTACACAGTTTTTTTTGGAATTTAGATTTTTTTTTTATAGCCTAAGCAGGCAAACGAGCAAACGGGTCACCTGATGGTAAGTGATCACCGTCGCTAGCGCTGACCGTCCTCGGGGAGAGGCTGCGCCGGCTGTTCACCGGATGCCTCCGTGCCGGCCACTTCCCGTCGGATTGGCGGCAGGCAAAGGTCGTGCTGCTGCACAAACCGGGACGACCAACGGACTCACCCTCAGCCTACAGGCCGATATGTATGCTGAACGAGTCGGGCAAACTGTTCGAGAGGATAGTTGCCGCTCGTATCAGCGAACATCTGGCGCGCGATGGCCCGGACCTGTCGGACTGTCAGTATGGCTTCCGAAAGGAGCGCTCGACAGTCGACGCAGTCCTCCGCGTCCGATCGATCGCAGAGCAGGCCGTGTCCAGGGGCAGAGTAGTCTTGGCCGTCAGCCTTGACATCGTCAACGCATTTAACTCTCTGCCCTGGAGTGCGATAAGAGAGGCCCTAGCCCATCATCAGGTGCCTCTCTATCTGCAGAATGTGGTGGCGGCCTATCTGTCGGACCGGAGCGTCAGCTATCCGGGCCGTTACGGGAGTGTCCAGGAGAGACGCGTAGTGTGCGGAGTTCCGCAGGGGCCTGTCTTAGGACCACTCCTGTGGAATCTCGCATACGATGTCGTGCTCCGGACGGAGCTGCCTGTCGGCGTAAGCATAGTTTGCTACGCCGACGACACTCTCGTCCTGGCTGAGGGTGAGTCGTTCGAAAGGACGGTGCGGTTGGCCGAGTTCGGGACGGCATGCGTTATCGCTAAGATACGCAGCATCGGCCTTTGCGTGGCGCCGAATAAAACCGAGGCACTTTGGTTCCACGGTCTCCGGCGTAGTGTGGAACCTCCCTGCCTGTCGGTGCGTGTAGGTGACGCTGTCGTGGGAGTGGGCAAGCACTTGAAGTACCTCGGGCTGGTGCTTGACAGCCGTTGGAACTTCGACGAGCATTTTAACCGTCTCGTCCCCCGGATTCATAAGGTAGCGGGTGCTTTGCACAGACTGCTGCCAAATCTCGGGGGACCGAGGGAAGAAGTCCGCCGCCTCTACGCGGGTATCGTGCACTCTGTTGCGCTCTACGGTTCACCCGTATGGGCGCACAGATTGTCGGGCAGTCGACGCCGCGCGGCGAAATTGAACGCTGCGCAGCGTACGATCGCGATCAGTGTGGCACGAGGATACCGGACGATTTCGTACGAGGCGGCCACAGTCCTGGCGCGGTTTCCGCCCCTGGACATCCTGGCGGATATGAATGCTGAGATCTTCTTTAAGATCCGCATTCTCCGCCAGGGGACTGAGCCTTATACCTATGAGGCGGTCAAAATGACTCGAAGAGACGCCAGACTGCGTGCCCTGCGTCGCTGGCGCGAGCGACTGCAGGAGCCGCGGGGCATACGCCAACGCGTTGTAAGTGCAATACTGCCCAGCTTCGGTGCATGGCTGAAGAGGAAGGGACGCGTCACCTACAGGCTGACCCAGGTGCTCACCGGACATGGCTGCTTCGGTGAGTACCTGAACCGAATTCGAAGGGAGGCGACACCGCAGTGTCACCATTGTGGAGATGCCCAGGATTCCGCGCAGCACACGCTCGAGCACTGTCCAGCGTGGCAGACCGAGCAGCGGATCCTGGTGCAAAAAGTTGGGCCGGACCTCTCCCCGGACGCCGTCGTCGCAGCGATGGTCCGTTCTGGCAAAGCCTGGGACAGCATGGTCGCGTTCTGCGACCGTGTTATGACCGAAAAAGAGGAAGCCGAACGGGCCAGAGAACGCGCAGACCCGGCCCGGAGACGAACGCGCCGTGCACGGCGCCGCGGTGGGCGCACATAGCGCCACCGGTGTCCCTGTAGCTCGGGACCAGAATACGAGCTTCGGTATCCCCTGCCTGTCGTAAGAGGCGACTAAAAGGGGACTTTCGGGGTTGCGGGCGGCTAGAGTGGGAGCTCGAACCGTCCATCAGCAACCCCGGGAAGGACGACGGTATGTGTGGCCGCATACCGTTGTAAGGCGCTGGCAAGCGATGGGGCCTTAGTCCCTCGCGGGAAGAGCCCGAATATAAGGGCGCCGCGCTTGGAGGACTCCGGTTGTGTTCCTTTTGGAGATCCCGGAGTTCTCCACAAGCGCTGAGGAAGGCCACCGGGGGGGTTTTAGTGGGTAAAAATCCCACATCACCCTGTGTCGCTCCCACGGCACCGGGTACCTTTTGAAGGTTTCCCCCTCGTCAACAAAAAAAAAAAAAAAAAGGTAAAGGTTCATAATGTACTATGGTTTTGTGTAAATTGGTTGAAATAAATTCAGGTGCGGGTGTTCACTGATGACAGGGCTTTGATGCGACTACTCCCGCATAGCCATTGACGTCCGATTTTACTATGTACTACACATGTGAATCCGGGATGGGTCGCTAGTTATCCATAAATTCGCCACATTGTTCTTTTAGTGTAGCTGTAGGTTAACAATTTCATTAAAAATATACCGATGATGATGATAACATTGTTTTAAATAACAATGCCAAATTTCAATTTTAATTAATCCATAATTATACGTCACCGAGACAAGAAAATCGTAATTATTTACACCATTCGCTTAGTACCTAAATTAAACTGACGTAACTTTTTTAATGAACTATTGTTATAACTATTTATTAAGCAAAGCTTACTCAAAGTTAAATGTTCCAAGTAAGACACCGTATTTGGCAGTACTCATTAATGGTTCAAGTCACAAATTATTTGTACATCACATTCAAACATAAATATGTATCTTGATCATAAATGTCTGCGAATATGTTTTATTGTTGTGGTTTATTTAATTAGACTCGGGCCTGCGCACTTGAGACAGTTCTTCTGTCGCCGTTATAATTTACGTCTCGTAATTTAATTACATCGTTGACATGAATATGAGCCTTGAAGACTTTCTCAAGTAAATAAAGTCAACGAGGTAAATTTCATAATGTGAATTGTGGTTTGCTTCCTGAAAACGTCTAGAATTTCCCAACCAAGAGAAAGTTTATTTAAGTAGAAATAAGAAAATTCATATTCATTTGTTGTCTACTTGTTGATGCAGAATATAAATTCGTTGGACTTTCATCCTATAAGGTACTTATACAGTTATACCGTAAACGGTTCAAGCAACAACTTGTCAAGTTGTATTGTAAGAGCCGGTGGTTGTATACTCGTAATTGTGTCTCATAAAAGTGTGATTATTTTAATGCATTTATAATGAAACCCACACTGTTTTAAATGTAGATCATCTGATAGAAAAAACTTTTTATGTCTCGTGGATATTACTGGCATATTCCTACGTCTTTGTTATAAATTTTTCATCAAAAAGTAATCTCTTTTTCAAGACACGATTGTTTTTCAGAACAGAATATCATTATCTAACTGATTAAATAACTTGAATGACGTAAACTATTTGTAGGTGTCAAAACAAACAAAATATAAAGGACGCCAAAACAAACTTCATGAACAATGATTTAATAACAAGAGTTGAACTCCAACTTAAAAACCTTGTGCTAGTATACAGACCATTGAAATAGCATAGCACAAAATGTCATTACACGAATCGCAACATCATCGGAATGATAGAAATCGAGGAGGCGCCATCGCATGAGACCTATTGCAGTGACGTTTTTCCGAGAAAAGCTGAATGTAGTTCTTAAACAATGGAAGATCTTTTCTTTCATTAAAAGAGAATAAGTGATGAAAATAGCAGGGTTTTGTTTAATATTAAAGAACTGTTTCTTTACAATTCTTTGACACTCCGCTCTAGATAATAATGATTTCGCAACTTTCTTTAATCTCTCGCTGCCGTAGATTATTTTTATTGAAATGAAGTGGCTAATCGTGTCGTAAATGGTGGAAACTAATAAGTCTTTTTCAGGGACGTCATTTCGTTATTTATGGTTAATTTGAGGATAACGCTAAACCTTAGCAATTATGTAAGTAAAATATAATAGGATAGGAATCGTGAATGCATTTCATTCGTTATGCATTTCGTAGTCATTGTGATTGTGACGTTAACTGTTGCGGAGTTCCCTTGAGTGGAGCCAATTTGAGCGTTCTATGTGGCCATGTTTGCCATAACATTGCATTGTCATTAGCCCTTAACCTTTGTGCAAATTTTAAAGTTAATCAGACTTCCTAAATTTTTCTGTTACATGTATAGCGACAACTCACACACGTCACACTGTGCCGTCACCGAAGCCTTAATCACGCTATCGAAATATTCTACATGGCCTCATATATACAACGCCCCGACCGAGAGCATACACTAGGGGCCTCGGCCGCCCGCCAAGCATGTTGTCTCGCCTGGCGGGAGATCTCCCTTTGCCAAATTGGTGACCCCAACATGATACAAGTCAAGATAAGAGATGGGTGTTAAAAACCAGATGTTTCATCAGCCATAACACCACATCTACACCACACTACATAACACCATAATACATAACACCACACCACATAACACCATAATCTAATGTGCTAAACTACTGAACCAATGCGTTTGTTTTAAAAATCATAAGAAGTTTGACTTTTAAACCACCAAGCAAAACTTCATTATTAATATATTATCTTCAATCTCCGCCCTTCTGACAATGGTTTTAAGTACAGGTGCGGCAGGATCCTGAGTTTGAAGGGTAGGTCTTCAGATTAATTATTCCGTGGCTTGCACGTGACACTCGGTTTAATTTAACATCCATTTGTTCCCTCCTTCAGTCGTTCAATCCACGTCGAAACTAAACTAGATTTAATGAGTTTCTAATTATTCGACTACCGCTTTTGAGATGAGTACGTAGGTATGTAGGTGGGTACTCTCAGACATATTTAATTTTCGACTTCAATCATTATTCTGTATCTATCACTGTGTACTTACTATCTGGAAGTAATGCTAGGAGGCGGGAATCGATTAAAATTTATAATAAAGTTCCGATACAATTGACAGAAATGTCGTGCTCTAAATTTAAAACTCATGGTCAAAAACATTCTTATGATGATAGGTTATTACAAACTTGATGAATATTTTAATGATAAAACAGCTTGGACATGAGTTTTGTATTTTAGCCGTAATTAGTAGTAAGTGCAACCTGTACCTAACTGTGAGTGGAGAAAGAGAAAAAAAAGACTCCTTGGGAGTTTCTTGCCGCTTCTTCCAAGACCACCTACCGTAGGGATTTGTTGAAGCGATAGCGTAGTTTGACGTTCGAAAAGAGTTTGTAAAAACCTACATCGAATAAATACTTAAATATTTTAATTTGAATTTGAACAGGAGGCTCGCTGTTAGTAGGTATATAAATGTTATACTATGCATGATATTGATTTATACCTATACCATCTTCCTCCTTTTTAGCCGATTGAGTCAGAAGGAGTTAATGTTTTTCTAGTGATAAGTGTTTGTAAAAAATTGTTAAAGCTTACCAATTTAAGCAGTCAGGTTTTTATTTGGTTAATGACTACTGGCTCATTAATGAATATTTAATTCAGAAATAGATAATATTTAAAAAACGAGATTTTTAATCTATTAAAATCATCAAACGTTTTAGTCTTTTAGTAAGCGTTACGGCTCATTCACACGAGGACGAATCGTCTTTTTTCACGAATCGTCTTTTTTCACGATTCGTTATTTTTTTTGACGGCGGCAATGCTTTTTAAATACTCATGTTCACACGCTTGACGAATCGTGAAAAAAGACGAATACGGATACGTCTTTTAGAAATCACAAATCGTGAATGTTTTATGATTATGACGGATCCCCGCACAGTTTAGTATGCGTTTGTGTGTGAACTTCAATGCGGATATTTTGACGAATCGTGAAAAAACACGATTCCGTATTCAATGTGAACGTCCATCCGTCAAGACGTATCGTGTTTTTTGACGAATCGTCAAAGACGTATGCCGTGGGAATGAGCCCTTAGGAGTGGTGAAACCGGTATAATATAATCGGAAGGAGGTTACGATTAATTTAAATGGATTAAGCATAAATTAAATGTTCGTTTCTAACCTTTAATTATCTCAAATGAGATTGCACAAATGAGAATTATAATTTGGCTCACACAGTGAAATGCGGTGGCCATGATCAGTAGCAGCTGGCAATCATGTCACGGTCGTACCGGCCATTGCCGACACATTCAGGGTTTGTAACATTTTGTTATGTGGTGAATTGAGACGAAATCAGACCTGTAAAAATTATCAATTACTCTTATTTTCATTGAAGTGAGCGTGAGAGCAAATATTTACTATAACCTTTTACTATTTCTAATAGTTTATTAATTACAATAAATTTCTAATTTCCATATTAGCATGTTAATTACCGCGTTAAGACACAGACAGGTATAGCCGTAGAGTTAAACATATAATATTACTACATTGCTGTTGCCCGCGGCTTAAATTAATAAACATAATTAATTAATCCTAATTCTGAAGACCAATTTCCTCGTAAATGCTTTAAGAAGGATAAAATTTCGAGCAATCTCTTAACCACTACTTTACCCCTTCAGGGATGGAATATGACAAAATTAGTTCGTAGCCGACGTTTACTAAGAGGAAAGTAGTACTATTTAATCCCTTGGGGTTGCGATTGCGCCGAAACCACTAACGCCATCTAGTTGGTTTCACTGGTTAGACATAGCTCCGGACACCCGCGCCTCAGTCAAATCGTAATGGCGATGTGAGCGATAGATCAATTTTGACGAGAAAAAATAAAAATTGTGTACAGATGATCTAAGGAAGGGATGCTTAATTTCGGTATTTGGGCCACGTGCATACCGCCGCGTACTTGTACGTTATGTTAGCTAACATTTAATGATAAAGTAGAAATTGGGTCAAGATGATCCTTTTATATATGTACGAGATGATCCCCAGGGATCATCTTAGAGCATATTGGACGCTGAATCCTAATGGATATAAAAATGTGACAGCACAAAAATTCCAAATCGTCGATCAGCCTGTATCTGTCCTTCGAACGTACAGTCTGCCTATCACCAATGCAGCCAACTTACTCGATAACTTTTGTTCATCAACGGAATTTATCATTACGAATTTTAATCTGAACTTTGCTTCATAGTTTTAAAAATACTTCCCTTCCCAAGCATCGCTGGTGGTTAAACTAAACCCGCACAACCATAGCAGCGAAGTGTTTTAAAATTATGATCTCAAGTATAAAACCCTCTCAATTCCGGTCACGCGTGAGCCATACATCAGTGGAGCCTAGTATTACCTGCAACGCTGCAGCCGGCAACGTGTCGAGGTTCGCTAATAAGGCATTTAAAACTATTACAGATTTACTCGTGAAAGGGGGGATCTACTCGTAAATATCCGGAGATCATTTTACTTCATATGGTTTCCACTGATCCGGTAAGTAGGTAGGCAAATTATAATATGTAGTAAATATGATATAAAGTGTTAAAAATTATATATTGTTAAATCGTGTAAAAAGAAGTCAGAACGGACTTAAATAACAATAAGTAAAATAATAAATCAATCTTTTATTTTGAAACTTGCCATAGGTATTTACCGGATGCTTATGATGCATTGTATTTTAACACTGTTCATCATTATCGCAACCCATACCTAACTGTGCTGCTGGTAGGCTCGGTTTTTTTTTCACAACGTGGAATTTACAAGCCTACAGCCTAAGCCTAACTAAGCCTGTCAGAGCCATCTTTCCATCCATTCATTCATTCATTCATTCATTCATTCATCCGTCATGAGTTTCTCTCGGCCACCGTAGTAATACAGTGTTCATTATTCGAATACCGATTCGGTATCAGATTAGGTATCAGATAAATCCATGACTGATTCGTCTAACGCAACGCCAACAAACCGAAACACCGAAACTATTGTCAGTATCGGAACATCGCCACAGCCACAAACTACATCATTCGTCATTAGCCATAGTTGTCGAATACAATTTACATAAACAGCCCTTTCAATATCATTAATGATACGCAAAACTTTGCAGCGCCCGCCATCATAAAGCCTTAACCGAATTGAGTAATGATACGTCGCACGCAGTAATTATTTGTTTCGCGAGCGATACACTATAAATCTCTTCTATCGCTGGTAGTACAAGTAAACGTAAACCTTAATACGAGAGACAAAAGCGAATTGTACGCTCCGTTAGTACCAGCGAGATGTAAGGCGCATGTAGGTTAATAGCTCGTCGGATGTCACAGAGATTATTGGATCTAGCGAGGTTTTATTTTAAAATTTTTGAGTGAACTTATGACACTTTTTAATAATGGAAGGCTGCGATAGAAGGTTGTAGAGTATTATATCAAAGTCTTTTCTAAGTGAACGCGCATTGAAAAATTTACAGCGAACATTGTAAGTATACGAAATAATAAACTGCTTCGAAGGCGCACATATTAGAATTTTCTAAACATCTCAGAAAATTTATCACAATCATACTTTATTGTTAGGGGGAAAGCGAACACATAATGCAGTCAAAATTAAGTACTTTGGTACAAGCAGTTTTTTACATAACATAAAAAAGGAGGATGTTCCCAATTCGACAGTACTTTTTATATGTAAACCTCATAACTTTTTACTAATTGAAGTAATTTCTATAACTGTTTTTCTATTTGAAAGCTAATTTTACGTCTAGCCGCATATAAATAAGTATATTAGCGGGTTTGTATTAACTATATAACTTTTTAACGTAGAAATTAAAGCGCCGTACAAGGTATGAGAGGTGTCCACATAACTCAATGAAATCAGTGAGTAAATACGCATTCATCCCCTATTTTATTTTCTACCCTAAGGATTATAATTTTTGTTTAAATTTTTGGTTTAATTTTTATTAAATCTATGAAGACTTATGCGTCACCTAACATAAAAAATATACGTGGTGAATTGATCACCTCCTCCGTTTTTATTCATCTCTCAAAAACATGTAGCAAGATTTGTATTTTTATGTTAAAACTTTATAATTTTCCATTTAATTTTCTCTCTAGTAATTTGAATAGAAAATAAATAACTATAGAAAGTTAATATTACAATACGACCTTCAACAAAGGCTAATAGAACGCTTCCTGTCACCGAGAACTCGATTTGAACTCTAATTAAGCAATTTAAAAAGTTAAGTAGAAAATTGTGTTGTCGTAAAGGCGGAAATTTAGTATCCTGTCGTACACTAACAGGTACTCAAGTACACAAGTGGATACCCTGAAAAACGTGACATTCAACGTTGGAAGACCGGTTTATTTAAATTTATATGTCATTTAACGACACAGTACAAAGTTTGTCTGTAAATTCTGCTAAATCACGCCACGTTAAATACTTCCGAGCTTAGAAGGCGTGGTGGGGCGGGCTCGAGACTACGATCTACTGGATTTATACCACGAGCCTGTTACAAATCTTCGGTAAGCCGCAGTCGAAACACAGTTCACTTTGTAGCGAATTTCATAGGATTTACGTTTATTAAGCGAGGATGAAATATAAGGGACCCAGTAGTGTGCCTTGCAACACTCCACGATGGAGTAGGTACTGCTGGGTAAGACTTATTTGAGAAGTGCTCACGTAGTTTATTGGTTGGTGAAATTACTCTATATTTAGTTGAGAACAAAATTTCACACTTTTAGCAACGACAACTGCAATATTAAATGCTTAACTCAAGTAAAATGTAAATTTTGGTAAAATTCTTCAAAATGTATTTAATATTAAAATTATGTTTAAGTATACTACATACCCCTTCGTTTATTTCAAACTGTCACCGCCTGAAACAAAAAAAACACAAGTTATTTAAGGAAACAGGATGAGCAAGTTCGTACATAAATTATGGCGAACAATACGACAATACATCGGAATGTAATTTGTATTAGTGGCATGTCATCGAGTGTCCCGGGTATTAATAATTCAGGCCAGATTTGCAGCCACCCATCTATATTAGGATTTGCTGGACGAGTGACAAGCGAACTTGTGGTATTAATACTTGACATGGCCTGTCCACGCCGAGATCAATGGAACGTGACCGTGTATGAATTACGAGTATAGGGATATTTAGTTTATATGTTACTTATTACTAAATAATTAGATTATTTATGTTACTAGATTTCCGACGGCGGCTTCGCTTTAGTTTTTACCTCTTAAGGTGGAAGAAGGTGGGGGTAGGGAGATATTTAATGTCTAAAAATTCTTTCTTAGTGCTAACTTGCGCTGCTTGAGGAATCCATGGAAAAAATAAAAAAGTTAAGTTTATCCAGGGCCGGATCTAGGGGGGGGGCAAGCCGGGGCCCATGCCCCGGGCGGCAAATTCAGGGGGCGGCCAAATTCACACTTCACGGACCAATGGACAACTCTTCATTTATTTAACTTTGACCACGGAATAAATAATAGTACAAGCACAGGAATTTCATGCCCATATCAACTTGACCGACACCCTGAGCGTGGAGTGAGACGTGCTGCACGAACATTTTATTATTCGCGACGCGCGTAGGCATAGTTCATAACTTTTAGCAAAATAGAACCGACTTTAACGCCGAAAAGTAAAAATCGGTTCAGTTAAACGCGGTTAATATTCCTAAATCCTTCTCCTTAGTCTGATAAACACGATACTGAAAACCGCATCAAAATCGGTTCAGCCAAACAATATGCCTAAATCCATCCACCCATCCATCCATCAGCGTTTTTGCGTCCACTGCTGGACATAGCCCTCCCCTAATTTGCACTCTAACCGGTCCTGCGCCTTCTGAAGAATCTGAAGCCAGCGGATGCCCGCTGTCCTCTTCAGGTCGTCAGACCTGGTCGGGGGGCGTCCTACGCTCCTTTTTCCGAGACAGGGCCTCCACTCGAGGGCCTTTCTTCCCCAACGGTTATCGGTCCTTCCAGCTATATGGCCGGCCCATTGCCACTTCAGCCGGCTAATTATTTGAGCTATGTTGGTTACCCTCGTTCGTCTACGGATCTCCCCATTTCTGATTCGATCACGTAGAGAAATACCAAGCATAGCTCTCACCATAGCCCGCTGCGCGACTTTGAGCTTGTGGATTAGACCAATCGTAAAGCACCACGTCTCGGAGCCGTATGTCATCACTGGCAACACACACTGCTCGAACGTCTTCGACTTCAGGCACTGAGGTATTATGGACGACAAGATGTGATGTAATTTCCCGAATGCAGCCCATCCGAGTTGGATTCTACGATTGACTTCTTTCTCGAAGTTGGACTTATTATTATTAAATATTATTATTATTTAGGTGTCTCGGCATAGGGAACAAGTATCCCTACGAGGCCACTGCGACCATCCTTGATCTATTGTAGCCATCCCAGTTTTAGTTAGATCTGGTCCCCCAGGCCTACAGTCTTAATAAACCGTAGTACGTTTCCGGGGTCCATCTCTTTAATCAGGTCAGGTTTGATTATGTGACCTCCAAGTATACGATAGTGGGTAATTGCTATGCAATCGCAGAGGATATGTATGGGTGTTTCCTCCGCCCCACCACAGAATCTACATGTTGCATTTTCACTTAAGCCTATATTGTATAGGTGTCGGTTGAGTTTGCAATGACCAGTGAGCAGCCTAAATTATAAGTCGGATGTCTGACCGTTTTAGGTTGAGCACTTTAGGGGAGTAGTTTTTCGAGTAACCAGTGATAAGGGTTTTTGCCTGTCTTAGTCCGGGTGCTTTTTGCCACAGCTCCTCGCCCTGTCTCAGAGCCAAGGCTTTGAGGACAGCTCGAGAAGCTGCTTTTGAAACGCCCACCATGGGCGCCTCCGCACCCCTCCTTGCCAGTTCATCTGCCCTTTCATTTCCTCGTATACCCTTATGTCCAGGTACCCATCCTAGGGTGACCTTGTTGTTATATCCAAGTCGATTTATTGCTTGGATGCCTTCATATACTAACTTAGAGTTGACTGTCTCCGACTTCAGTGCTAGAAGTGCTGCCTGACTGTCAGAGAGGATGGTAATACGCTTATTAGCGTAACCTTTATTAAGGTTTTGATGTACGCAATCAATTATTGCATAGAGTTCAGCCTGGAAGACGGTTGCGTAACGGCCTAAGTTTGTGTTTAACGTTATTTTAGGTTTGTTTCCGTAAACACCCGCTCCCGCTTTTCCTCCCTTGCGGGAGCCGTCTGTATGCCAGACGATGTCGCCTCCTCCCAAGGGTTTTGGTGCAGCTTCGTCCCATTCTTCCCGTCGCGGTATAACCACTTGGAACAGTTTGTTGAAACTTAGCTGTTTATGTATGGCATCACTTGGCATTGCCATAATTGGACATGCCATGAGGTCTTCATAGACTTTTCTCATGACATTTGATTTCCAGCTCTGCTTGTCTCCTTCTGCAGCTCGGAGTACAGCCGCCCTCGCTTCCTTTTGCACATATATGTGTAATGGCTCCAGGTTGAGGACCTTCTCCAGGGCTGCTATTGGAGTTGTTTTTAGAGCTCCAGTTATCATTCGACAGGCTAAGCCTTGAATGCTATTTAGATTCTTGATGCATGTCGCCTGGATTGTTTTCTTTTGCCAGGCTATGCAGCCGTAGGTCACAATGGGTCTTACGATTGCCGTGTAGACCCAATGCACCTGTTTGGGTTTCAGGCCCCATTTGGAGCCCGCGAATCGGCAACAGGTCCCTAGTGAGATTTTTGCCTTTTTGATCACCTGTGTAAGGTGTTGGTTCCAAGTAAGCCTCTGGTCCATTGTGATCCCTAGGTACTTTACTTCTTTGGAGAACGGTATTGTGGTTCCGAACAGTGAGGGGTTATACATATTTTGTGTATTCTTCCTCCTTGTGAATGGTACAATGACCGTTTTGTTAGCATTTACGTTCAATCCGGTGCGGTTGCACCAGCATTCCACTTTGTGTAAAGCTGCTTGCATAAGGTTAGACACAGTGCTTGGACAGCCTCCACGTATGGTTATGACCAAGTCATCTGCGTATCCTTGAGTGTCCAGGTATGCATCATTTAGTTCCTGGATGAGAGAGTCTACCACAATGGTCCATTGTAGAGGTGACGTTGGACTTACCCATTTGGATCACTTGTCCCAGGTAAATATATTCGTCTACCACTTCGAGTGCAGCGCCATCAACAACGACCGGTACGGGCGTGACATGGACATTCGACATGATTTTCGTCTTGTCCATGTTCATCTTAAGACCCACCCGTTGTGAGGCGCTGTTCAAGTCTTCTTCCATGAATCTCGCCAAAATTACTATATCGTCGGCATACCGCAGGTGTGTGATGTATTCGCCATTGATATTAATGCCACGTCGTTTCCACTCCCATCAGCTTGAACATGTCTTCCAGCGCAGTGGTGAACCTCTCTGCAGCTGAATGGGGTTCGTTGCTGTGTCGTGTACTCTGACGGATATGGTGGCTGATGTGTATAAATACTTCAACACCTCGATATACCGGTAGTCAATTCGGCACCACTGGAGAGAATTTAGTACCGCCCAGGTCTCGATAGAATCGAAGGCTTTCTCATAGTCCACATAGGCAACACATAGCGGCTGATTATAATCCTCGGTCTTCTGTATCATTAGGTATTTTTGTTTACAGGTTGTAATTATGAGTGTGCCAAGAAAAAATCTATAAGGAGCGGAATATAGGAAAAAGGCTAAATATAAGGAGTTGCAAGGAAAACAATGTGCAGATAATATGAAAAATTGGCTTCGCAGAGGGGTAACCTGTCAGTATCTGCTGCAACTTCCGAAGTTGATATTGAGTTAGAGGATGTTTCTGGCAATTTGCTCGATCAAATGGATCAAGATTTTACAGTGCCAACTTCACCATCTTTATCGATGTGCGAAGAGCAACCTGAGCAACTTGAAAAAACGAAGCCAGAATACGAAGGATCTATATCCCTGAACGCAGAATTGGATCAACTGCAAAAAACCGGATTTGATTTGGCGGACCCAGGAAATTGACCAGCGGTGGAAAAAATTACTGACCAACAACGATCTTTCTTTAGCAATCAGGCTGTATTATTAGCAGAAAATCACCCCGAAAACATTGAATTTAGATTTACTGAACGCAATGGCAGACGTTTAACATCTTCTATGTGGCAGTAGGACGTTGCGAAAGGGTTAAAAGATCTTGGCTTTTATTTTCTAAGACAAAAAATGCAATTTTTGTGCGTGCTGCAAGATTTATCAGAAACTATGAACAATGATGGATGCATTGTTTCCGGAAGGCCTAAGTAGGCTTTGTCCAAATTTCAAACAATTTGTGATCTGATAGCTGGAATTATATGGATGATAAAGATGAAAATAAACATAAGTAGGCGGGGCGGCATTTTTCAGTTTTTGCCCCGCCTAAAAAAAATGAAGATCCGGGGCTGAGTTTATCCCCTTGTCTATCCCTTTATGGGGGATAATTTACGCTCTTCATGATACCCTACACGCCCCATGAAAACTTTCCATAAATCTGTGATAATTACCTGAGTTGCTTTTTTGTGGTTGTTACCACAGAGACAGAAAACAAAGCCACCAAGTGTCTATAGGACCTACACGCGTCCCTGGAACGTGTGCCAAACTGAGTTCCTTACTATCTGCCCACGAATCACTACACACCACTTTTCTTGAACCTTCAACCAATGTTCTCCAGATCTCCACATATGTAGATAGGCGACAAATAAACAGACGACATTACGAAATTTTAATGTCTTATTTAAATTCAACATTTTTGAAATCTCTACTGTGGGGTATACGGGGAAAACTAAACGCGTCACGCGAACAGATGGGATGGTCTACTGTCGATCTGGCCAACTACCTCCTTTATTTTAATAACAATAAATAGTTACAAAAAATTTAGGTTACCGACAGTTTGCGAAAATATTAATAAAATTGTAAGTTGAACAGACATGGGAAATATCAAAATATTATGTAAGAAAATTAAACTTTAGTAATCCTACTTCCTTCCTACTATAATATTGCTTTTAGCATTAAGTCCGCCTTTGTTTCTATACATATGTATATTATGTATAGTACATAAAGATTTAAATAAATAAAATAAATAAATATTATAAATGCGAAAGTTTGTAAGGATGTATGTGAGTGAGTGAGTGAGTGTGTGTGTTTGTTGCTCTTTCACGCAAAAACTACTGAACGGATTTTCATGAAACTTTGCAGTAATATAGCTTAGACATCGGAATAACATAATTTGTTAAAATTTATAGAGATTTTTGAAGGGACTGGATTCCCGAAGCGAAGCGAAGGCGGATTTACTAGTTATTTATAATAAAAGGAATGTAGGAACGTGTCTGCATGAAATGCGCGAGTCACCTACACCTACTTTGCAACGCCCTTTCAGGGTACATGCTGGTACAATATTTTATACTTCTAACACCTTATGCTACGCACGAAGAAATAAATGATTATGATGATTATGATTACGATTCAACTATTCATCATCATCGACGTCAGTTAGGTACATAATAGGCATCATCGATATAGCACAGGGAAATTGTATAATTCCATGAATTGGCGGCTTGCGAATATTATTATCTTAGACCAAATAAGAATGTAGAAGGGGGGGTAGGATCGACACGAAAGGGGGGCGGGGACGAAGCCCCGTGCCTATTAAACTATAACAAGCCAACCATACGTAACATATATAGGTAACATCATACACTAACTTTAATGTTCACATTTCATGTGACCTTACAGTCTAACAGAAAAATATCCCCTACTATACTGTTTTGAACGAGAAAATAAAACTTGCTAGGTACGTATGAAACTTGCTGTCATAATGTGTTGCCGTAGTAATAATAAAGAAGCGTCGTTTCCCAAGGGAATGCAAAACAGTTCAAAGGTAACAACAAAATAAGTAGCAAAACAAAACGGGACCAAGTTAAAAATACGCGAATAACAGGGATAAAGTTTGCCCTCCGGAGCACAGAACCTGAGGAACTTTTGACTTATCGGCGTTTGACGAACAAACGTAAACAACGGTAGCGAAACAAGGAACGTTTGACAGGAAATATTTATCAATGTACTTACTGTTCAGATCAATAAGTAGAGATAACTCAAAAATTGTCCTCAGATGTTGCTCATTACATGGGTCTAAACAAGCAACTGCTTCAAAAAAAAATAACCAAAAAAGTTTAAAATTATTATAAATAAATATTGTTCAAAAATACCCCTCAGATATCGCTTAAATTTTATTAAGGAAGTAGACGTGAAGCACTTACTTAAGATTAAAAAAGGTATGTTTAATACCGCTTCGCCCTTCAAAACTTTATGTCGTAATGGTGCGTACAGACTATATAACAAAACATGTTATAAAACATAGTTAAATAACATGTTTTTTAATGTGGACGATATGTGTTACAAAAACAAGTTATAAAACATGTTATTAGTTTTTGTAACAAAGTTATATGCTATATTTTAAGAAATGACACGCATTGAATTGTTATAAAACACTGTTATACAACAATGTTATTTTAATGTGTACGGTCTTGTTATAATATGTTTCATTGTTAGACAACAATGTTAGATAGTGTGGACGTGTTATAAAACAGAAGTTATATAACATGTTACATAATCTGTACGCACCCTAGGTACATTTCATACACTTGTGCAGGAATCGATTGGATAAAGATTTATTATAATTACGTGTAGATTAAACATATAAAACTGCAGCGACATAACGCTGATTTCCCATTTTGCCGCGTTGGCCGGTGACGTCAGCGTATACGATTTACTATACAGTAGTTATTGAAAGCGGTAGCACCGGTGGCGTTTTGTCATGTCCATTGCAAATTATAGCGTCACATCCATTTCGCGATTTTAAATTTTCCTTTTAGTTTCCACCTTTTATTAATTAAAATCCGTGATTTTATTGTCTGCATCTCCTAATATTTTAAAAGCGAACGTCTGTCTGTCTGTTTGTCTATGACGCTTTCACGGTTAAACCACCGTACCGAAATATATGGAATTTGGAATGAAAATAGTTGAAGACACAGGGCCACATCAGGGCCAACCCTGAAGCGCTTGAAATAAGGGATGAAAGTTTGTATGAAAAATTTACACCGCTTGACCGATTTCAATGTATTTTCGGAGGAAGATATTTGAATGTTTATTATTGTAACGATATCATAGACTGTAAAGAAAAGCTTAATAATTAATTTGAATCACACGCATATTTCGTTGAGGTACCGATTAGAGGTTAATCTACTTTGCAACAATCCGCGAGCAAACTCGTATGTATGATGGTGTATACTTTGAGGTAGTAAGAGACTTCGTTAAAATTTGGTCACAGAAGTGTTACTGCCCTGGAGACACACCTTTCTAACCTAACACAATAGCTAGAAAAACAATCGTACCTATCTAAACAGGTACCTAATAGCATACTGAAAGACATCTTTGACAGTAATTGAGCAGGCGACCTGACAACTTAAATAACTTTTAACAAAATAGAACCGACTTTAACGCCGAAATGTAAAAATCGGTTCAGTTAAATGCGGTCAATATACCTAAATTCTTCTCCTAAGTCTGATAAACACGATGCTGAAAACCGTATCAAAATCGGTTCAGCCAAACAATATACCTAGAACCTTCTCCTAAGTCTGACAAATACTATGCTGAAAACCGCATCAAAATCGGTTCAACCAAACGCGAGATAATCACGCACAAATATACATACATACATTCATAAATACAGGTCAAACTGAGTACCTCCTTTTTTGAAGTCGATTAATGAGGAAATGAGTGGAACATGTTTTCACACTCAGATACGTCGGTTAGACGTGTCAGGTAACAGAAATGAATCCTTCTATGTTAATAATTAATTAAGTTCAAGACGGCCAGGCCTGCAATATAAATGAATGTACAAAAACCGAAACAACAGCCGAAGTAACGAGACGAAAAGTAAATAATAAAAAGTTGAAATAAAAAGATTGAAAAGAATAGATACTGTTACAGCGAGCCTCTGAATGACTTGTATTACAGAACATACAACAAAGACAATTCTACATTCATTCAATTCACGGTATTAGGGATCTGTGCGAAAAAAACGGAACCATTAAAATACCAATCTATTTTAATGTGTATAAAAGCGAAAGCTCACTCACTTATCACGATAAATCGAAAACCGATGGACGTATATAAACGCACAATATGCAGGGTGGCATGTAAAAGTCAATAGAAGTCCGGTAAATTCGGACTTTGTGATTTTTCACCTCTCAAGGGGTAAACTATGGTATGAAAATTTGTTTGAAAATTAGAAACATCTTCACGTGGGTCTAGCCGCGAGCCACAACTAGTAACGTAAAACAACGGTTTCGAAACTAATCATCATCATATAAACCCATCATTGCCCACTATTGAGCACGGTTCTCTTCTCAGAATGAGAAGGTTAAGGCCATAGTCCACCACGCTGGCCAAGTGCGGATTGGCGGACTTCACACACCTTTGAGTTTTGCGAACTCTCCGGCATGCAGGTTTCCTCACGATGTTTTCCTTCACCGTTTGTATTTTACGTTTATTCAAAAGTCAGAGGTGCGTGCCCCGGGCTTCGAACCTGGAACCTTTCGAATAGGAGGCCGAATTCTTAACCATTAGGCTATCACCGCTACAAATACAGAATGTATGTATATTGCGTTAGATATTTAGACACCATACATTACAAGTTTGCGTAATCAAATCTTGTTCGCTATTTAATCACCTCACTACGTATGTTTCAAATTTAACAGATGCCGCATATTCCGATGCGAACCAGATTGAATTTGAAACAATATATTGATCAACTAGTTAACTCGCCCTCGCTTTAACAGATATTGCTAAGCCATTTCAGAGATTAGCCCGCACAAATACACAGACAAGCAGACAAAAATTATCCTAAAGCAATTGTTTTTGATACTGTTGCGATAATAGATGCCGCGAATAATTTGAATCTTTATTATTATTATTATTATAAAAAATATACGAAAAATCTACTTTTATCTTTCATATCTTGAAATTAATAATAGCGTCATCTGGTGTGAATCTAAACATACTTTGAACTTTAAATGAATCTACGGAACTCACTAGACCTTCATGAAAAACATGAACTAAACTTTTTTTGTAAAGAACACATAACAAGTAAATCTTCTTTGCAGCAATCGACTAGCTTCTCACATAGTAAAAAAAGAATAATAAAAATCTAAACTCTCTGTGAAAAGTTAAGAAACAGCGTCCATAACTTAAATTAAAATAATTAAGAATAAATCAAAAACTATCCGTCTTTAAATCAAAATCTTAAATTTAAATCGAAACAGACGAATGAAAATCGTTTCACCCGGTAAAAAGTTACGAGGTCGTAAGTTGGATAAGATGCTAACGATTGAAGACTATTTTATCAGCCAGTTATCCGTTTGCAACGAGACACGGTTCACGTGCAGAAATAGCTCGTCGATAGAATCGTTCAATGTGCTTTTCTATTGGAATAAAGAATAAAGAGTGCTCAGATCCGTCGCACAAGAAATTGAGAACGAAGTACCTCGAAAGCCTGTACACAAGTCATCGTTGGTATCGGGAACCACAGGTCGATACCACCACATAAAGTGAAAGTCGAGAGAATTAACCGTCGAGTTCATTAGAATCTTCTTTGCAAACTTAGAACTGGTTTCTTCAAAGTGGAAAATTTCAAGAGACGTGCCACGCTTTGCTTTGATTGCTTAGCAATAAATGTACGAGAATTGGAAACTTACTCGACTTATGTTCCTTTGGGAACTTTATTTTCAATTAATTAGCAACAAGACGGTATTTTGTGCATCGTAATAAATCGGACGAAATGTCAAAGTTTAACGTTTGTTTGTGAAGATTTAAATTTAGTAAGCCCCTTGTGCTGAAAGCACTTTTTGAAGTCAGATTATATTAAAAACTAATTTCAAACCAACAAAGAATTCGTTTCCTTCCAATATCTGTCAAGGTAAGTCCTACAAGTCCCCAAAAGATAGAATAGAAATACCTACGAAAACAGCTACTGATTAAGCCGTCTTTATCCTTTTACTATTATCGATATCATTTCATCTTTCTTAGTTCCTTTACGATAAAGGTTTTTTTGAATTTCGTTCCCAAAACTCCATCTCATTAACGGAAGGAAGTAAACGCATAAATTCACAGCATACGTTTTGCAAAATATGAACTCCCGACGAAATCCCAATAAAACTCGTCATGGGTTTTTTTACCGTGATTCAAAATAGATATGGGAAACTGTCCTCAAATATTTAACTTTAATTTGTCGTGACACTTGAAATCTAAGTATGCGAGGTTCTCATTTGACCGATTCTTGTGTAGAAATAAAGAGTTATCTATATTTGGAAAGTTACCATACAACTCTTATAAAACGAAAACGGTTTGGATGTTGTAGAAACAATACAAAGCGGAAGCCGTGCACTAAGTTATCAAATCAACGCGCACAAAAGGCTGCCACCATAAAAAGTTAACTCGATGAAACTACTTCATATGGAGAAAGTTCGGGACACTTTACCAAATGTGCCGATCCCAACACCAGTATAGAGGAAATAACAAAAAAGTTTTGACTTATTGCCCCCGACTCGAGTTTGCCGTAAACACGTAAGTTTTGTGTTTTTGCGAATATCCGCATTCACTAATTTGGAACCTATTCAAGTGTATGAAGGAAAATTTATGTTTTGCAATTCATGCAAACTGTTCCGAAATGATTTTTACCATTACAAAGCTGCAGGCTTTTTGTTTTTTAATGTTGCGCTGAAACCACCTAAATATCGCAGTAAAATACAGAGAGTAACAAGCTGAACACTGCCTAGTACCTACACGACTAACTATTCACAAAAAACGTCCGACTTTTACTTCGACGAGCAGAAATAACTCATGAACAGGACCACACGATAAGCGCCAGTTTTCGAATAAAAATTAACGATAAAATCGAAAAGTTCAATAAAAAGTTATGAGATAACGACCGTAAATTAAATACGCATTATGTAGGAGCAGACGACAATCATTAGCTTTCGAATAAAATAAGAATTATGAAAATCAGATGACCCAGATAAATGTTATGAGTTAACAATATAGATAAAAAAATACTATGGAATTGAGAACCTCCTCTTTTTAACGTACTTAACAAATGGAGGAGGCTCTCAATTCGCAACGTTAATTATTATATCCAAGTAATTTATGGTAATTAATACAATTGTTTTGGAGTATACTGAGGCGCCGGAAGGAAAAACATTTAGACACGTTAATAATCACTAACCAAATGTATTTTCAAGTATGCAAAACTGCAAGAAGAATAATAATTTAAAAAAGTCATCGCCCTTAGTGCACGGAGTGAGCGTGCGTAACTAACACGAGTGTCAAGTTCCTTGTATTATTCCATTACAAAATCAAATAAGATTCGATCAACACATTCACAATAACACAATAACATTCGATCGATGAGTAGTGTAAAATGTCATGACTGTGTCAAAAGTTTCTCCGCGCCACCGCAGTTCAGCCGTGACCACGATCCATGCAACTGGGTCGAAATATCGGCACACCAAAATACATATCGTGAGTAACACGTATTATAGTAAAAATGAGTGTAATCCGCGGTGATAAAAGTTTAAAATCAGTCGATCAACACGTTTCAATAGAGAAGTGAATGCATCGGCGGCTTCGGAACCTGCCGCTTGTACACGTCCATGGGATAAGCGTATGGAATGCGGCCAAGCATAAAAATAACATCATTCGTATCCGCATTGTACGAACAAAGTATTGCTTAAACAGAAATGTAATTTCCCCGGCCAGCGAAATTGAATGTAAAGTTATCCACATGCTTCCACGTTCGGGCAAAACGCGGTATATAACGGACATTAAGAGAAATACTTACTTGTTTAAGTAAAATTCTCTGTATTCAAAGTTTCGTACAAATTGTGAGAGCGCCCAAGCACAGAGAAATCCGTTAGTAACAGTTCTGTATTTGGTAGTACAATAAAACGAAACCGAGCTGAAACGGTTTTATTAATTTAAACTCGAGTCGTTGCCGAATCCTTTATGACTGGAGTACATTCGGGAAGAAAAAGCTCTGTTTACTTATTCAAATGGTTTCGACGAGCTCTTGGCTTATAATCTGCAGGAACTAGTGCAACTGCTCCGCTACAGTTAATTTATGTAAGTCAATGATGAATAACTTGAATACGTTCGAATGAATTTAATAAATATTTTGTAACTAGAAATTTTTCAACTTCCAAGCTCTCTTAAATATAATACAAAAGCGTTAAATAGCTTAAAAAGGTTACTTCAGAAATATAAAACCATTGAATGTAGCTTGATGCGGATTTCGCACCATTGTAACTTAAAACTGGTGCATATTTTATGGTGATATTTCACTTACAATCTGAGATAAAAAAAAACATTATTCAAAAAACCACTCGCCGAAGATTGAAGTTCCATCCACATCGCTTGGATCTGTGGCGAACGACTACAGTTCGATTTTCACGATCATTTTTGCCGCGAACTTGCAAGCTGTGGAATGAGCTTCCTTCTGAGGTATTCCCGGAGCGCTATGACATGGGGTTCTTCAAGAATGGTGTAAAAAGAGCTCTCCTTCAGGGCCGGCGTTGCACTGGTGACTCCCCTGGTGTTGCTTGTGTCCATAGGCGACGATGACCACTTACCATCAGGTGTCTCGTCCGCTTTTTCGTCAGCCCTTCAGGCTATAAAAAAAAAAAACATAAATAAATGCATTCAAAAGAAACAAATAAATGAGCAAATGTAGAAAATTTAACACATGCAATTAAGATATGGGACAAAGATACGAACGAAAGTTCACGTGATACAAAACTAAAGACTGTAAATACTTCAGAGCGAAGTAAAGTGGAACTGATAAGTGCATCGCTGTATAACATGTTTGTGCTGCCAAACTGCGGGAAGCGTTTCATTTCTCGCTATCGAGTGAAGCTAGAATAAATATTAGGAACACGGTATCTCATGTAAATCTTTCACAAAATGCATATTCTCCCCCAGTTTATACTGCATATCAAATGGCTGAGTCTGTGTAACGTTATGGAGACTCCTTTATAACTGACAGTGTTGATATTAATTTTAAAATCTTTTATATTGACGCATAATAAATGATGACAAAACGATATAAGAAGCGTATACCAAATTAAAGATACGATATGTGTGAGACCTTATATAAGACAAATTACCTTTTTTAATGGAATGACGGTTGACAATGAGTATGCACCACCACCCTTCCGCTGTCGCCCATGACAACTATGACCAACTTAAAACGAGGCTCAATTAGCAAGAACCTTTTAATGCTTTTAATCAAAGGTTTTTGTCAAAAAGGAGCTATGATGGTTAGTCCAGTTGTAGATTGTGTTAGAATATTAGTTGGTTAGTTTGTTAATAAGGGTGAGTTAGACAGGGACTGTTAATGATAGTTAGTTGTATTACGTAGTTGTTATTAGTAATAGTCCACTTATGAATTGTCAGTAAGGAGAAATGGTTGGCACTAAAAATCCGTATCTGGATCGTATGAACGTAAGTCCAAAGTTTCTTATTCGGAATAAATGTTTAAATAAATGTTTACGTTTCAAAATAATCGTAAAAAACGTGTTTTAATAATTACTCGTAATCTGATACATCTTTAAAAAAGTTTATTTCAACAATCTTATTTTAAACGCTTAATATCGTGACATTTATTTTAATTGACGAAAATTTAAATTTAAATTTCAGTCAAATACATTAAAGCGTAACTTGTTTGCTTAACCAACTAAACTGTTTTCGCGTTCGATACGGAATTTGTTATTGCATCCCACACAATGCCCGCTTTGACAGATTGCCGATTGACGGCGAAAAATTAAAATGCCGTTAGTAAACTGTACATAACTTTTAACAAAATAGAAACGACTTTAACGCCGAAAAGTAAAAATCGGTTCAGTTAAACGTGGTTAGTATATCTAAATCCTTCTCCTAAGTCTGATAAACACGATGCTGAAAACCATATCAAAATCGGTTCAGCCAAACAATATTAAACTTCTCCTAAGTCTGACAAATACTATGCTGAAAACCGCATCAAAATCGGTTCAACCAAACGCGAGATAATCGCGCACAAATATACATACAGGTCAAACTGTGAACCTCCTTTTTCGAAGTCGGTAAATAAAATTGTTTTACGAGGAGTGTAAATCGGTTCAGCCAAACAATATAAAACTTCTCCTAAGTCTGATAAATACTATGCTGAAAACCGCATCAAAATCGGTTCAACCAAACGCGAGATAATCGCGCACAAATATACATACAGGTCAAACTGAGAACGTCCTTTTTCGAAGTCGGTAAAAAAAATTGTTTTACGAGGAGTTATAATCCAATATTCTCGGCACCTTAAGTATAGAGACCGACGTGGAGATTTTCGCCTCTGGTCATAGTCATCAGTCACTGCTCTTATTAAGCGACTTCACAAAGAAGGATGAGGTTCTCAATTCGACTGTATTTTTTGTGTGTTAGATACCTCATAACTACGTATCTGGTTGAACCGATTTTCATACCTTTTTATTGCTATTGAGAACCGATTTATTTACCGTTATAAAATGTATTTTGCAAATTACTGAATCCTATAAAATTTTCGTTATCGATCCACAAACATCCGAAATCTATTCAAAGTTTCAAATTAATCATATTATTTATATGTTATTACATCTAAAGCAAATACACACTGTGGCGGGAAACCGTGTAGTACTCAACATGTAATCAAATTACATCGGATATAATAAAGACAAATGTTTAACATTCATAATGACTTAACCATAACGAGTTAACATAACGACAAAGATTTACATAACGACACGTATAATATTCACGCGGAATAAATGGGGAATGGGACGTCTTGCTCTCAGAATTACCTCCTTGAGCCGGCGTATGATTGATGATTCCTGGCGAATTGTTAAAGCATTTGCCAGTTAAAATTTAGCCGTGTTACCGAGCACGAGAAAGATTGGGAGCAGCTGTCCTTGACTCTGATAGGTTTTCATTCGATGCGCTGAATTAATTGAAGCGACTTTTATATGAGACAGCTAATCCATTACTCGGCTGATGTTAATTGCGTAATTCTGTCTGCTCATCAACAGGGCGACGGACGTGAAAATATGACTGGATGTTTTTACAGCCGACGTTTAAAATATTTGGGGATATAACAGAGCATGTTTTGTCAGATGAAATATTGGTAAGATAATATACCTACTTACTGAGAAAAGTCTGCAGTGTTAAACCTATTAGCAGGACACGTAAGCCCAAAAAGGGTAAGCTAAGGTTAGAACAAACTGTTTTTTTTTAATGTACATAATTATTACTTTTGCCGCATGTGTGAATAGTATCCTCACTGATTGTTGCAAAGTAGATTCTTTATTTGTAATCAGATTTCATTTGTTCTCGTCACGTGATGTGGGTTCGTGTCATTGCACAAGTGTTACTGTCTCACATTTACATCACAGACAGGTAAATGTGTGTCATCATCATCATCATCTTAACCTGTCATGGCCCACTATTGAGCACGCGTCTCTTCTCACAATGAGAAGGTTAAGGCCACAGTCTACCACGCTGGCCAAGTGCGGATTATCCTCACGATATTCCTCACGAAGTTTTCCTTCACCGTTCGTAGCAAGTGACATTTAATTGTACCTACATACAATACATGTTTGTCATTATTATCGCGCTTATAGTCCAACAAGCATCTTTTGGCGCGTGGGTGACAGAGACAGCGCCTTACAGGTAAGGCAAATATATTTTGCAACAGTTTGCCTTACCTATCTCTGTCACCTATCTCTGTCTCGCGCTGTCTCTGTCACCCACACGCCAAAAGATCCTTGTAGGACTTTACTTACAGCTTTGACAGCTTGCATACCAGGAATTGTCAAAAACTTCGCATAATCAATTGCGAAAGTCCATTCTACACTTGATTTCGCATATACATATATCCTCGTGAATGTGAGCGCCTTTATATACAACAATGGACTCCAAGCAATGTACTTTAACCATTCATCATATGGATATTGAACCCGACATCAAAGGACAGATCGATCGTGACCAGTGATAACACGTACAAGGCACTGGCTTCCATCAATGAGCTTCAAGGTCCAACGGCTTTCGATGGAGTTCGATCGAAACTCCATGGAGGTCTGTTCTCGATTGTACCAAATTGTTTGGAAGTTGGTCTTACAAAGTACAGGCTTCGTAACATAATGTTTAAATATATACGTCAATGCCCGACATAAGAGTAGAGGTGCTATCCAAATAGGTTTCATACCAAGTACCTACAAGAAATTTTTATTAAAATTAAACAAGAAAGTCATTAAAATACAACAATTTTAATATTAATAAATTATTACTTTTTGTTATTATTTTGTTGTTGTTATTTTTTTGTTATTATTATTTTTTGTTAATATTACTTATCAGAAAAAAATCCAATTCTCAGCACAGTAAATACTTTATTTCACTTTTTAACAATTATTATATAATTGCTTATTAGCCAACTAGCATAGTTTCAACAACTAGACAACTTATCACCTCGACGATTATCGAACGACTGGCCGAGCTCCTGACTCAATAATCCAAACGCTGTTTCAACCCCACCACTCTCAATCCTTTCACCGGAAGTTGTCACAAAAGAGTGGCGGGGTCGAGTAGTGTTGCCATTTAATAAAAATAAGATTACCTTTCATAAAATTATTACGAAATTAAGATTACATTTTATAAAATTATGACATTCGGCCATCCTACGAAATGTGTAGCCTCCCGGCACACTAAAAACATCAGGAACTCTGCCAATAAATTACTTACTAACTTAAGTTACTCATTACTATTTTGAAGCGAATAGAATAAAATCTTAATTTAATTTTGATTTAAACAAGTATAATCTCATAGAAGTACCTATATTTTAGTCTAAATTTAAATAATTAAGGTAGCTTCTATACATTTTAAAAGATTTCATGTGACTGTTAAATTATACATACAATTATTCGCTCGCATGGTCAAAGAGAATTAACAATGAGTTGTTTAAGATACATGACATTTTTCTGGTGGATAAATAAGTGACTACAACTAATTAAAATCTATTGAATCTTAACAAATTAAATCTCATAAAATATCTAAAGTACTTTTCCATAAAACTAATTTCTATTTTAAACCAAAACAACAACAGTCAACCAAAGCAATTCACGAAGTGAATCAAAACCAAAATCAAAGCGTAGGTACTTATTGTAGTACTCTAATTCCTTTACATTTCAATATAACAATATAAAATCGAAACAACAAATTATCAAGCGCGAATTTAAAATACAATTGAATTTATTAGGATGTATTAGTATCTATGAAATATTGAAATTGAGATATTGAGAATATTATTATTGCTTGACCAGAAAAATAGAAAACCTGTCATGAGGGCTCTAAAGTTTAATTTTATATGGCAACAGCACAGCCAACTGTAACTATAGTAACGCTCGTGTTATTATTGTCATTTTGACAACTATATCGGAAATGTTATTTATACGAAATGTTATTTTAGCGCATAGAAAACCACTTTTCTTTTACGAATATGAACAGTTTTTGTCATTTTAGAACTAAATAGAAACTCAAAGTAAAAAGACAAACACAGTAAAAAGACAAACACGAGACAAACTGTGACATTCAAACTCACTGACAAGCAATTTACGATTGACGTTTAGAAACTAATCGTTGCCAGTAAAATAAATTAGTTCCATGAGTTTACCGCAATATGGCGAGGTTTTTTTATATTTCTGGTCAACTTATAGTATCTATGACTTCAGCAAATTACCTGTTGCAAATGAAT
Organism: Hesperia comma; assembly: GCA_905404135.1. Classification (NCBI taxonomy): domain Eukaryota; kingdom Metazoa; phylum Arthropoda; class Insecta; order Lepidoptera; family Hesperiidae; genus Hesperia; species Hesperia comma. The sequence goes on from FR990028.1 coordinate 16,626,946, forward strand.
CTTACTAACTACTAACGCCATCTATTAACAACATCCAGAACAAAATATTTAGCAACTAACAAAACATCGATCTTTCCGTGGGAATGAGATGTTTTACCCCGGAAAAAAAAAAGTATCCTACTGCACCTTTCACCCTCCCAACTATCTCCACACACATAAACCTTATCATAATATAATAGCCACATTGCGACGTGAAAGAGCCACAAACAAACAAACTTTCACATTTATAATATTAGTATGGATTTTGTACTAAGTATGCATACATCATTTGAAAATTCCTCTAACTAACTTTCCATACATTCAACTCCTATTTATAAAAAAAAATAATGATGAAAAGTTTGATCAAAAATGTTACTATTCAAATTGTCTGAATCTCTCGTATTTACATCAAAGTTCACTCATTTCTTACAGTCCAGCGAGCATCATTGATCACTCAATCATTATCCAGCGTACATCATTGTTCGCTCAATCATTATCCAGCGAACATTGTTCGCTCAATCATTATCCAGCGAACATCATTGTTCGCTCAATCAGTATCCAGTGAACATCTTTTTTCTCCACTTCATGTTTAGTTCTTTTCCTTCTAACTTTCCTCCGTTTTGCGTCCTTACGCTTCCTTGGTGGAGTCGTAGGTGGCGTACCTCTAACTTGGTCATCGTATGACGTCATATCTGAAAATCTGAAAATTCCTCTGACTAGCTTTCCATCCATATAAAACAAAAAAAAATAATGATAAGATCAAAAATGTTACGATTCAAGTACTTCATTTACCTAAATGCATTAAATCCCTAGAATCATGTCTAAGTCTCTCTTATTTACATCAAAGTTTACTCATTTCTGTGGTGTATTTAAAATATATATTGTAAAGGGCGCGTCTCTGGTATGGTATGGTGTGGACGACTATCCCTTTACCAAAGTTTCTAATAGGTGTTATTAGAAGAGATAGGGAAAGATGTAAATGGTTTGAATGGTTTTAATTAACACTATGTATACTAAGCTAGATTGACAAAATATCACAACTGGTTAAATGGTTACTATACTAGACATTAATATTAAACTGGTAAATTGGTAATTGGTAAAATGGTTAAATGGTTAGGAATACGAGGCGCCTGAGTGGCTGCTGGTCACGTACTCACTCAAAACTCTTATTTTACTTATAAGATTAACTTAAAACTAGGGCAAGTGATCGCGCGGCAGTTAAAATGCAAACATGCAAAACGCGCGACCGATGAGCTGTTCGGTGCAACTCCGAACATATATGTTCTAAATTTGTATTAAATGTAATTGTTGTCTTTAACTTCAAACCATGTAATAAATATGGATATTGTGGTTTGCTCGTATTATTATTTAAAAACTATACAGACCAATTTCTTCCAGTCCAGCGAGCATCATTGCTCGCTCAATCATTATCCAGCGAACATCATTGTTCGCTCAGTCATTATCCAGCGAACATCATTGCTCGCTCAATCATTATCCAGCGAACATCATTGTTCGCTCAATCATTATCCCGCGATCGTCTTTGTTCTCCACTGTTTAGTCGTTCAAAGCGCGTTCAATCCCAACTGACAACAATACAAAAATTAAAAAGTAAGTAAAAGACCCGCACAAAAATAAAGTCTCATAAATAATAAAATAGAAGCGTCTTTTAGTTTTTCTTTATTGGGGGTTCTCGCTTGTATAACTATGCTATCATTACCCATATTCTATTTCCAAATATCACGTAAAACGTCTAAAACTCAAAATAGGTAGTATACATTTAATATACATAGATTAAATTGCAATTACGAGTTAAACTCACATTTAATGCTTTAAAAGTAAATCAGTAGTCAGTAAATAAATATTTTTATTATTGATGTAAATGATGATCTCAATAAAAAGTCTTATGTAACATATGTATATGCATGATTTGCATCTTTGGAGAATAGCAGTGTAACAGTTTGTGCATTACCGGAGAGTAGCCCCTATCAAATGCAATTTAATAGTGTCGTATTTGTACAGTAGGTATCGAAATAATTCCTTTTTACCAAAAAAATAACCGACTTCAACCTTGATAAGCAGGGATAACTTAAAAACTTCTCGCCAGATGGCGCTCAATACAACATGGAAGTGTAAAGTTCTCGTCACTACAAATTAATCAAGCCCAAACACTAGATAATTGCAGTAAATCGTTGAGGAGTTCCCTCAACTGTCTTTCGGCTTCATCAGATCGACTCCAGACCTTCATGAAATGGTAGCGCTATAATGTACTTATGATAACATGAACAAACACACTAGTCGTCCATACAAATTTTCGACAGGTCCCCTCGATTTCTCTAAGATGCCATCATCAGATCCTGGTGTCCTTATCAGGGGACCCCACTGCGTATATCTACTCTACAACAAAAAAAAGGAATTATAAAAACCGGCCCATAAACGACGCAAAATTCGCTGAACGTACATAATAAATAAAAATAAATTTTAACAAGCGTTATACTTACTTACTTTGCATTTTAATGTAATTTTAATTCCAGTTTCCTCCCTTTTTTTTTCCTAAGGGCGTACATGCCTGGATTTTAAGATCCCGCATGATAGGTACAATAGGTGGTAAGTATAATATAATTATTTACATTAGTATCATGGACCCTGTCGGGCACGGCAACTTAAAAGAGAGGAGGATGCTTTAGCGTCAATTTCAGATTATTATCAGCTATTAATTCAATTGCATTTAACTTGTTCCATTGCCAAGTAAATTAAAAACAAAATGTAATGACGTATAAATATTGTCGTATTAATAAATTCTCATAATAATAATAAATAATACCTATATTGTATCGCTATAATTAATGAATAAATTGAATTTTATTCAATAAATAAATAATAAGTGTGAAATTTAAAAAAAAATTAAAGTAATATAATGTCATGTAATTCGTTGTTATATCATTTAGTAATAATTTCAAAAATCAGTATTTAATACTGAACATTTTATAGAAGTTTCTATTAAATTCCATTCACTGAATCATTATAAAATAGTCCAAATAAATTACTAGTCCATATCATGACTAACTGCAGGATATAATGCCTTCACTCAGAAATCGATTCTGTGACGTCTCACTAAGTATAACTTAAATCTGCCAAGTATCATGATATAATTATGTCATGAAATGCCCCTCGAGACAATATCACAGATCGGTAGGTACCTACCTCAAATGTTACATACCTAGTAACTTGTTACTTCAAAATTATCAAAACAAATAATTACTTTCTCATCTTAATATTTAGGTACAACTGATTGATAAACGTCAAGACCCATTATTGATAATTTTAGTTTCATTGTATCAAAATTCTCACTTCATTAATATTCAAACTCAGATAACTCAAAAAAAATAAATAATTGTGACTACTTGGTTTAGCTCAATTGACAAAATAATAGTAAACAGATTACCTTTTTACCTTAAAACCCATACGGTAACTCTAGTAATAACTTAATGGAGTACTTTTAGTTGTAATTCCATCCGTAAACGCACCAGTAATGGACAAAAAATAAAGTACTTAATCCTTTAAAATAAGGACATGAAATATTTTATTTTAATTCGTAACACTGTGACATATGTACAATAGATATCGAGCTCTCTAAGTTTAAAATTTGATTCAATTCGGTTTGTTAGATAGACAAAATAACGTGAGTGTTCATGTGATCCTCAATTGATACTAGCAGCTTTTCTTAAGGAATTTGTTGGTGTAGTGAGAAAAAAGTTTCGTCTGGAAACTAGTATTGTTGTATTTTAATCAAAATCTGTTTTATTTCTTTTATTAACCATGAAATTAAGATAGCAACGCACAGTGTTCTTACTCCGGGAAATGGTTTTTTTTTTTATATATTTTAATGATGTTTATAACTGATGTGCTGTAATTGAATAGTTCCAATAATGGACAAGTGTCGAAACTTAATTTTACTTTCATGTATTCTGATTATTAACTAGTTTAACTAAATATTATTCCTTGCAATTTATAAAAATTCGCATATGTACCAGTAATGGACATATGTGTCCATTATTGGATATTTTATAGAAATCCTGTAATGGACTGTGATATAAAATGATAGAGATTTTTTTTTTGTTTAAAAAAAAATGTCTCCTAAGAAAATTATTCGCCTTAACAAATGGGCTGGGCGCTATCGAAGCAGTAAAAAAAAAAGGTTAAAATTATCCGAAGCAGCAAATAAATCGTAAGTATTGTACTGTATGTAATTGTATAAATTGTATGTGTTGTATAAGTATTGTGCCTAGAATAAACTTGCAAAACAAAATTACTGGTAAAAGTCCGATTTATTATGTTCATTATTGGATGTCCACAACTAGGTTATGTTCATAACTGGATAAAAACTAGATTTTTTTTTTTTTCTCAAATAAATTGCAACCAGCTTTGCTGTATCTCATGCGTAACACAGTTGATTATTTAAAAAAAATGACCGGACTTTACGCTTTAAGAATATTCAGTACTGTAACTTTCACAACATTGGTAAAATTTCAAGAATACTAGAAAAAGTTTCTTAAACTGTCCGTAATTCTGGTGTTTACCTTATGTTATAAAAAAAACTTTAATTCAATTAATTTGTTGTCCCGAAGATATGTTATATTGAGTTATTCTTCCTGTTAAATATTCTGTTATAACCAGTATTCCGACAACCAACAATCAATAACCAAAGCTCATTTATGAACTCGACTGATTAATTAAGAAAACAAACAATACAGATCACCTGCTATATTCCGTCAGATCCGCAGCAGTAACTCCAGACAGGCATAATGGGTTACCCTTTTCCCGGAACAATGGTTGCCAAACCTCGTCGTCCAATGTCACACGAATGCACTCCACCTCGCACGCAACTTTCGTGCCGTTCCACATAACACGCGTGTAACCTGCGCGAGCTGCTCTTGTTTCCGATCGTCATTGAAATAACCTGTACATCCTCGAAAGCTGAACTGAAAACTAAGACAGCTTCAAAATATTACGTCACATAGTAAACAAAACTTGGAAAATTATTATTGTGTTTCACTTTTAAAACAACGTAAACAAATAAGCTGTACTGTAATTGAACATTTTTTTTTTTTTGATTATAATTCGAACTACGTTACCAGTGAAAAACCAAACCGTTCAGTTTTTGAAATTGTACGCTAATTATTTTTGTACTCGTTAAATCGAATACTTCGTCCAGTTGAGCACCAATAAAGCAAATTATTTTGTGAGTTTTTATTTAAAATAACCCTTTTCAGCAATATGCGGCGCTTCAAATCACCACACACCAAAATCATTAAAAGGATACTCATTCTTGCCAAGCTATAATGATAAGAATTTAACACATGTCACGAAAGGAAAGAACACGTATATTAAAAGCAACTTACTGCACTGTATAGGTACCATACCATGTTTTCAACTGAAAATATATTTATATACTATAATATATATATATATAATCGAATAACAAAATCTATCACATCTAACGTTTATTTTTCTTTTTAGGCACGACCACGACCTTATAGTACCTTACCCCCTTTTTCTTTAACAATTTTGTGAACGTAGATTTTCAATTTTAAATCGAAAACATATTCAAATTCAAATTCACAAAAAAAAAACACAAAGAGCCGATCAGCTGAACTAATATTCGTCACTATTACATACTCTACTCAAATTCACTTCTTATAACACAATACTTCAAATCGTACTTGACCCTCAGGCAGCCTAGTAATCTAACCCCAAATTTACCCTCATAAAATTTCAAAAAAGGGAACGTAAATTATTACCATCTTTCATTGTGTGACACTTGGTTAAACTACACTTAAATCAAAGCCTTGCAACTTTGGCTTCGACCAAGGTATTTGAATGATTTGTTTTTTCAGCGAAAGAAAACAAAAGAAAATAAAGTCGCTACCAGTGCTGCCTTAAACCATTATAACCGGAGATTCATGTTACTATTAATCACTCAAGATTGTTTAACAAACTATTTGACACACACACACAATCCAGTTTACACAAGAATTTAAGCAATGAAATATTCATATTTCTATAGACCATTGAAATATCACCTCGGACGTAATGAAATAAAAATTATGCCATACCAATACTCGCCGTCTTACTTGAAAATCCTTCATACCGATACTTGCCATTTAACTTCAAAATTATTAAGTTTTACCATGGCATGATCTTCACATCTCTTCACTTGCCATCCACGCCTCACAATATTATCATCTGACAATTATAACCTGAAAAACTTAAATAACCTAGCCCGCCATGTGTGGGACGTGAAGTTACATCTCACTTCTGAAATATCAGAAAAAAATCCAATTCTCAGCACAGTAAATACTTTATTTCACTTTTTAACAATTATTATATAATTGCTTATTAGCCAACTAGCATAGTTTCAACAACTAGACAACTTATCACCTCGACGATTATCGAACGACTGGCCGAGCTCCTGACTCAATAATCCAAACGCTGTTTCAACCCCACCACTCTCAATCCTTTCACCGGAAGTTGTCACAAAAGAGTGGCGGGGTCGAGTAGTGTTGCCATTTAATAAAAATAAGATTACCTTTCATAAAATTATTACGAAATTAAGATTACATTTTATAAAATTATGACATACTTTTTACTTAATATTATATATTATTTCACTATTTTTCTCCTATTTATCATTTTATATTCGTGCCACTTTTGCTGTTTTCTGCTTTAAATAAAGGTAGGCTGGTAGAAAAGGCTTATGAATTAATTCTCATCAGTTTCATTCATAAAATCTACCACCTACTAAAACTAGTACCTATTTCTTAAAGACAAGTCCGGGTTCAACTTATATTTATGTTATGATATAAGTATTTACAGTTTAACATACCTTATCCTAACAGGTAACAACTTCATAAATGATGAATAATTAATTAACATCTTAATAAGATGCTGTATCAGTAATATAGTTAAAGATATCCCGACGTATTTTAATACCAAAGTAATTTTTATTATCACAAAAATAATATTTAAATCATATCGTACACAATGAAATCATGATGAGCATGATACGCTGAATATGACAAGTGACGGGACGTGTCAGGGAAAGAAAATACTGGATTTGTTACGACGTATCAGGTATCACGGAATCATAATCCTGATTGCGAGATTTAATACATAATTTTCATCGATTTATCTTTAAATATGCGATTTCCTTTCCTACAATACCTACTTTTCGACTAAAAATAAAAAAACAGACATAATTTTTAGAATGGATAGGTAATATAAATTTATTTTCGATTAAAAAATGTATTTATGTGTTTTAAATAACGCCTATCCAAAAAAAAGTTAACAATGATACGACGGTTAATTAAAAAATAATATTAACCATCCTGGAGTACACTTACCTACCGCACGATAAAAGTGACGGTATATAATAACCAATACTTTTTCGAGTTCGTTTTCGTATTAACACTATTTTAATTCAACGCAAATTCAAAGTGTATTGCTTTTAAATGAAGCTGGAATTTTATATTTTCATTAGGACTACGGAGTTGAATGTATTATACTCAAACAGAAAAAGTTTAAGTGAATTAATTCAGTTAAAGTTGGGAACATTCCTGTTTGAATTGCATACAAATATCGCTGAAATAGAAATACCGTTGAACGTCGTGTAACAAAAGGACAGAACGAAGTAGTTTTGAAGCAGAATCTCATTTAGCTTAAGTCGATAGTACTAGAATTGTGTCTTTATTACTATTACAAGTAGGTATACATTGTTATGTTTTGAAATCGGCTTTTTTAGCTTTGGACAGATTAGCTTGACGTAGACAGTACAATCCACACTGGAGCAACGAGGTGTAGTATTCTCAAGGCCTACTCCGCTAAGACAGTATTGAAGCCATTCTTGCAAAGCTCCAGTGTTAGTTAAATCATAAGGGTATGTTTCACCACAGCTAAGACAAGCTACGTTGCTAAGTATGCGTTTGTCATTTACCAATCACATTCATTGGCCCTCCATTCTTAGTTTAGGTACATCAGACTGCTTGTTGAAGAGGCCTAAGTTCAATTTTTTCAACGAAACATTAATATGAGATTTTTCTGTTCTTGGTCAGATTTATTAAAACTTTAGTTAAAGACAAAGTTATATATCTAAGACGAGATCTTCCCTAAACAAGGTCACAGATTGGTTCAAGATATGGCTTGCGAAGTTTATCTGCGTTGGGACGGAAATTAAACGTAGTGAGTATATTCGGCTTCAACAACTTTCACGTACTTGCTACATGTTGTAGTGTGAAGACTTTATAATATATCGCAAAAGAAGCAATAGTGTTTCGAAATGTATAAGATAAAATATTACAATTTATATGGAATATCGTGAAAATAAAGTTCGGTTTCATATTCATAAATATTGTAAATATAATAAAGTCTTTGTTATTCAAGTTTCGTACACAAAAGGCAAACATACTAGATAATGGGGTATGACAAGTTATTAACGTGATGGTAATAGGGCGTCCTTGTGAAGAGACGATATGCAAAAACTATTTATCCAACATTTTCACACAACAAATAACAAGACTAGGTGAGTAAAATACTTCGCGTGTTCAATATCTTTACACGAAATAAAAGTGAAACTGGATTATGCCAGTACAAAGGACATATTTAAGAAAAAAATATGAAAGGTTTTCAGAGGCCCTAAAAGCCAAAATATAAATATTATTTTCACTGAAAAATTTTCAACATTTTTGTCTGTCTGTGTTTGTCCGGGCATTACGCAAAAATTACTAGATGGAATTTGATGCAGTTTTCGTAATAGTATTGTTGGAGATTTTACTTAGATTATTAAAAAAAGACTTCAACATCAACAACAGAGATAATTCAAAACTACTCGCCAGATGGCGCTCAATTCATCCCATCGAGGTGTTAAGTTCTCGTCATTTCAAGCCTGAACTCAAGGTTACTGCTGTAAATCGTCGAGGAGTTCCTTCGACTATCTTTTTTCTTCATCAGATCTACTACAGACCCACATTATATTGTAGTACTTTTATGTACTTACATATGAAAACATTAAGAAACTTACTAGTCGCCCAATTTTCGATAGTTTACCCTTAATTTATCTGAGATGCCATCATCAAAACTGGTGTCCTTATCGTAATACTCATAATACTTCTTGAGCGCTTCCGTGCTTCGGAGGGCACGTAAAGCCGTCGGTCCCGGTTGTTATCGATTGATAGCATTGTCCATGTCGACCATTGACCATGTCGGAGGCCTTCGGGCGGCTTGAAAACTTTCGACACTGGGTTGGCCACTAACCCCTCCACCAACCCGTATTGGAGCAGCGTGGTGGAGTATGCTCTAGGCCTCCTCAGTAATGAGGAGAGACCCGTGCTCAGTAGTGGGCCATTAGTGGGTTGTAGCTTAGCTTAGCATCAGACAGTTATATTAACGTCCCAACAAACATTTTAGTCGAATAAGAAGGAATTACGCGACTCATAGTGGTATAAGCGTTGTATAGAAGTAGTTTCATTCTGTTAAACGACTTAGTGCCCCCTATTATAGTTATTCGACTTGTAGTCGTGTAATTAACGTCGTAGAAACGCCTATTCGACTGCCCTATACGACTATTACACGACATTCAATCGTGTAAGCAGTGTTGTGGCAGTAGAAACGTCTATGCGACTTCTATACCGACTTTAGTCGTATTAGAGGTTCGAAAACTACCTTTACACGACGTCGTATTAGAGTGGTATATAAAACTCCTATACGACTTTCAGTCGATTCAAACACTTTTTTACGACCGTTATACGAACTGAATATAACTACGGAATATAAGTAGGTATGCGACAAGTTAACTGTAGTCCAACTGGAGATGGTTCCGTAAACAGCACTTTATTTTTTTAAAACGCCGTCACCAGTAGGTACTATATTATACATATACCTACTGTACAAGTTACAAGAAAAATATTTAGTTTTATAAAAAAATCATTTCTAATTACAGAATTCACATTCATCTTCTGGGTAAGTATAGTATACCTATGGCAAAAAGTGCAACTTGGACACCAGAAAAAATCAAAATTTATCAAAATATATAACAGTTTCTTCAGTTAGTATAAAATGTGCAGGTTCGGTTTCGTCACTAGTATAAAACCTGCAACCGAAACAATGATCAGCACGTACAAAATGTGTAGATTTCCATGGTCATTTTGAGCAATACGTATCAAATTAATAAATCTAATTTTGTTAAGAATTTATCGATATCTATTGTATCCAGTATCACGTGTATTTTTTTAATGACAGCTCAACCAGCAAACAACACAATAATTATAATAACAATAGTGATTAATAAGGTTTTACACACTGGACAATTACTAAACTGAACCCTAATTTTGTTTCTATGGCGGAATGTTTACAAATCCAATAATGACATAAATTAAAACGTCGTATAGAAGTTGTATAACGGTCTTTTCCAACACTTTGAATCGTATAAAGGTAATTGTAAACACGTTCTTTCAAAAATGACTGTAAAATATTATTTATTTAATGAATTACATTGGCGCGTTTATTATATAGTTAAAACTAGCACATAAGACTCGATGAAATTAATTTCCCATAAGATCAACCGTCCTTGAACTTGAGTTTCGAAGTAAAAACAAAGATGAATAAGTAAAATGGCCGAGTCTCACTTTCAACAGTAATATTTATAATTACATATATTATTTTGTCACTTTGACAACTAATATACATTTTGCGGTATAAGAGGTGCGCTGGATACTCGTATTCGATCAAATGTCGTAAAGCAGCGGTAATAAACACCTTAATTCGACAAAAAGTGTGCTACACGACCTCTATACGACCACTATGCGACCAAAAAGTAACTTACGCGACTGTGACTTTTATAGGACTCTGAGTCGTATAAAATGGGCCTTTTCTTGGTGATACCGACGATATAGCGACGTAACGGCGACAACCTTATAGAACCAAAAGTTATCGCTGGCACGTTGTGGCGACCTGTTAAATGTTTGTTGGGGTTTATTCTCAGGTTTGGGGTGTGTGTGATATCTCATTAGCTAATGTTCGCGCGCCCGCAAACAGACAACATTAGCGGGGGAGGGGGAGAGGGGATACGGGGATTTCACATGTGAGCGCTAATCTCACTGTAATAGTAGTATTGTTCTAACTAAATATTATATAAATGTTACAAGTCACTACAAAACGCTGACGGTATTTAAAACATCATCATCTCATCCATCACGGCTCTCTACTGAGCGGTTGAGCGACTTTTCTCATAGTGAGAAGTTAAGGCCAATGTCCACCACGCTGGCCAAGTGCGGCTTGGTAGATAATATTAATATTATTTAAATCAGCTAATTTTAATTGGCCATTTGAAAACATACTTACTCAATACCCCACTACATCTTATACAGGAATCTCATAAACGACCAAACCAACTTGAAACGGGAAAACTTAAACATATTCATGTGAAGTTGGCGCTCAAAAAAAAATTAGATATAGCTACGGATTTCGTTCATCATTTTTCTAGTCGAAAAATCGAAGCGTTATATTGAAACAAATCGCAGATTGTAACTATTGACAAAACTTTAATAACACTATTTACCGACCGTGTAAATAGAAATACCGGTTATTAGATGAAAAAAGTTTAATCCTTAATGACATAATTAATTGGTGCTACGAGCGCGTAGCTCGCACATTCTACGGCGTAGAGCATAGCTCGGAGCTCGTAGCGCGTAGCTCGTAGCGCCGCGCCGAGAGCGAATACCATTATACATTATAAGATTGCTCACATGAAAAGCACGTTTTTGCCTGCCATTTTATCTCAGTACTTTTAATGACGACATTTTCAGTGCTTTTACTTGCTAATTTACTAATTGCAGGTACTAACAACAATAATGATGATAACAAAAAGACGTGTGGCACTCGGAGACTGCCGCGGTAAAGCTATTGCATAGCATTATATATAAATTAACAAAACAAAAAATAATACTGCATTTGTGATAATAATAATAAAATGAATGTATATAGAGTAATAACTCATTTTCTTTCACAATTTTTTCGTGACTTTCTTCATTAATAAATGCACTTTGTTTATTCATATTTAAAACACTTTGTACACAAATTATTCGAGTACAGATATTCACTGTTTTACAGTGGGATAAGAAAGTGGTGTACCAGTTTTCATTTAGTTGCCTAGTTATCAAAAGTTACATCAAAGTTTATTAGAAACGGATAATGCATTAATTTGTGCAAAGAAGATTTAAATATTCTGAACAAAAGCATAAGAACTATTTCAGTTGACAAAATAATTCTTTTTAAAAAGAAAATTGACATTTGACATTTAAGTCCTACAACGATCTTTTGGCGCGTGAATGACGTGTGGGTGACAGAGACAGTGCCTTACAGTTTGCCTTGCCTGTATGGCACTGTCTCTATCACCCTCAAGTCATTAATATAGTGTCATTATTTTATGTCATGTTATTATTTTGTATGTTTTAAATCTAAATACGCGATAATTCGACTATTATGAATACATGTTGTCGATTCCAACGCCTTATTTAATCCAGATCTACATGTAATTATTCTTAAAACACCGAACCGACGGGGCGAAAATCAAATGTTTGACAGGTAAGATTTGTATGGGAAATTAAAATTTTCATTTTTTTAGTATTTACCTCGCAATTTTTCATATTTTCTCATCGCTGCAACCTTCCCTGAACTTCCACGAATATTTCAAGACTAAAATTAGCCAAATCGGTTTAGCCGTTATAAAGTAAAAGTTAGTTAACTCAGTTAAAAGTTCTGGTATTTATCGATGTGTGGGTGCATAGACATAGTAACTATGTCTGTGTGCAGGGTGTAATAAATTTTCGTTACGAAATTTCTGCATTCGGTCCCCGCGCCCAAGGCCCGCGATAAAAGCTATACAATAGCTTAAAAAATAATATAGCAGGTAGCAAGGCGAGATGAATTGAATTTAAAAAGTTATCAGCTCATAATTAATGATGAGTTTAACCTTGTACCGTTTTGCATAACGTTAACCGTAACCGTTTAGCTCCTTCCTAGACTACTCACTTTCGAAATGTATTTATACAAATCAAGTTACAAAAAAGTTATTTCATTTCTATATTCCTGTTTTCTTTATTTATATTCTTGGTCTGGGTTCGTGTTCCTTTCCCTGTGTATTCCAAAATAATGCATGTTCAAAAATGATGTGAGGCGTTTATTTATTGCCAGAAAATTAAAATATTTACTATTTAATTAAATTATCGCCTTACATACCTACTATAAATATCTGTTCGGACTTTTGATAAGCATCAGGTCATGAGAGGATTTTGTTAATTATTTTAGCAATAAATTAAAATTAAATAATGATAGAACATATACATACACTGCGTTCGCGCTATATATAGAATTCGTTACAATTATAATTAAATCCCATGCAAATGAGGTACAATAATATACATATACAAATATTCCTTTCAAGCTAAATTGAACTGTGGAGCACAGGTAATAAATTTGTTTTCAGCAGGCAATTCTATAATCTCAGCGACTCATATAAGTAGATAAATAAACAAAATGCCGCATAGCTGGTGTATACAAGAGGCCGAGGAAGCCACAATAGAAGCGAGCCAATACAAAGTACGAGTCGGTCGACACGAGAGCTCGGAGTGGTAGATTTATAATCACCTCAGCACGACATGTGGGACTAACGCTAACATGTGAACCGAACCAAAAGTGGAACACCATCCTTGCACTAATTTATACATATTATGTACATTTGTACATACTATTTGTCTTCCTTCATATTATAATTTTGGTTTGTGTTGGTTGCTTTGTTCGTTCACAATTTTTTATTTATTTAAGTAGGGTTTCAGATTTAAGCTCTTAAATGTGATACACTCGTATATATAGTCTATATAATTTAATACCCGTACGTACTGTACATAACTGTATTGAATAGATTGTGAAAATCTGGGTACACATCCGTCAAAGTTTCAATCACTAAATTACAAACAAGGCAAGCCAAATGAAACTGTTTAAAAAATTATACGCTTATTTATCAGCGGTTTACGTAGCTCCTGTCGACCGAGTTAGATCTGTTAAAACATGCGTTATTCGCTACCACTGTTGTATCCGAGTAGTTAAAGCGGTTTTATCATCAGCACTGCAACATTACACGTACAAAACTAGTAGAGTAGACGTTTGTTACGGGAGCCAAAGACAACGTAGCTGAAGAAACGTGACTCAAACACTTAACAGCGGCCTAGCTGAAAGTGCTGCGCGTTCGGTCTTACAAGTGAAGACTAACTTTAATAGCGGTTTATAATGTTATTTAGTTAAACTGATAGCTCGTTTAGGGGTAGATGTGTACAGATTTATAAGAAATGTCTACTACACTTAAGTTAAAAATTCATGTCAAGGACATCCTTGCGATGAAGGGTTATTATTACAAATTGAATTAATATTTCAAAGTTGAAACAGCTTGGACATGATTTTGAAATATAGCCTTAAACGTTGTCTGTTACTGTGAGTAGGGATTAAGACGCCTTGGGAGTTTTTTGCCATTTCTTCTTCCAAGACAACTCATACTGAGACCACACATACTACTGATATAGAGATTTGTGGAAGCGATGGCGTAATTTGACTTACTAAAAGTGTTCGTAATATCCAAGTTAAGTGAAATAAATTTTATTTTCATTCCATTTTCATATTCACGCATATTTGAACAGGCCTTTAAACAACTGCAGGCACAGTCGAAAGTTAAGTTAAAAGCTTTAACCGCTGGTACAAAGAATTTGTTAAACATGACCTCGGAGGGCACGTTAGGCCGTCGATACCGAATTATCGTTAGCTAGCAATCATTAAGCCACGTGGGAGACTGCCAGGCGGCATAAGGGTGCGTACAGATTATGCAACATGTTATATAACTTCTGTTTTATAACACGTCCACACTATCTAACATTGTTGTCTAACAATGAAACATATAACAAGACACAATCTGTTTTTTAATGACATATCGTCCTTATTTATAAAACATGTTATATAACTGTGTTTTATAACATGTTTTGTAATATAGTCTGTACGCACCATAACGCTGTATAAAACAATCAAATCAACCAAGACTGTCAATACAATACATCCTAGAATAAGTAATCAGAAATCATCTCATTATTAAGATCTCATGTAACCACAATTTATACAAATAATTATTTATTCATTCTAAATATTATCTCTTATCATTTTTATTATAAATGAATATTTATAAGATATACTTAATATTTCAAAGTTAATTAACTTATTACGTAGTCAAGTTCTAAATGAAGTCTTAAATTTTTATAGACAAGAATAATAAATTGTATCCGTAAATTACATTCCTATAATTATAATCATCTTCCTTAATAATCTGCATTGGTACATATTGGTAGGTACTAGTGTTAGTGAATCCATCTAAGTTAGTATAGAGAAGATGTAGAGGACGTGACGCGCAGTCATAAACTGCTAACGGCAACTTCATAACAACTTGTATCAAACAACAATACAACTTACTGTACAAAACTTACCTTAGTGTATTAAACATATTTGCTAGAGTCAACCTATTTATAGGCTACTACAGGGTATGGGTTATTCTTATAGCTGAGGTCTAAATAATACTCTATCATTTTGTTCACTGTCTAACTGTCGGAAGATTTTATGCCGCCCAAAGGCTTCCTACATGGCAAAGGCTTAACGTTTATGTCTAACGGTATAATCCGTGCGCAACCAGGAAGGTATGAAACCTTGTCGAAGTAAATCGAAAATGTCAGTTTTCAAATAGCGTTGAGAAAATAATGATAAACAAATTAAATAATGATATATTATATTTTTTGTATCAATTACATACTTATTAATTATTTTTTCAATTTATCACAGGATTACTAAACAGAAAAATATTTCATGGATGTAATCAATTAAATAATAATATTATATATATTTAGTTACAATATTTTATACTTATTTCAGCTCTTCAATGCCACTAATCTACATATATGTATTTCATGAGAATCATCACTCACTATTAAATTGCTTTTTACAAAAAAAAATAACCGACTTCAATCTTGATAAGTAGAGATAACTCAAAAACTACTCGCCAGATGGCACTCAATTCAACATATAAGTGTAAAGTTCTCGTCACTACAAATTAATCAAGCCCAAACACTAGATAACTGCAGTAAATCGTTGAGGAGTTCTCTCGACTGTCTTTCGGCTTCATCAGATCGACTCCAGATTTTCATGAGATGGTAGCGTTTTAATGTACTTATGATAACATGAACAAACACACTAGTTGTCCATACAATTTTCGAAAGTTCCCCTCGATTTCTCTGAGATGCCATCATCAGATTCTGGTGTCCTTTTCAGGGGACCCCACTGCGCATATCTACTTTACAACAAAAAAAGAATTATCAAAATCGGCCTATAAACGACGAAATAATCGCTGAACGTACATAAAAAAAGCATATATACGGTCGAATTGAGAACCTCCTTCTTTTTTGAAGTCGGTTAACAATTGCTCATTATCTCTGATTTAAAATAAAACTCAACCAGAAATCCACGCGAACAGGAAACGCAACTACATAGCATAATGCGTGCTTCCACGTGAGTTTGCTAACACTACGGCTGGTCGACGACACGAACGCTTCTCAGTTCCAAAAAGTAGTATCGCATTCTGATCGCGCACGGCTTATAACAAATCGGGCTGCCTATGGTTCAAAGAATTTTGGCATAGGGAGATTTCCCTCCAGTTGAGACGACATGTGTGGGAAGCGGCCGAGTGGACTGACTGACTAACGGTCATGACTTAAGTCATGACTATAGTATAAACGAGAGCGATGTTGAACACTTCTGGTACTGGGTACCGTGATGGGCGGTAGTAGGTACTACCTCGAGCATATACTAGACTCTACCACCTATTAATATCTGTAATATCTACCATTATTTTTGACTGTTTGGAATGTAAAATATTTCACTCATACATGTCCATGGAAATTCGGAAGCCAGTCCTCACTGACTGAGAGCTCCTTTGATATTTACGCTTCAATAAAAACTTGTAACGCGGCATTTTCAATAAATATAAGAAAAAAAGCATTAACGTCTTCAAAGGAAACATTGCTGAAATGATTACGTTATATTAAAAAAGTTTAAATCACGAACCGCGATGCGATATTCAGGACAAAATTTATCGTTGTGTATAAAGATAGCGACGTCTCACTGCGAAGTACATTTTGATTTGGAAATTGCCAAAATTTTTCTCATTTTTCTAGTGTTTCGTACGCAAGTGATGAATAACGGGAAATTAATAATTAATATGCCTCCGATGTTTGTGTCACGGGGCTATATTTCTTGGACGGAAATAGGTTGGCACCTAAAAATTTCACAGAATACGTGTCTGTAGGCGATATAACAAAAATATGTCACTATATAATTTTAAAAACGTGATAAAATATAATATAGCGCGGACGTACGAAACCCTAAAGTGCAAATCCGTTTCCGTATTTCGTCGTGGGCACAGCTAGTTTTGTATGAAGGATATTTTTCACGCTTAATCTGCTGAACCGATTTAAACAAAATTTAGTACAAAATAAAATCCCTTGAGCTAATTTTGACTATTTTTTCTCGTTTACCGACTAGGTCGCGGACATAAACTAACAAAATATACCAATTCTATAATTTAGCTGCGAGGTAAATACAAGGCTAAAACAATATTAATGTGTGTGACACGAAGTCTGAGCTAACTGAGCACACGACGTAATCTGTCCCGCTATTCCGAAGCACAATATCAGAACATTACCTGTGACATATCTTTGCCTTAGAGCGGGTCTGACGCGCGTCACTTATATTAATCTTAGCCCACGATAAATCTTCTGTGTGAGCCGTTACTTGCACGTTTGCCCAAATAGTGTTAATGCTATCTTCAATGAAGTGCTTCCTTTGATCCCTAATTTCGTACTGTTGTCACACTAAAACCTGTTTCACATTTCATGTAATGAAATACAGTAAAATCAGAAGGGTACTTTAGGTTTTTGTGTTTACAAACGTGTTTAAACTTTGCCTACATCCTATCCACGCCCACGCTTTGCCAGCTTATCCACACTTTGTCCAGAAATAAGCAAAAAACCGGCCAAGTGCGAGTCGGACTCGCGCACGAAGGCTTCCGTACCATTATGTATAAAAACGCCAAAAAAATCTGGTCTGTTGTATGAAAGCCTCACTTAAATATTTAATTGTTTTATTGTAGCCACATATTACGCACAACGCCATCTCTTTTACCGAAAGTTAATTAAACTATCGCATATCGTATGGGCGCCCACTTAAATATTTATTTTATTCTGTTTTTTAGTATTTGTTGTTGTAGCGGCAACAGAAATACATCATCTGTGAAAATTTCAACTGTGTAACTATTACGGTTCATGAGATACAGCCTGGTGACAGACGGATGGACGGACGGACGGACGGACAGCGAAGTCTCAGTAATAGGGTCCCGCTTTACCCTTTGGCTACGGAACCCTAAAAACCAAACCAAATTTTACTTTTAAAATTGTAAGAAACGGAGGAAATGTGGCGTTGAACTGCTTAATGTATACTTATTCTTATAAATGTTTAGGATCATTATTAACCGACTTCAAAAGAAAAGAGGAGGGTCTCAATTTGACTGGAATTTTTATGTATTTTACCTCATTACTCTTTACTTGGTGTACCGATTTTGATAATTATTTTTAACCAACTTGAAAAAAAGGAGAGGTTTTCAATTTAACTTGACGTTCTCGTTTCTCAATTGGATGAATAATAATTGTATATTTTCTATTTGTGTATAACTCATAACTCTGTATTAGTTGAACCTATTTTAATAGTTCATTTTTATATTTATTCCAGAGATAGTGCTTGTTGTCTGGTCCCATATACATTTAAGCGACGTCTGACGGATAGTTTTTAGGTTATTCTTAATGATGTTTATAAATTATAATTTAAAATCGTTAATTCATAACTTTTGTCTGGGTGTTCCGAGATTTATGATTTGAAAGCTGATGCTTGTAGCGTGTAGGTACCATTTCAATACAAACAACGTGTGACTTGTAGTTTTTGAGTTATATCTACTCGACGATGATTAAGTCGCTTCTTTGATGATGACGATATTTGAATGTATTCAGAGATATACATACAATACTTTGTAACAGTAGAATGCGATTATAATAGTTAGTGCAAAGTTTTACATCACCTTAGGCAGGTGTTAACAAAATAGTGCAAGGAACCCTAAAGCGTACATCTATTGTCGAGTTCAAGCGACTTTACAATTCCATTACCTAAAGTGTTAGAAGAATGCCACAGAATTGTGATATCACATCACTACAGTGAGCTCGGTAACAGAATCGTACTTTGCGCGCACATACAAGGAAATCCAGCTTCCCTCCCTTCAGGGGAAATCAAATCTCGTGGAGCGAATATTAAGTTGTAAGTTGTACATTTTTCGCAGAGAAATACTTACAAGTGCTACGGAAATCTTGCGAGGTCGTGTCAACATGTCGAATCCAAAAAGAGAGATCGTGAGGTTTTAACCGAATTGAAAGTTTTGGATATTGTTCAACGATTTTGTTAGTTGTTTTTCGCAATATCGAGATTTACTTTCAACCAACTTAAAAAAAGAAGGAGGTTCTCAATTCTGCTGAATTTTATACGTTTTCTTTGTATGTTCGCGGATGACTTCGTCGTTTATGAGCCGATTCCCAAAATTCTTTTTTGTAATATTTCAATAATGTTACCATAAAAAGAATACCAGGATTTCATTATGGCATCCCAGAGAAATCGAGGGGAACTTTTAAAAATTGAAGGCGCGAGTAGTATGTTTCTTAAAATCACCATTAAGTTATTTAAAGCACTACAATTTAATAAAGGTCTATAGTCGTTCTGATAATGGAGCCGAAAGACAGTCGAGAGAACACCTCAACGTTTTACAGCAGTAACCTTATATTTGGGCGTAATTAATGCGTATTGACAAGAACTTTACACCCATTGGTTGAATTGAGCGCCATCTGGCGAGTAGTTTCTAAGTTAACTCTATTTTTCAATGTTGAAATCAGTTATTTTTGTAAATGTTTGTTATTATCTATTCTCTTAATAAAGCGACCTCGTTTTCCTTCGGGTACCTTGTTTCTTAGTACTTACAGGAACAACTCCTACAGTTTCTAACCGGTTACGTTATATCAAATTTCTCGTTCGCTCATCGCCCGGCCCCTCGAGTCGATCCTGAACGATTGACCGAGTTAACAACTGCAGACATGGACGGTAAGTGGATAGAGTACTTACCTAGTAGATGCAGCAAGGAAATTCTGTTTCTAAAGCTCCCAAATATTACATATCGTTTGACGGGCATACCATAAAAATATCGTATAAATATTAAACACTTTAGTGTAATTGGCAAAAACAATAATCCCGCATCTTTACTGAAACACTTCCACCAAGCAGGGACCGGCTTTTGATGTCCTGTTTATCAGCGTGTTATTAGGATCAATTCGTAGTGTACGCCGCACCAAAAGGTCAAAACCCTACGTCAAAATTACACAATACTCGAGATGGTTTTTCGAGAAAAATATTGGTGAAAAACAAATTGTAATCACATCCATTATTTTTGTATTAATATATAGCATTGCTAGCTTAAATTAAGTAGGTATTTTAAATCTAGTATACTACATACGACAGAAAAACCTAATCTAATGATGCCTCATTTATCGTAAATCGGCTTTGCGGCTGGCGCAATGAAATATTCATCGAGGATTACGTTCAAGTATTTTTCCGAAGCGCTTAGATAATATTGCCTTTGGCCCATATACGGTTTATTATCATCGGATGATAGAATGGGATTGACCAAATTTTGAAGAGTAATGAATTTTACTAATATTTTTATACAAAGAAAAATATTGATTTACTGTCTTAAACTTCATACAAACTTTTATCCCATTATACGACCCTTCAGAAATAGTTGAAAAACCAACAATTTTTGAAAAAAGAACAAGCATTTTCGTCTACACTCCATCCGAAACGGATCGGCGGTTTAGGCGTGAAAATCTAACAAACAGATAAACACACTTCCACATTCATAATATTGGTATAATTATTATATCTTAAGATAACATTAAGATACGATAATATTAAGATATGGACCACTTTCCTATTTAATCCCAAAACGCCCATTAGAACAGTATCAAAGTCATCACCATTTTTAATAAAATTTCACCAAATCCGCGAGTTACAAGTTCGCCGGTACATAAACAAACTCAAATTAAATTGCCAATTTGTTTTGTTTAGATAGGTTAGGTTTGGGAAGTTTAAATAGACCAAAATAAAAGTTTTTCTTGGGTGTTTTAACAATTATTTGAATTTTTGTACTCTTTATCAAGTGGATTTGGGAACAGTTGAACGGAATACAACTAGTGACACACCATACACTTTTTTTTTTTTTTTTTTTTTTTTTTTGGGCGGTAGATGTAAATAAACTAACACAGTGTTTCTCAATTTCAAATCTATTTTAATTAAATTTATCAAGTGTTCAAGTATAATTTTGTGATTTTGTGAAATAACTATAATCATTTAATACTCACAAGTGTTATCCACCAACTTATGCACTTAATTTAAAAGTTTTTTTGTGTTAGTCCTGCTGGTTGATTTGACAACAGTTAGTGTTCAATAAAACCACTAGTAAACATTCACTCACTGCAACTATGGCGAATATCACTGCTGTTATGGAGGCTCAGAAGTCCCTAGAAGCTGCTCTGTTCCAGAAAATGTCTGATTTTGAGAGTCAGTTGAAGACTGTATCAGTGGCTCCAACTAAGACTGTCACCGTTGCCCAAATTCAGACAGACTTTGAAGCATTCCAAACGCTGGTGTTCTCTATATTAAATATCCTACGGTCACAGATTTCTGAATGCTCTAAGACAGTTGACACCATTGAGATGAGGCATCGCAGAAAGTACCTCCTGATAAGTGGCATCCCCGAGGTCATTCAAGATAATCTTTCAGCGCACATCCTAAAGCTGTTTGAAGAAAAGCTAGGGCTGTCAAATTTAGCTGCAGCACAAATCAGGGTATGCCATCGTCTGGGCAGTCAGTCAGATGGCAAGTGTCGGCCTGTCCTTATACGCTTCACTGACCTGGCATTGAAATCATTGGTGTGGAGAAAGAAAGTCGGCTTCAAGGGCTCTCAGTATGTCATTTCAGAGTTCCTTACTCATCAAAGACAATCACTGTTTATTCAGGCTCGTAAGAGGGTTGGTATTAGGAACTGCTGGACGTTAGATGGCAATATTCATGTCAAGCTGCAAGATGGGTCGAAACACCGTATAAAGTCTGAAGAGGATTTGCAGAGTTTGCCCGCGTCCGTGGATCAGCCGGATGTAAACATCATTGCTGGCAATCAACAAGATTCTCCAACAGCTCCATCAACTTCAACGGATCGCAATCCTAGGGCAAAACGAGCGGCTAGGCAGAGGAAGTGATGCATATCTCATATAGTTCTTTGGTGCACACAGATTTTGAGCTGCATCTTGGTTGGTCTTATCTTATATGTATAGGTACATGGTTTTATTTTGTTACAGACTTTCGTCACTTTCTCTATACTATAATTTCCTGTTTTGCGTGTGTTTATATTATGTGTGTAGTTTAATTTTGTACATTTAGGTTAGGCACAAACGTAGGTTTATAATTGGTGTAATTCAGCGAGGTGTAATTTCATTTTTCATTCGCTTCATTGTAAGTTCCCACTGTGTTACTTAGACGTTTACGTTTAGGTTCTATTATTTACGACTTCGTGGGTAATTGTAACAAACTTGTCTGCATGTGTCGTCACTTTTTTTTATATTTAGAGACTTAGTTTGCATCGTTTTATAAAAAATAATAACACACGCTCGGTAAGATAACTTTGACTCCATTGACAGCTGTACTTGTCAGATATCGCACTATGACAAGTCAGCAAGACGTGAGGTTGACAAGCACACGTCAAAGAGTTCACATGGAGATAGGAATATACTTAGAGAGTTCATGACATTGATCTATAAAGGACTATGGATTAGACACTAAAGCAAAAATAGCGAGCCTGTCAATGCCTGTCAAAATTTTAGTGAATAAAGTATGGCCGATTCTACTAGTGTTGTGCGCACTACGTGGACGGAAACACTATCGATATTTAGTTTAATGACTAACGATATAACAGCAATAATACATGTCGTTCGTCTTTTCCTATCTCTATGTTCGTCTTCTCAGCGATATTAATATTAATTTTGATACCTACTGCGATGAACTTGTCATGTCATGTCAACCAAAAATATTTTGTAAAAACCAGCTATCATGATGATCTGCTGAACAACAAACGAGGACACAATGACTGATCCCCCTTTTTAGACGATCTCAGCGATAGTATTTTAAACTCTGCCAGTTAATTAGGTACCACCCTCTTGCTTAACACAGCCGCCAAACTATTTGTCTTGTTCCAGTTAGGAAATTTAGGTAGTTAAGGCCTTTATTTATTATATGCATAATGTAAAATTATCAAAATAGAGTTCCATAACCGAAGTTTAACCATCGACAGTAAAATACTCATATCTCTATTTGGCTGTATTGTATATAACTAGGTCCAAATACAGGCTTGAAGTTATGTTAAGTTTTATATCCAATATTAAAAATCCATCCTTCCATTAACCAGTCCGCCTACTCCTAAATAATGCCACTTTTACTGATTCTGAATGTACCCGCTGAATCCAGAAAAATCGCGATAGATACTTACATAAATAAATAAGTCATATGTAGCACTACGCTGAATTTAATTTTAGAGTTTATTCAATAAAAGGTAAGGGTGAAGATAGTACTGCTGTGTGATATGACTGACAATTTTCATCCGATCACCCATGATTGTGTTATAACCCTTAGTGCATTAATATTGTGGAAATGGGACCGAAATGTAAATAAAAAACATGTGTCTATGTACACAAATTTTAATTTATTTGTTTAAGGCTATACCTATAATGTACAGCATAATTACAAAAATACAAATAAAAGTATTACAGCATATTTATTAATTGGGCACAAAAAGCGATCGTATCGCTAACTAGCGAATTCTTCAAGAGAAGCTTTGGGCAGATAGGATAACAGAGAAATAATTATAAAAAGACTTCAACATCGACAAACAGAGATAACTCAAAATCTACTCACCAAAAGGCTCAATTCAACCCATCTAGATAAAGTTCCCGTTGCTACAAATTAATCAACCCCAAACATAATAGTAATTGCTGTAAATAGTTGAGGAGTTCCTTCGACTATCTTTTGGCTTCATAGGATCGACTCCAGACTTTCATTAAATTGTCACCCCCATGAGTAATTAGTCACCCCTACAACTTTCGAAAGTTCCCCTCGATTTTCCTAAGATGCCATCATTGGATCTTGGTGTCCTTATCATGGTACCACCCTTGGAATATCCAAATGCAAATAAAAAAAGAATGATCAAAATCGGGCTCATAAACGACGAAATACAACATAGACAAAACATACATATAAGTATACGGTCGAATTGAAAACTTCCTTCTTTTTACCCGACTGCGTCAGAAGGAGGGTTATGTTTTTCGAGTGTATGTATGTATGTATGTCCATTTATTTGTGCGGCCCCACAGGTTGAACGGATTTCGACATACCTATGAGGTATCGTTGAATCTTCTTTGTGTGTTGAGTGTTCTTTGACAATGGCTCTAGTTTTTTTTTATACGAACCGGTGAACAGTAATGAATTTGTATTGCACTGTATTGTGATGAAACTGAGGTTAACTATCCAATCCACCATTGACCACTTGACATTCCAAATCTTTGTGATATTATGCTACCTCTTGAGAAGTTTAGAGAATCATTCTGTCATATTAATTTAAATTCCTTACTAAAAACATTGAAATTTCAAGTGTTCAATAATTACTAAACGGTGCCGCGGTGGCCAACTTCCCTTCAGTTTAGGGTTCTTCTACTCTATTAACTTAGTTCAATTAAATAACATACAGACCTAATTTTAAACTTGTGTAAGACTCTCTTGTTCTATAAAAAGTAAGAAAAGCTCACCAAAATAGAAGGAACAGCGCCGTCGTGTAACCTTACCACATTAAGCGTTCTGTTGAATCTTGCTTCAACAAAATGTAATGAGCACACATACAAATAGTTAAGGCCAGGATTTATGTTTTCTGGTCCAATTATTTTTAGCCACTTCTTTCGTAATGATTTATTTGAAGGTAATCTATTGAATAAAAACAATTATTTCAACTTTCTTCAGCGTCATTTTAAATTATCGATATATCGATATTTTAACACTTTCTACCCTAAGTGTCATTGAAATGTAAACAAACCGGCTACTCAAATATATAAAATAATGATGTAAAACCCAACAAAACATTAACAGGCCTACGTAACCCTCGCACACATCTCGCACAGATCTTCATGCAGCAAAAACATAATTATATCAATTTCATTCAGATATTCAACAAACAACGAAAACTGATAGGTACTAACTTATGTAAAGTTAATCTTGGGTGTAATTTGTTTTTCCGGGCTCCGCATTGTAGTATACAGCACTTCATTGTGTTTAAATGTGTTTTTCTATCTTTAAAGGGCACCACAACACCTCGTATCAATGCCTTTTTTAATATATGGGTTTTTTACTATTTGTTTGACATAAGATGTCATTTGTAAGGGTGAATAACAAATGGCCGGCCTGCTACACACCAACCAGCTAATTTCATATGAGGTTAAGGATTAGGGCGTCTCTATCTAAAGTAGGTATTATTCCTATCTCTATGGTTCATGACGAGTTGTTTGATGTTTATACCATAGACTATATTTAGACCATAGATAGATTATATTACCTTGTGTGGCAAAGGACTTATTTGTTCAGCCAATGATTACTTGTTTATGTTTTTTATTGAATCTACTTTTTTTTTTGTATTTTAATGTTATGTTAGTATGATTTGTATTTTATGTACTAATAAGGTTAGTTAAAATTTTGTTAACATTCTTTATCAGCAAATCAACTGGCAGGACTCACAATGAAGTGTTATTGTTCTTACTGTTACATTATTTTTATTTCTGTAAAATTATTTGAATATATATTTATATCTTTATATTATATATACACATATATAGGTATATTATTGTAGTTTATTTAGTATGTCCGATGATGATTCTGAATATTATTCAGTCAATGATAGTTTTTCTTCTAGTACAACGAGCGACCTTTCTTTTAGGGATCCTGAAACCCTTGGGAACCTTTTAGGCAATGCCTTACCTAACTGTTCTTTAGCTTTTAATGTATGTCACCTCAACGCACAAAGCATACCAGCTCACTATGCGGACCTTCTGGAGTCTTTTGGAGCGACTGACAGTCCTGGTATTCACGCGTTACTCATCTCAGAGAGCTGGCTGAAACCTTCACTACCGACCACGTCATACAGTTTACCGGGCTTCGTCTTAGTACGAAACGATCGCATAGGTAAAGGTGGTGGAGGTGTCGCCATTTATTTACGTAGCGATATCCCCTACACAGTAGTCGCCTCATCGCCAGCAGAGTATTCGGCATCGGCTGAATTCCTGTTCTTGGAAATTAAAGTCAAACGCGCCAAAGCCCTTCTCGGAGTTGTATATTGCCCGCCTGCCGTTGACTATTTCTCCAGACTTGAATCAGTTCTTGAGGCTCATTGTTCTGACTATGCGCACGTTATCGTAATGGGTGATTTTAACACTGATCTTTTAAAGACAACTTCCCAAAGTAGTAAGCTTCTAAATATCATAAAGTCCGTCAATGTATCTGTTCTTCCCTTGGGACCTACTCACCACAATGTAATCTCTTCTGACTCTTTGCTGGACTTGATTTTAACATCCTCCACGAATCATGTTCTCTGTCATGGCCAATTATCAGCTCCTGGTTTCTCTAAACATGACGCCATCTACCTTAGTTATAAGCTTAGACCGCCAAAACAGAAGCCAGAGGTTATTATGATGCGCTGCTTTTCACGTCTTGATACCGATGCTCTTTTGCTTGACGCGGCCAACATGGATATCGCGAAGGTTTACTCGGCTCCATCGGTGGATGAGAAAGTAGCGTGTCTTAATAATTTAGTCCTGGCATTGTACGATAGGCATGCACCGATGAAAGCAGTTAAAGTTAAAAGGCCACCGGCCCCCTGGATTACTAGAGGGGTTCGCATGGCCATGACTCGACGCGACAGAGCCTTTCGCAAATTTAAGCGAGACAGGTGTGTAGAGAACTGGAACAACTACAAAATTGCGCGGAACAAGTGTAACCAAATGGTAAGATCAGCCAAAAGACTCTATATCATACGTAATGTCACTGACTCTTCCCCGGCCCATATATGGAAGTTTCTCCATTCGCTTGGCATCGGTAAAACCACTGCTGCCAATAAAATCTCTTTTTCGGGTAATGATTTCAATGCTTACTTCACTGCAACACCCTCTCTGGACACTCTGGTGAAATCATCAACCATTTCTGAAATTTCTTCCATGGCCTTTCCCCCTTTGGATGGTTTCTCATTATCTCCTGTTTCTGCGGGCGAAATCAGCAAAATCATATCCTCTATTAAATCCAATGCGGGGGGGTTCGATGGGGTTAATAGGGTTATGATAATGCCGATACTACGTCACCTTCTCCCAGTGATTACACATGTGATAAATGTTTCCTTGACGAGTGGGGTGTTCCCTGAGTTATGGCGAAAAGGCATAGTTATCCCTATACCTAAAGTAGCTAATCCCACCAGTCTAAA
This sequence comes from Hesperia comma, assembly GCA_905404135.1. Lineage (NCBI taxonomy): Eukaryota > Metazoa > Arthropoda > Insecta > Lepidoptera > Hesperiidae > Hesperia > Hesperia comma. Next base: position 16,654,760 of record FR990028.1, read on the forward strand.
GGAATACAGGCCAATATCACTGTTGCCCTTTCTTTCCAAATTATTAGAAGCTGTTGTGCACAGGCAATTTTCCGCGTACATATATAAGAATAATATTCTCAGCCCTTTTCAATCCGGTTTTAGGCCTGGGCACAGCACAACAACTGCTCTATTAAAAGTTACTGAGGATATTCGGGAGGGCATGGAGAGTACAATGGTCACCATCTTGATTCTCATTGACTTCTCTAACGCCTTTAATTTGGTTGACCACGGTATTCTCCTTGCCTTGCTCGCAAAACTGCAGGTTTCGCCCGCATGCCAGGCGTGGTTTTCTTCGTACCTCGGTGGTCGACAACAAGCCGTTAAGGTTGATGGGACGCTATCGGACTGGTATAACTTGTCCTCTGGTGTACCACAAGGGGGAATCCTGTCACCTTTGCTTTTTTCCATATTTATTAACTCTCTCACTCCCCTTCTTGGCTGCTCTTACCATTTGTACGCTGATGACCTCCAAATCTACGCCCAGGCCGACATAAATAACATGAATTCTGCTATTAATATGTCGGAGAAGTAAAATAAATAATGGACTTGTTTATGTTTACGTACTGGTAACGCCATCTGTTATCGATTCAGCCTATTCATTGAGTCAGTAGTTCTAGTCAAATTTGTCTTAGAGATGTCGCGTGTCACTGTGATGTTTGGCAGATATGTCAAAATGACAAGGTGGCATTGGATGCAGTGGCATGAGATGACACACTAGACAATCGAGACTTGACCGCGCCGGTTGTGCGCACTGATTCCAATCTGTGTTTCGAGACGTAGAACATGGCGGACGCCAGATATCCACAATAGAAATATTAGAAATCCTTTAATCTCTGAAAGCAGCGGTGGGATCGGCACAGCATTTACCCAACGTGCTTACCCAACCTCCTGTGGCAACGGAAAGTGAATATTTTTGTGGTGATAATTATAATGAGGCGTAAACAGTGAGTTGCTATGATACTATGTAAGATGGAATCTGGCGTAGAATTTTGGTATAACTTAAGGATTGTGCAGAAAAATGGCAAGTACCTATCGGTATGGAGGATTTTCGCGAGTATTGGGTATGACATATTTTTGGTTTCATTACATTTGGTAACAGACTTTAATTTTGCCCAAGGGCCAAGTACCATTTGAAGTATTGTGATATAAGAAGTGATGAATCTTAGTTAAGCTGGTCGGGTCTTGAAGAGACCGTGGAAGAGTCCGTCCGTAAGGTTTGTTGGTGTAATATTCCTGGTTTGGGCTAATTTCGGGATATTAACAAAGAGGCATATTAATCTTCCAATAATTTATTATTAGAATGACAACGTCACTTCTTACAACATACTTGCTCATCGAATGGCCGTTCTTGTAAGTGGCCATACCTCATACATCACACTGTTAATTAAATGAAAATGTTTTCGATTTAAAATTAAAAATCTACGTTTACAAAATTGTTAAAGATAATGGAGATAGTTTACTATAAAGTCGTACCTAAAAAGAAAATAAAATAATTCGATGTGAGGTATTTGGTTATGCATTCAATGTTGATACATTTTTAAATTGATAACGAGATAATATGACGTATAGTGCAGTGACCTTTTCGACAAGTGTTTTATTTTGTCGCATGTTAAATTTTTAAAATTATTTCTTGAATACTTTTTATTTGTATGCAGTAACTGACACCACTGATACTGAAAGTAAAGGTCAGGTAGCGGTGAATAACGAAGGTATTCTTTTAATTGTCTTGGTGTTTGGTGATTTGGTACTCCGCTTATAGCTAAAAGGATTAATTAAAAAAGAAAGACACACACAAAGGGGGTTGCTTTATTTGTGCTCAACTTGGCGAAGTATTCCATTTGTCTAGTACCTACAACAATAATTGGCTTAACGCTTTGTAAACTTGTGAACTGAAAGCTTTAACGCTTTGTGTGGTGTTACTGAAAGCTTGACGCTTTGTAAACCTGTAAACTGAAAGCTTTTACGCTTTGTGTGGTGTTACTGAAAGCTTGACGCTTTGTAAACCTGTAAACTGAAAGCTTTTACGCTTTGTGTGGTGTTACTGAAAGCTTGACGCTTTGTAAACCTGTAAACTGAAAGCTTTAACGCTTTGTGTGGTGTTACTGAAAGCTTGACGCTTTGTAAACCTGTAAACTGAAAGCTTTAACGCTTTGTGTGGTGTTACTGAAAGCTTAACGCTTTGTAAACCTGTAAACTGAAAGCTTTAACGCTTTGTGTGATGTGTTACTGAAAGCTTAACGCTTTGTAAACGTGTAATTGAAAGCTCTATCGCTTTGTGTGTTGTATTGCTGAAAGCTTAGCGCTTTGTAGACGTATAAATTGAAAGCTTAACGCTTTGTACACATGTAACTGAAAGCTATATCGCTTTGTCCAGTGTATTACTGACTGTTTGGCGTTTTATAAAGTTATAGTGCTCAACGCGAGAGCGCGTTGTTTGTCAGTATGGCCGTGTCGGAGAAGTAAAATAAATAATGGACTTGTTTATGTTTACGTACTGGTAACGCCATCTGTTATCGATTCAGCCTATTCATTGAGTCAGTAGTTCTAGTCAAATTTGTCTTAGAGATGTCGCGTGTCACTGTGATGTTTGGCAGATATGTCAAAATGACAAGGTGGCATTGGATGCAGTGGCATGAGATGACACACTAGACAATCGAGACTTGACCGCGCCGGTTGTGCGCACTGATTCCAATCTGTGTTTCGAGACGTAGAACATGGCGGACGCCAGATATCCACAATAGAAATATTAGAAATCCTTTAATCTCTGAAAAATATTTTGAATATCGACCTGGCTAGAGTCTCTGGATGGTCACAGAAGTTTGGCATTAAAATTAATCCAACGAAATGCCAAGCTATTATCGTCGGTAGTTCCCGACAATTGGCTAAGTTAGACATTGATTCAATGCCACCTATTACGTTTGAGGGCTCGGCAATACCGTACTCCTCAAGTGTAAAAGATCTTGGGCTCTATATCGATAGCGACCTTGGTTGGAGCACCCACGTCACTGAAATCTGTCGAAGTGTCAATGCTAAGCTGACTTTACTTAATCGCCTGAAAAACTTTCTCCCCGTCGCAACTAAGGTTCATTTGGTGCAAGCGTTAATATTCCCAATCATCGATTACGGTGACGTGTGCTGTTTGGATCTCACTGAAGCCCAACTTAACAAGCTGGACCGACTAATAAACAGTGCCGTTCGTTTTGTTTTCTGCATACGTAAGTATGATCACATCTCCAGCTACCGTTCTAAGCTTAAATGGCTTTCGATCCGGGAACGACGGCAACTGAGAGCCCTCTGCTCACTCTCCTCCATCCTCTTCGACCCCCTTGTGCCAGACTATTTAAAGTCAAAATTCCAGTTCCTTTGTTCCTCCCACGACCGTCAACTCCGCTCCTCTGAATCCCATCTCTTATCCTTTCCTCTACATCGATCTGGTTTTGTTTCCAATTCCTTTGCAGTGCAGGCAATTCGCTTCTGGAATGCTCTTCCTAGGGATATTAGAGGGCCCGCTAGTAAACTCACGTTTAAAAAAAGACTACAGGCTCTCCTTCTAGAACGTCGCTCGTAACACAGTCATCATTTCTCTTGTACATATATTTATCTTAAGTAAGATACTTATTTATACAGGGTGTCCCGTAACGAATGGATAATACGGAACCTACGTGTAGAGGGCATCATGCCGGTTCAGATAAATAAATGTTATGTTCAGTAAAAGTCTTTCCGTTTCTGAGATATTCGACATTTTCGAAATTTTAAAATTATTCCACCCTTCGCCATTCTTTTTGACGCCAGGACTACAAATGAAGACATTTTATGTATCTGTTTTTTGGATAGTACTCCTGGATAGATGTGCTATTGAATGCCATCTATTATTTTTATAACAAAAGCACAGATTCTTTTTAAATTAAGATTTAATACCAACTTAACGTTTTTTCATATTTCATTCTTGACTTTTACTCTGCTGTGGTTAAAAAAAAATGTATGGTGGCTTGAATGCCAATTTAAAAAAAAACTAGCCCATTTCACCCAGATTCTGAAATGGTATGTTACAGGGTATAATCCACCTTTAGATTTTAAATTATTTTGTTTTAAAACGAGATAGATCCCATTTTTATGATACTACAAGTTAATACCAAAATTTGGTTTGTTAGCTTAATAAGCTTCAAAACCATCCCAATTCACTTGACTGTCCCTTATTTGTCAAGAGAGCAAAACATGTGCTCTAATTTAAGAGATTTGAGCTTATTTTACTTCATTACCTACTTAATACTTAAACCCCTTGAAATTGTTAGTTTCAGCAACTAAATAAAGCAATCAAATGATAATTTCCGTTGATAAGTATTTTTAACTGACTTCAAAAACAGGAGGAGGTTTTCAATTCGTATCATGTGTTTTCTCTTATGTGTGTTACCTCAGAACTTCGTACTGGGTGAACCGATTTCGATAATTCTTTCGCCATTCGAAAAATAGAGACTGCTGTCTGGTCCCTGGTACCTAGTGCCTGTCATGTGGTCCGTTATACATTTGAGCGCCACCTGGCGAGTGGTTTTTGAGTTATCTCGATTTTGAATTATTTTGGTTATTTTTTAGTTAATAGTTATTTTTAATGAGTGTTCAAAGGTTATTTGCTCTCTTCGCTATTAGAGGGTAAGAGGCTATTTGCTCTCTTTATTTTGGTGGTACCAGAGTAACCAGACTTAGTAATATTCTAGTGGTATAAGGCTTCAAAATTATTGTTTTGACCAATAATGATGAATCAAGAGAATTTGGATGGTTTTGAAGCTTATTAAGGTAACAAACCAAATTTTGGAATTAACTTGTAGTATCATAAAAATGGGGTCTACCTCCTTATAAAACAAAATAATTTAAAATCTAAAGGTGGATTATACCCTGTAACATACCATTTCAGAATCTGGGTGAAATGGGCTAGTTTTTTTTTTAAATTGGCATTCAAGCCACCATACATTTTTTTTTAACCACAGCAGAATAAAAGTCAAGAATGAAATATGAATAAACGTTAAGTTGGTATTAAATCTTAATTTAAAAAGAATCTGTGCTTTTGTTATAAAAATAATAGATGGCATTCAATAGCACAACTATCCAGGAGTACTATCCAAAAAACAGATACATAAAATGTCTTCATTTGTAGTCCTGGCGTCAAAAAGAATGGCGAAGGGTGGAATAATTTTAAAATTTCGAAAATGTCGAATATCTCAGAAACGAAAAGACTTTTACTGAACATAACATTTATTTATCTGAACCGGCATGATGCCCTCTACACGTAGGTTCCGTATTATCCATTCGTTACGGGACACCCTGTATATATTATATGGTATATATTTATTATATTATATTGTATATGTTATAATATGTAGTTTGTATATGTCAATTATATATAATACTTATTTTATGCATTTATTATTTGGTTATTTATATAGGTACATATATTTATTTTATACCGCTCATCGTGTTTTCTCTGTTTGGTCTAATGGTTAGCTGGTAGAGAATGCATTAGCATTAAGCTCGCCATTTGTACTTCAATATTTTATATTGTGGTCAATAAAGTGTACATAAATAAATAAATAAATACACCCATAACCCGACACCAAACGTTTATCTGTCACACATAAATGTAATATAGTCACTATTAATAACACCAAAGATATCTTAGTACTGAATGATTCGTGTGTTTGAATCCATTTTACGTTTATAACGCGGCTTACCTCACGTAACGTTTTGTCGGATTCGAACCAATTCCGTGGTTCGTCATCAGGAGCCACCGGCGACGAGAGCTCGCTTGTGAGTCTTGTGACTGATGACCAGAGGTATAATCGATGAAGAGATGGTATATCATAGAAAAGGGAAGACACGACTGAAGAGGGAAGAAAGAAAGAAAGATAGCTACATTTAGACCCTAGCCGGAACTAGTACCTACCTATGGCAGGCTTAAATAAAATACCAAACATTTACGACAACTTTTGTATTGCACACACACATATAGGACACTGTTACAGCGTTGAACTCTAGGTTAGCCTTTGCATTTTTTGATTACAGTTATTGAATAATAATCCATTTTTCATCACATCTCACAATTCGAGCCAATATTCCTCCGTTTCTGATCCGAATCAATAAAACAACGTAAGTTAGCACACGCATTTTTTTCTGCTGATCAGACAGATCATAAGGCAACCCATTTTCATATTGTTGTAATACAAATTATTCAATATTTTAGGTTAGGTAACGTCAAACTATGCCGCTAATCCTGGGTAGTTAGACTCGTATCGGTTTCACCATTTCCTTCAAATCAGCGCTATTTACATGTGTGGTCTTCCACGTGGTTCGTTCTTCAAATCGACGTTCCCACTGCAAAATCATTTAAACCAAAAACACACGGTGCGTTCATTAGCAGTCTCCTCTCCAAATGCAGCATTGATACTGCAAGCCGCTTCTGTCACGTTAGTTCCTCGTCGGAAACTCTATTCGAAAATTACTCGGACTTTCGATTTAAGCTGTTTAAAAAAAAACAATCGAAATTCTAAAATCGAACGTCGCACATTTTTTAATAGAAAGACCTCATGGGTGTCTAAATAAGTTTCACTCAAAAATCTCCCACCATTAAAGTTTAATGTCAAATTTAAATTTTTTTATTACGGCAAATATCTCGCAAATCGGCAATTTCATATTATATTAATATAATAGACGCAAAATGTGCTTTGTGCAAGGTATAATTTTGCTAGATTATTCACGTGACATACAAGAGAGTTTTTTACTATGCGTGTTATTCATTGGGCTTTAAGTACCAAGACTAGGTCGGTGAATAATGAATCTTAATGTATGTTGTTGAAAGGTTGTGATTCATGGTAGCTGTTATACTTTTTCTACAGTTAAGCTGCAAATGCTTATCTTCATAATTAAAAATACACATAATATGGCTAAGAATAAGAAAAGCATAAAAAAATCGAATACAATATATCCGATGACATAATTATTTCATACTTAATTATTTTTTTATTCGTGTTATTACTTGGTACTTACATTTTTATAATATGAAATAGGCACTCGATTTGTAATTACTACAGGTTATTGGACATTAGACAAAAAAGTAAATATGCCTAACAATGGATCCGGAAGTAGACGAAGATTTAAAGTTAAACATCTCAGCAATGCACAGGGAGACGAAGCCGATCACGAACAAGTGATTTGGGCCAACTTGTAATATAGCTAATGTGGTATCAGGATGTAAGAAATCTGTCTTCAAATGTCAAACGTGAGTAGAAAAATCTGAAATTAAGACGTTATGATTGGATGGCAGGTTTAGTTCGGAAGTAGATGAAAAAGTTAAAAGCGTAAAAGTCAATAACATAATGTTGACGGAGTACGTTGATTTTGATATTCAATGTACTTTGATAAAAGAATCTCTAGTAGGAGAAAGGAAAAATAACGCTGCTTGAAGTTTCACAAAAGTTGAGGTAAAGCATAATGTACTACGAGTATTAACTATTCAGTGCCATAAACCAGTATCGCGATTGCTTTGCCAAATATTCGTCCAGATTTGGTCAGACAATAGTCTCAGATATGAGTATTCGGTTGACAGATGCAGAACTAGTCATTTATTGACCTTAATATATTGAGTATGATTAAGAGAGACTCAATCTCTATTGTAGAAAAAATAACAGTTATTAACAATTTTATTATTAGACTATAGGACTTAATAGGAAAACGATTAAAGAACAGTATCCATTACCTCGTACTGAGGATCATATTGATCGTTTGGGTGGGAATAAGTACTTCTGTGCTTTCGACTTGGCGTCTAGCTATTACCAGATTCCATTGGCTCAAGAAACCTCGTTTGTAATCCCCAATGGGCAGTTAGAATTTAACAGAACGCCCTTCGAGCTGGCTAAAGAACCGGCTCTTTTCTAGCGAACTATCAATTCAGCTTTAGACAACTTACGCTTTGAGTTCACATTGGCTTATGTGGACGATGTTTTAACACCTAGTAAACCATTAACGAAAGGTATAGAAAGGTTAAAAATTGTATTTCCAAAGTTTAATGAATCAGTTTAGGTTATCCTTAAAACCACAGAAATGTTATTTCTTCCAAAAATCTCGTAGCCTATTTATGTATGAAGTTTCTACTGAGGATGTAAAATCAAGCATTAAGAAAATTGAATCTATTAAAAACTTTCCTAAGCACATTGACGTACCTATATAGTGTTCCACAATTTATGTCTATCTTGCTTTTTTGAGGTTTCTAGACTATTCTAAAAATTCTTTTATTGAGACCGGTATTAATATTGTTTAATATTAAAGTTGATACACAAATTCATACAGACGTCAGTAAACATATAATAGGATACGTCTCCCTGCCGAAACAAGTGTATTGACTCCTTAAACCTGCAGCTTATTACAGTAGACAGCCTTAGCCTGAAGAATCCCATGTCGTCGTCTGAATTGGAGACACTAACAGTTATTGCCGCGCTAGTGAAGTTCAACACTTGCATACTGGGGTTAAAATTCACTATCAACCCTGTAACCAATTTACCGCTAAGCGAGTTACCGCTTAGAACAACATTAAATTTTCTAAACGAGGACACCAGGCCGGGTTGCAAGATGTTGGAGTCTTTTTCCAGAATATGACTGTAACTCGGCTTATGAAGCTGGAAAACATAAATGATAGGATGTGTTTCATGTTGACGCACTGAGAAGGAATCAAACTTGAAGAAACAATAAATTGCGGAGGTAATTCAAGGTATTGATACATTCGACATTATGGCAGCAACAGATAATGAGTTGATAACGATATCGTTTGAAAGCTTTGAGATACAACGCATTAAGATAATCCTAGCGATAAACAATTTTATGACTTCATGGAAATGCGTAACAATTTTTTCCTTAAACGCGATAGGCTAAATGGATTAACTGGAGATGGATTAAGGTGGGTGGTATCAAAGGACTGTAAGTGGCAGATACTTTAGAAAAACCATGATAAAATAGGTAACGGTAGGTAGCGTTTGATAATGTTTGAGAAAATAAAACAAAATATTATCGGTTCCCACGTATGCTAAGAGTTTTCTTATAATAAATTACCAGCAGGAAAGAAACAGGATTTTTACACCCTATATATACCTAAGAAAACTACGCCCTTTACGAGGCAGTTAAAATTTAAAAGTCCACTTTTATACGTTTTCGTCTCCTTTTTTTGAAGTCGGTTAAAAATATTTGGAAACAATATAAGTTCATTTAAACTTAATGATGGAGAAACATTATACATAAGGGCTAATTTCTGACAGTCTGCCGGAATGATATTCTAGGCCGCCCCTACACAGCGCACCGCCTAAACAGAACGTAAAGCCACATTAAACATGACCGTTACTTTGAATAAATTTCTCTTAATTATTTCGCAAGCATTACAGAGACTATTAGGAACAGTTCGGTGGCGGTATAAGTATTTGTATCGTCATTAACTCCGGGTTAAATCCATTCAACGGTTTGGGTGGGCGTGATTTAGAAACATACAAACTTCCCCACCATGATTTATTTCCATTCATTACCACACATGTTTTGGACTTTGTTGTACACATTAAATAATGAGAATTTGTGTCCACGAGCTTCTACTTAGTTTCATTGTGGTACCACAGTACTACTAGGAAATCTGTTTGTTAGTCAGCCTTATATTTAGCCCTGCTATATAATAGACGTATTTGTCAAAACTTTGGTTATGCTTCACAAACATTATTTCACTGGTCGCTAACAAGGAGACGTGAAAGTTATTTCACGGAACTGCCAAAGTACAAGGGTTAATAGCTTCACCGAGAGTATCAGACTTTTAAACTTAACAAGTGCTAGCAAGTTCAGCCAAGTGGGACCGGTTTCTGAATGGTCCCTTTGATGTGTAACGTGTTATTTTACTGCACGCCATTTTAAGATATTATTATGTATGCATTATATTGTAAAACAAAGTCGCCAAAAGTCATTTGTCTGCATGTGATCGGTTTCACCAAATTAACTAAACAGATTTTGTACAGGGTTTCTAAAGATACTGCAAATCTTGAGGAAACTTTAGATTAATATTATAGTGCATTTTATATTGTTTTGTAGTGTTTTGTATATTTGCGACCGCTTTTGAGCTTTAACTTTTTTATTTACTATCTATTTTTCGTTATAGCGCAGTAACACATATTCCGGAAAAAATTCGGATGTGACAGGTGTGTGTCAGACAACAGAAATAAATAGAATAACGTATTGACCATTTGATTGCGCAACCCTTTAAACCAAAAAGGCAACAAAATCATTACAGTAAAAAAACTCGAAACCTAAAAAAAACCGGCCAAGTGCGAGTCGGACTCGCGCACGAAGGGTTCCGTACCATTATGTATAAAAACGCCAAAAAAATCTGGTCTGTTGTATAAAAACCTCACTTAAATATTTAATTGTTTTATTGTAGCCACATATTACACACAACGCCATCTCTTGGACCAAAAGGTTACTAAACTCTCGTCGAATGTATGGGCACCCAATTAAATATTTATTTTATTCTGTTTTTTTAGTATTTGTTGTTGTAGCGGCAACAGAAATACATCATCTGTGAAAATTTCAACTGTGTAACTATTACGGTTCATGAGATACAGCCTGGTGACAGACGGACGGACGGACGGACGGACGGACAGCGAAGTCTCAGTAATAGGGTCCCGTTTTACCCTTTGGGTACGCAACCCTAAAAATGTTTAACAAAGAATGTGCACCAGATCATTTTGATTTCACTTTAATAAAATCAGCTTGTAATGAAGATAATAAAGTGTAAGATAAGGTTTTTAATTCAGGCAAATCTCGCACTAAACATTCAGCTGCTTCAGAAGTGATAAAATAAAACTAAGTTCAGAAAAGTAGAGAGTCTAGACTGATCGTAATTCATAGCATAGTCTTTAGTTACCTATTACCATGCGGGTTCTTCGATAGAATATCAACGATGAAACGTGACCATCGGTTGCTACCCGAAATTTACTTTGAAAGGTCTTGGAAGGGCTCAGCGTGGTGTCAGATTCCACGGCTTAATTTTGGAGGCTTCCATTTCAATTTTTATACTTGGTTTGGTGCTTGACAATAATGTGATGTGAGAATCGAAGAGAATAGGAGAGGAGAAGAGAATGGCGGTTGACAATATCCAGATAGCCTTAAAACGAGTGATGAACTGGGATCATATTCAAATCAATTTATTATAGTTTTCTAGATATATCAGACTTCCAATAAAACCACAAGAGATTAGCTCGTATCGTAGGCAAAAAATAGCAAGATGAGGTTAGGTGAAGTGAAGTGAGGTATGGAGAGACACTTGAGAAACCACTAATGATTAGCAAGCGGGCCAGCTTCAAGATTCGATAGATGATTAGTTAAAAATCAAAGATGCTTTGATGTTGTAAATGCTTTAATTTTAATAAATTATTTGGAAAAAGATTCACGGATGTTTTTTTTTTCAGCAAAATCCGCCTACACTGCTTTGACGACGGTTGCTACGGTGATACTCATAAATGTATTAGCTATTCCAAATTAATCAATGCAAAACACATGGCAAATTTTAGTTTTTTTGTTGCTGTCTAAAATCTTACTAATACATATCATAACTGTACAAGTTTGGATGTTTGTGGCTCCATCATGCAAAAACGCTGTAATAATGATAGTGAAAGGCATGTCACAAATAGTTTATAAACAAGCATTATCTATATGGTACATTTATTCTGAAAAATCCTTCTTTATTTGAATGAAAACCAAAAATATAAGTATAGTTGAGTGGTTGGGTGTATAGTTGATATAGAGTGGAACTTCGAGATGTTTGTCAAAAAACCATGTTGAATAATATTGATTTTATTGGTCATGTATAATATAAGGTATTGTATAATAATACAAAGCCAGTCCAAAATTAACGACCTCAAGGTCCGATAATGTGGCTTGGAGACAAAACATGTAACTTCATCCCGTATGGCAATAATTGACCTGTCCTTAATATTTTAATCCGTACTAATATTATAAATGTGAAAGTGTGTTTGTTTGTTTGTTTGTTTGTGACTCTTTCACGTCGCAACACGGCTATTATATGGTATGGTTTATGTGTGTGGGGATAGTTAGGAGGGTGGAGAGTGACGTAGGCTACTTTTTACCGCGGAAAAACATATCATTCCCATGGGAAGATCGATGTTTTGTTACTTGCTAGATATTTAGTGCCGGATGTTGTTAATAGATGGCGTTAGTAAAATTCATTTGCAAGATCTGATTCACGCTATCAAATACTAGGTAGGTACATGTAATTTACTTAGCTGTGTCATAGGGAAATTTTATATCTGATGTTCCAGTATCTCATATTATAAGCTACTTATTAGGCGATATTCCTACGGGAGCGGGACCTACGCGGCTGTTACCTACGGGTCCCGAAGCGAAGCGCGGGCGGTTCTCTAGTATAATATATAATAAGTTTTTTAATAATTATATTTGGTTATTGGTAACATTACACAACAGTGAAAACCAGTCCGTCATTGTCAACACTACGGTTGAAGCGCGTTGTGGTGACAGTGAGTACGTTGTGACTATGTGTGACCGCGTTTGGTGACATGTGGTAAAGGAGTTGGCACATAATATGAGGCATATGAGACGAAGTGTGACTGTTTGAATGACGTTGAGGTTGAACTCTGGTCTTCGTTTGCATTAAACGACTGTAATGTATGCTGAAGATGTGTATCATGGAATGGCTCCCTCTTTTGTGCCTTCAAAGTTGCATTGAGGAATATCTTTACCAAGAGTTTCTCACAGTTTCCTGTCATTGTTGTCTATGTTGTTTTGAAATAGAATTTACGCAAGCGAAGCTGCGGGTAAAAGCTAGTGAATATAAATAAAAATCTTCTATTAAAGTACTATATACCTAAATGGAGGAATCTTGAATGAGTGACTGACGAAGGCCCGGCCTAAACTCGTAAAGCCAGCAAGCTAAAATTTTACACACAGGCGCCTTTTATAATGTAGACGAGCTTAAAGGCCGGAATTTCTGAAATTCCCAACAGATAAAGAGAATTTGTATTTTAGCTTTCCATTTCGCTTTGTTATAATACGAGTATATGGTACAATGTATATATGTATGGTACAAATGTACCTAATTTAATTAAGCTCAAAACTAAATAACTATTGCATGCTGGAATCAGCCAAATATGTCGGTAACAAATTGTATGATAACATTTAAACACCTGTATGAACCATATTTGTGCAATAAATCATTTTCATTTTTCATTTTTCATTTACAGCCCAAGTAATAAATCCGTATATCTCTACTTATATTATACATGTGAAAGGAACTCTGTCTGTCTGTCTGTTTGTTTATGAGACTTTCACGCCTAAACCACTGACTCGATTTTAATGAAATTTATTGCAAGGATATACAGTGACCTTAGTAGGTAAAGAATGAAGGATATTTTTATCCCGGAAATTAAAAGGGGAGCTTAGGGGATATAATATTTTCGTAAAATATCGGTACCTTCAATTTAACTTAAATGTTTATTTTTTATCAAAATAACGAAAGTAGGAGAGGCGCTGTCAGTTAACTATTTGATTGTTTCCCACAATGGCGTGTTCAATTTTTCCCGAATTTGCTGCAGGTATTTTGATGTTGTTTGTCTTTCAGGATAGTTTTGTATACTATCAATTAATTTTGTATAATATTCATCATTACATAGTATTATATTTACGTATACGCATAAATAAAAATAGATTGTCCTATTATTATTTGTTAGTAATAGTCCAGTTAGTAACACTATGTTTTTGTCGGGGGTAATCAGATTATCTATATGTAAATAGCCGACGACAACAACAAAAGCGTTGTCCATGCTTTGCCATAGTAAAAAACATTTCACAGTCCATTTTAGGAGGATGGTAGTAAGCCTAGCGGATGAAAAATCCTATCACCACGCACGAGTAAGAGCGAGATTAAACTGGAACGCAGCCCAACAAGAGCTAACGTTCGTTGCCATGCTCAACAGGATACCGAGCTAGGAGCTGGATCTATCTTGAAGGCAAGCCAATGTCCCCGACATGAAACTCCTTATGCCCATCACCTCATTATGCATCTAGCAACTATTGTCAATTTCATGTAGATCCTACGCTTATCTCGGAAGCAGAATTGAAGAAAAGATGTTGTACTTTGTTGTCATCAACGCTGATATACAATGTGTTTTTTTTACACTTGATCAAACGAAGTGTGCGGATACTAGACAAAAAATTACCGACAAAAACATTTTTTTTAATTTTTTTTTATACACTTTCTCGAAAATAAGAGCAATTTAATTTTTTTTTATTAAAAATCTTTCTTTTTGAATTTCTTTGTCTGGGAACGGTGTATTTTCGTCAAAGTAGTCTCTTTTGAAAGCTAAAAAGTGTACCTACCTAAGAAAATAAAGTGAATAACAATATCGAACATAAGCTTCGAGAAAAAAAATAAACTATTTGAAATAATAGAAATAAAACTTGATTTTTATTGATTTTTGACCTCTAACTTTAAAATGAGGTCGTTAACATAGTCGTTTTTGCACATTTTATTAAAGTTCATGATCTAATGAACAAATTCTCTAAAGTAACTATTGCTCTATCTATTTTCGTTGTTATGATATTCACCGTCAAACTAGGGTCTCTTTGATCTCCATTATCATGGCATTTATTATTTAAGTTTAATCCTTTTATTCATGTGCATATGTATGCCGATTAGACTTAGAAATTATGAAATAAAACAACTATTTGAATGACTTCTATTGTTAATTAATTTTTTTAATTTAATTAATTTATTCAATTTATTTGGAGATCAAAGAGACCCTAATTTGCCGGTGAATATCATAACAACGAAAATAGATAGAGCAATAGTTACTTTAGAGAATTTGTTCCTTAGATCATGAACTTTAATAAAATGTGCAAAAATGACTATGTTAACGACCTCATTTTAAAGTTAGAGGTCAAAAATCAATAAAAATCAAGTTTTATTTCTATTATTTCAAATAGTTTATTTTTTTTCTCGAAGCTTATGTTCGATATTGTTATTCACTTTATTTTCTTAGGTAGGTACACTTTTTAGCTTTCAAAAGAGACTACTTTGACGAAAATACACCGTTCCCAGACAAAGAAATTCAAAAAGAAAGATTTTTAATAAAAAAAAATTAAATTGCTCTTATTTTCGAGAAAGTGTATAAAAAAAATAAAAAAAAAATGTTTTTGTCGGTAATTTTTTGTCTAGTATCCGCACACTTCGTTTGATCAAGTGTAAAAAAAACACATTGTATATACTCAATGTCACCACCGATGTGGTGTGAGAAATGCACGATCTTGACGCTAAACAAGTAACCATCAGATCAAAATATAAAGCCCGATATTCTAGTGTATATTATTTAGATTTTAGAACCAGACAATTATCTAAATCAACAATTCGGTGTGTTTCCAAAATCAGTTTTGGCCCGTTCCTACTATACTTCCTAATGTTCAGATTCTTTTGATCGATGATGGGGCAGGATTGATGTCCACAGCACGCGCCCCCAACAAGATATATTGTACGATATGCTTAGAAAATATAAACTTCCACAATCGAACTCCGTAACCAGCTGACCGTATAAGTTTGGGAGCAGAATCAGAGAAAGAGTCCTATTTCGGCAGGCGCGTTATTTTTCACCGGACGGCGATAAATCAGCAGCCGGCGGCCATATTTCAAAACGGCCCAATCCTCAGACGTGGTCATAAATTGTGGCGTCACCGAGCGATGGCTGTATCTGAGATGTTAGTTTCAATTAAAACTGCCTTTCTGAATTTACTGACTTTTAAATATTCAGTCGGATCGGTTGAATTAAGTTTACAAAGCAATTTAATACAATAAACCTCCAGAGACCGGAGTTTTAAACATTATTCGCTGGCATTCGGAAATTAGGTCTCATAGAAACAGGATTTACATTGACTGAGTAAAACAAAGAGCGTTGACTCCATTACTAATGAATATATTTAAGTACTCACTTAAGAAAGTAACTTTTCCACGGCCATACGAGAGCAACGTCGGGATTGAACAAGGTGGTTGGTACAGAAAAAAATCTTCAGCATTTCTGGGCTTCAGAAGGCACGTTAAGCCACATATCGGTTGCTTTCATTATATAACAGTCGTTGACCCATATCGAAGACCGTCGGGCGGCATGTAAACCTCCGATACTTGTGTTGATCTGTTACTCCTCCACTAATCGGTGTAAGCAGCGTGGAACTTAGTATGCTCTAGCCCTACTTAAACATATGAAATATCTTATGAAGACAAAGTCACTACTTTTTCCATTTCTACACCATGATTGTATCGGAACTTATATATTTTGCCCAGACCACTAAACAGAAGACGACATTGCAGTTTTGGTTCTAAGTTATTCAATACCTAACCCTAATTACTGAATATTACATAATACTAATTAGAATTTCGCGAATTACCATCCGATTCAATTAACTGACGGGTGAAGTAGTTATTTGCATATCCGATTATCTCGTTCATTTCCAGTATGACATTTCGCATCAATTAATGCAATACAGGTGAAGTGTTCACAAACAATGACTTGCGTTGACAGATGATGGGATTAAAGCGACGCGATCGGCACTTTGGACAGTTTTGGGTCATTCGTTCACAGACGGTAATAATAAGTAAAACGATTAAAACGCTGGACTGCCATCGAAGACCCTGGGTTCGATTCCCAGAGAGGCGAAATTTTAATGATGAGTTTAAACTTCTGTTCTATGTGAGTGTGTTGTTATCTTTGTGTACCGTCCGTGGTACACATGGCACAGTATTTTATCGTTATAAGAATGGAATAATTGAATGAAAGAAATAATGAAATATTTAAGAAGAAGAAGCGAGGGAAAAATCCCTACAACGCATTTTTAAATAAAACACAACAGTTCATCAATATTTTTACAGATCTAGTTAATTTAAACGCAAGAGGCGATGTGTGATTGCCCTTGAAGCTTCAGGCTTACCTACACCTAACCTACACACTGCTTGTTGGCGTTTAAAAACAAATCAATTGCATTGTTTCAAAATTTATTAATCAATTGGCTGGTACAAATCAATATACCATTATACATTGGCCAGTGCATTGTTTCAAAATGTATTTTATTTCTATAAGTGTCAAATTTTTACATTGATGTTACATTGTTACTGTGATGAAACAGTACAAATTTAAATAATTTTTAGCACAATACGGTAAGAGAAATGGGTCTAGAATTGACCCATGGCACTGGCATGGATACTAACGCCTTGATGCCAACGCGTGTCACTATTATTTTGGAGTAAAACGTAATTAATTTGAATGATGTGTCCTTGATGCCATAACGAAAATTCACAAAAATGTACAATATGTTTTTTAATTAGGTTCATTATATTTACTTTTAATATGCACGGACTTAGCATGAATGCAGTATAATCATTGAAACTCATATCTGTCCCACCGTTGGGCTCTAGTCTCTAACAATGTAAAGGATAATAGCATAGATCGATGGATAATAGCTGTAGGTAATTCACTACGCTAGGAAAGTACAGAGTGACATTGACCATAATGAATAATTTATTTCACCAAAACAAGTGACAATCCATACTAATATTATAAATGTGAAAGTGTGTTTGTTTGTTTGTTTGTGACTCTTTCACGTCGCAACATGGCTATTATATGATATAGTATATGTGTGTAGAGATAGTTGGAAGAGTGGAGAATGACGTAGGCTACTTTTTACCGCGGAAAAACATCTCATTCCCATGGGAAGATCGATGTTTTGATAGATGCTACATATTTAGTTCCGGATGCTGTTAATAGATGGCATTAGTAAAATTCATTTGCAACTTCTGAATCACGTTATCAAATACTACATGTATCATTAATTTACTTAAGTCATAGGTAAATGTTATAACTTATGTTCCAGTATAACATATAGGCTACTTTTTATCCCGAGAATCTTACGGGAGCGGGACCTACGCGGCTGTTACCTACGGGTCCCGAAGCGAAGCGCGGGCGGTTCTCTAGTCAGTTTATAATAGGAAGAATTTTGCGTACAAGATTTAAACCTCAGGCACACCTGTTTCAGATTTCGACGTTTAATTTACCTGGCTATCATTACTTTTTACACAGGGACTGTGGCAGAATCTCCATTTTCATTAAATGTCAAGAATTTAAATTGACGAATTTTATTAAATTGCTTTATTATTACTTATTTTATTATTATCGGGTAGTTCGTTTGGTGAGATATAATATATCTCCGTCGGCAAAAGTAGCAACCATAAAGGTAATATTTTGTTTTGCAAGCTAAATCAATCTGTTTCATTATGAAGCAAAGCAGGCCCGGATTAATACAACACGATATTAACAGCTGTAGTCATAACTACACTCATTTTAACCTGTGTCCGAATCAGGCAACTATAATAACATTGTGTCTATTGTTTACTACTTCTATTAGACTTTACTATTTTTATAAACAACACATTTGTAACAACCACTTGGAACACAACAACTTAAGAATTATTTTATCTGTATTTTTTTATATCCATGGAATATCAAGCTAGAATGTGTGCGAGGTAAAGTGATTAGTTTCCCCAATCTAGAAACAAAATGTCTAGTATAGATAACTTTAGAAATAGCACAGTCAAAATTGAACTCCATAAGGCACTCAAAACCAGAACAGGGAAATTAATAAGTAAACCAATAATTTCAGTAGTAATTTACATTGTAAAAAATACAAATGAAGTCACAAGGACAGCATCCTTAACATAAAAGAATTCGTAACGTAATTTCAACGTAAACACGAGTAAATTTCGCCGGGCAAATAGAAAATTGAATAGGTCGTAAAACTCCGAAATTTTGTCACTTAAATTTAAGAAATGGTTGAAGCTTCGTAAAGGGAAGCGAATTATGTTAATTTTGCACCAATCTCTGCTAAAATATCAAGATAAAGTTGTGCCGATGTGCAGAGTATTTTATTTTACTGTAGACTTGAAATTAAATATGTATAGGTAAGTTTTCTAATTTGGATATTGAATTTTATTGCTAAAAATATTATTGTTTGGAAGTTTTTTCAAATCAAATAAATGCAATGATCTTCTTCATGCATTGTATTGTTATTAAATTACTACATTGAAGTAAATGCACCACTTTTGTTTCCTTTAAACTTTGCGAAACAAAAGATCGAATATTTCCCTGCGCAATACGAACTTTATGTCTCTTTCATTTCCTCCGATTCGCATAACTTTGCAAATTGCTTCGTTTCGATGGTTACACTTCAGAACAATGTTTAAGAAACGCACTATTTTTTTCTGGAAAGCGTTCAGAACTAAGCGAAATTCGCTTCTATGTCATGAACAATAAGATTCAACTAAGAATGCCCCACACTTTTACGAACTAGATATACAGAAGCATCGGCTTTCTGTTGACACGTGTCATTACGAACATTATTGGATAAGAGAATACTTGTTTGAATGCTTCACGACAAAACTCCGATGTAAAGTTTGTCGATATCTTTCTCTGCCGGCGCTTCAGGAAGTGAAGCATACTTACAGAATAATCTCGAGTAGAATAACAATTCACGAACAAAGAAAAGTATTTTGCGTCCGAAACACCTCACGTTACACTTCACTAACTATTATCATATAATATGGAACTTATTACACTATCTTAAGCACTGAATTGTTGGGGGATTATCACACCCCAATGTTTTTGTTTAAGTACGAGCTTCAGTTACCTTTAATAACAATCACAGAACACTTGAGCGATCCTTTCACTATTCACTCGAATCACAAACGTATTTCGGTATCGGAACGAATGGCGCCCAACGAGGGACTGCGGAGAGCGTTTCAAGACGTCCGCTGCGCGCGGCGACCGGCCAGTAACTGCCGGGTGCGCACGCCTGGACCCGAGCGCCCCTCCCCCGCCGCTCACCGACTGCATTTTGGCACACAAAAAATTACATCAGAAAAAAAGTTTCCTTGTCACTGAGCTTCAATGATCACTCCTTAAGTCTAAGTGCCAGTTATTAGTTAACGCCACTGCGGCAGTCTAACGACGCTGTTAGGTTGAGTTATGCGCGGCTCGTGTACCGATTCGTGCCGCTCGTTAATTTATAACGTTTTTGAATCGAATGCTTATGTAAATTCGCCCCTCAGTAGAAAATAAAAGGAATTTTATTCCCATCCGAACACTTGAACATCAAGCGTAAGTCAACATCAAGGTAGTTCAAAGCAATTTTATTCATTACTTCTACGCGCTTTCTTTCTATACTTACCGTCTCACGAACATTTTATGTGAAACAACAGAAATGTAATAATAATATATGGTATAAAATACTTTACTTTTTACTCGCGCTGCTTAATACTTATAGTTTTGAAGGAGTGAGGGAGGGACTCTTAATATAGAAAATGCGTGCCGTTAATGTGTGTAGCGAGTATCGTTTTGCAAGTACAGTGTCGCGAGTGCGACGCACCGAGTCAACGAGTGAAGTTAATCTGGTGCCAGTGATTACCCTTGAAGTGTAAACATAACATTTGTTGAAACCGGGCTTATCCTTTCCTATTCCTCCCAAATACCCAGTTATATGGAATTTGCTGTGTGTGGTGGTGGACTTTTTTTTATGGAATTAAGATAGCAAACGAGCATGCAGCACCACCTTCCGCTGCCGCCCATGGCAACTTTACTGTGATCGACCAAGAACTAGACTCAATGAGTCTCGTTCTGATTCGGTCACAGATGCGTTGAGGATACCCCTGAGGACTGAGACGGTCGCCTCTAAAAAAGTGTAACCGGCTCCACACGGTATTACACGTTATTACACGGTAGGAATGGTACTAAGTACCGTGGCGGGCGGTGGTACTTCCCCGGGTGAGCTCTAGGCCCTACCACCTGTTAAGACCACCTAACACCTGACTTTCAGCCCGGTTATTCATAACTAGTTTTTGTCTGCGACTTCGTCCACGTCAGAAACAACGGCCAAATACGTGTAGTGAAAGCGGGGAAAATTAAACACTTCGTGTGCCATAAGATCTAATTGTTCACTGACGGTACCAGCCTTCTACCTTCTTTATTATAACAAAAATAAAAAATATAAATACAGTTGAGGGTATCGACTTTTTACAAAAATAATTAATACCCCTCTCCTCTTTTCACCCCATTATAATCGCATATTGTCTGGAATGAAAAATTTCCTATGTTTTTTTCCAAAGGACATGCCGTTCGTCAAAATTGGTTCAGTGGATCAGACGCATCGCCTTACAAACAGACAGTTACTGTCACATTTATACACACGAGAATTTTAACATTCATTTATTTCGACGCAGTTTTTAAGCAAACTATTGAATCTAAAATACCATTTTTATTTTTGTACCATAAATGCATCGGTTTATTTTTGTACTCGTCGTTAACACTGAAATACAAGGATAAATAAAACTATGCAATTTGTTTTTTAACAATCACTACACTTAACCATAATATGAAACGTTTTTTTAGTCGTGAAAAGTCGTGTTTAGGTTGATAGACAATTCTTTATCCGACTTCGTCAGAATAAACGTAATGTTTTTCGACTGTATGTACAGTACGCGACAGGTCGACATGGCAATCGGAGTATGAGGGTTTAGGAATAGGGAGATCTCCCGCCAGACGAGACAACATGCCTGGGGGACAATCGAGGCCCCGAGTGAATGTACTCGAGGCGTAGTATATAAGCGGGCGATCGACAAATCTTCGATAGTGCGTTTCAGACTTCGGTGACGTCACACGTCACCCATGTGTAAAAATATTATTGTACGACAATAAGTGAAAAATCACAATTGTGGTGGCAGTGGAAGAGTCGACCTGTATGCTCATTTCCTATCTAATTTCTATTATTTTTTTATTACTGTCGGTAAGATACTAATTAGCATAGGTATAATTTTTAACAAAATTGTTGAACAGGTACTAACTTAAAATTAGGCGAATTTATGAAATCTTATTTATTTTTGTATACTATAGTCCTCCAGTTTTTAATCTCCAGCGTAATTTCCTGTACTTCACCTACGGATTTCCTTAACGCTCTTTATGGTTTTTTTACAGTGGTTTTAGCATTTAACTTTGTAAAGATTTAAGAACCATTTATAAATTAATAAATTTCAAGGTCTGGGGATATTTGTCTTCGATACAACGGAAATTAATATTATGTTATTTTTTATTATAAAACGAAAGGACCTCATAACATTCATACGTTTAAATATACGTGGACACTGAAGAATTGGTGTACAGGAATATACAGAACAAGGCTCAAACGCGATGCGTAGTGTTGCACAATAGTGTGGACCGAACAATTTATAAATTTGATTCGGAATGTTGCTGGCTATTGTACATCCGCTCAATCGCTCACACTAAAAAATCAAGCTTTTAACATAACCGAGAGTGAAGTTGCAAGGAGGTCAAGTTTCCTTAATGGCTTTACGAAGATAATGACACAGCTTTGCATTTGGTCAAATTAGTACCTGTATACATATTGTAAGGTATAAATTTGGTAATTCTATTATTTAAATACTTCTATGAATTCAAATATTTTTAACTTTAAATGAAACCAAAGTATAGAACTAAAGATTTAATGACAGGTGCTACGAAGAGCTACGGCGTAGCGCTACGACGTAGCACCGTAGAGTATCGCCGGCCGAATCCGCAGTGAGGATTTAAAGAAAACCATCACAACACTAATATTTCACTGCAAGACCGCTTCACTTCACTTATCTTCGATTCTGGGTTTCGCCGGGACTGCTATTTCAAACTATACCTTACTCATAACCCTTAGAGCTTGTTTTAGATACACACAAATTTATTTTATTTGAAACGCGTTAGTGGCAATCCATTGTTGACTTTGTTTTCTTACGGATAAAGATAAAATTTGTGTGCTTTACGGCTAACCAATTCTCACCTATACAATTCGCTATCGGCTCTTTTCGCACGCCTTTGTTCCTAATGTTCATTACGTATTCTCTCTACTGTTATTGAGGGTAGATATAAATTTTATAGGTTTTATTGTGAGATCGCGTCTATTGTGAAGATTCGATTCAGTATATGTTTAGTTTTGCTTTATTTACGCTTTTGTCTTAACACGAGGCTCTGTACAAATTGGCCACCGGCTACTGTCAGCGGTGGCAGGCGGCAGTTTAAGTGCTTTTCCAATATTTAGTAGGGACACACTTAATTTTAATTTAAGAAATTGCTGTTATTTTAATTATTATTGTTTTAAATTTCAATTATTATAATTTACTAGTAAATCCGCCCTCACTTCGCTTCGGGAAACCAGTCCCTTCAAAAATCTCTGTAAATTTTAACAAATTATGTTATTTCGATGTCTAAGCTATATTACTGCAAAGTTTCATGAAAATCGGTTCAGTAGTTTTTGCGTGAAAGAGCAACAAACACACACACACACACACACACTCACTCACTCACTCACATGCATCCTTACAAACTTTCGCATTTATAATACTAGTAAATCCGCCCTCGCTTCGCTTCGGGAAACCAGTCCCTTCAAAAATTTCTATAAATTTTAACAAATTATGTTATTCCGATGTCTAAGCTATATTACTGCAAAGTTTCATGAAAATCCGTTCAGTAGTTTTTGCGTGAAAGAGCAACAAACCCACACACACACTCACATACATCCTTACAAACTTTCGCATTTATAATATTAGTAGGAAGTAGGATTAGTAGGATAGTAGGATTAGTAGGATAAAATTGCTGGTTTATAAAAAAAATTATAAACTAGCTACTAACCCGCAATTATATAAAATGCTGATTTATAAAAACTTTTTTTATAAACCAGCAGGTTGTTAAAAAAATCACGCCTTACCATTTCCAAATATCGGTACTTACTAAGGGATTGCTTCCCCGAAGCGAAGTGAGAGCGGGTTTACTATTTGTAAATAAAGCAAAAACCTAATGTAGCAATGGATAACACATGCAAATTACATGAATTATAATCAAAATGATTCCATTTAAATTTCACAAAGGGATTTACTACACGACTTAGCAAATGTTGCATGCCCGGTGCGCTCATCGCCGTTAATACTTCACGGGCACCGCTTGTGAGAGACTCAACAATTACTTGTAATTACTCGGCCGACAGGCGGTTTAGTAGTTACGAATTCGGCCAGGTGCTCGAGGGGTCCGGGTTCAAATCCCAGGACAGGCATTTCGGGCTTTTAGGAGTTAAAGCATTTAAATGTCACTCGCAATAACGATGAATGTAAAATCCTCCAATCCGCACTCGGCCAGCGTGGTGGACTATGGCCTTAACCTGCTCAGTCCCAGAAGAAACCCGTGCGCAGCAGTGGGTCGCGATGATGATGATGACGACTCAGCTAACAAAACTCCTAATTACATTTTGGCACTGTTAGATTAATTAAATAAATAAAAACGTTTGATTAAAGAACAAAAACACGCAGAAAATTAAGTTTATTCGAAGGTGATATTTTTATAAGTAGACACTTCTAAAATCAAACTATTTTAAATAATATCTTTCATATTGAAAAAAATATTAATTAATTACTAATTATCAATAACATTATAAATATTATAATTATTATTATCGACAATAAAATCAATCAATATAATCAATATAATATAATTATAATAATTTAATAATTATCATTTGTATCAGTAAAACTGATTTTAGTAAAATCAGTATCACTTAATTTTCATTTTCACTTTTATTTTATGAATTATGAAGCAACAGGGTTTGACGCCTGGTGCTATTGCAAAAACTCTTATAGTAGTGGACCATTAATGGGTCTTCAATTATTGGACACTTTGCTTTATTGGGACTTATGGAACTTCCAAGGTAAAACTGTTGGCGTGTTTCAGATTTATGCACAGCGCCATCTGTCAGCGCATTATGTAAACCAAACAAACACAATATTTGGTCATAGATGGCGCCTCAAACATCGATCGCCATCAACACCAACAACTGGTAATGGCCCGCCACTGAGCAGGGATCTTTCCTCATCACTGAAGAGGCCTAGAGCATATTCGCCCACGCTGCTCCATTCCCAGTGCAATTTGGTAGAGGCATTCTTGTACTCAGATTAGCGAGGTGTGGCGTGGTTACACGCGTATTAAGACTCGATTTCCTTTTTTTTATTGCGGTCAGATTATATTTTTTTACTGTGGCAATTACTAACATTAATTTTTTTCTTGGGTACCTAACAGCGTATAAGGTCGATAAGCAATTATGTGTGTTCTACTTTTGAGGTGTATGTGCATCTCACTAGTAGTCACCGCCTATGACGCGATCCCTGAGATGGAAACTTAGAAAAACTATTAAGATTTGACGAGATGTGTATCTCGTTCTGACCCGATTAAAGGCGTGGTTATCTCCTAATCTGTGGGAATTCGCGTCACAGATACGCTGGATAAACTACGAGAGGCATACTTGATATATTGCTTGTCTCTAGTTCTGACATAAGTTATACCCTCGCTATTCAGTACATCGGTCCCTATGATTACCGGAGTAGAGATATAAGACGACAGTATAGTAATTAAGTCAACTTCTAATAACATTACGCGCAGCTCAATAGTAAGCGTTACTGGAGTAAATATAATCTAGTGATTACTTAACCCGTTCAGAACGCGATGTAGGCTTACAGTTTTGTTAGAAAAGTATTTAAGAGACATTCAGAGCCAGGGCCGCCGCCACTAGCCGTGTGGACGCCTTCGTGCAAAACCATTTTGCATCCCCTCCCCTCCTTGACTTTCAATACCAACCTCATACAGTGGGCTGAGTGCGAGTTTAAGTTAAAATTTGTATGGAATCGGAGCAGAGCCACCTAGCGGACGTAAATGGCTCAGCTTGGATCCCATACAAATTTTAGCTAACTCGCAGATACGTAGCGAGCGCGTTTTGTCATTTAAAACTCGCACTCAGCCCACAGGTTCACTCCTTAACCCTACACAGTCCCCCCATGTGGTGGTTTACGCCAGTTCAGTTACGTTTGTTCAGAGCGCCACTGTCTATTAGCACATCAACTTACACAACAACCTGAAATTACCGTCAGTGCTCTCGGGCGAGTTCTCTTTTTGTCGCATTGATAATTATGATTTGTTTTTGGTCCCTTATTTGAAATGTTGTGCAATTATATGTTGTGTGTGTTTTTTTTAAAAAAAAAGCAAATTGCATTTTTAGGGAATACGTGTCGCGGATAGCCTATTTATATATAGACAAAAAGAAACGATTTTATTAGCAGAAAGACCGCATTAATGTCATTTTGCTTTTGCGACAATTGCTTGCTTTCGCTGTGCTCAGAACAACGCATTTTAACTATAAGGAACACTCACGATATTTAATTTAGTATAGAATAATCCAATCGGGAACTAAGTATATCGCTTACGAGATCGTGAATGGAATTGCGAGACCAGACATGTATGGAATATTGGGACCGAGAGAGAGTTGCGGCCTGCGCGGTGTGATCGCGTCGAGAATGCTGGTTGTAAAAGAGGTAGACTGATTCGGTTGGCTATTGATAATAATAATAATAATAATAAAGCTTTATTTCCATAAGCCACGAACACTACAAAAATAAATGTTAAAAATACAATATTAATAGAAATAAAATAAAAATAGACAAGTTATTTTACACTGTTATTGCTAAATTATGCTCGCATGTGTTCATGATCTCAGAGTCCGTTACGGTCTCGACGGCCTTTGCTACGCGTCGCGGTGGCATTAATGACACTCAAAGCAAAATCTACAACTACGTTTGTACGTTTGTTTTGAGAAGTTCTTTTTAAACAGATGACCAAAACGATAAGGAAGTAGTTAAGTAAGCTTGGTTTAAATCCCACGCCTGATATTAGGAGAGTAACTTATTATGACACATCTTCACAAAACAAATTACCACGATGAGATCTACATCGTTTGAGAAAATTATACTCGATAGGGACGATTATGGAAACGTGTACGTGTGTGTATTAACGCTCCAATAGCACTGTGTTTATTTTATTTATGCACGTGCCAATAGCTTACAAAGTTCGTGGAAGCGTATTCAATAAAATGTAAACCTGCAAATAGAGTTGCAAACGCATTAGCATAAAATTATATTTTTAAATTTGGTGAAGCTCAGCGTATAGCTACTATAGGGGTTCTGAGTATATTTCAAAAGTTATGGTAGAATTATGAATCACTATATTCATCATCATTATCATCTCAACCCATCATGGCTGACTATTGAGCGCTGATCTCTTCTCAGAATCAAATGGTTAAGGCCATGAACTATCAGACTAGCTAATTGGGGATTGGCAGACTTTTTTATAAACTTAAGGTAGCAAACGAGCAGGCTAGCAAAACCTTCCACTGTCGCCCATGACAACTGTGAGCGACTTAGAACAAGACTCAAATGCGGAAAGGGTGTGAGTGTAAAGGAATATTAGTGTTGATGGAATTATTAGTTGGTTAGTTTGTTAATAAGCGTGAGGACTTGGATACGGATTGTTAGTGATAGTTAGTTATGTTTTGCTCTTTGATGGTTGGATTGGATCGTAAAAGAAAAACTAAGGTTTTTTTTCTTTTAGAGGAATGACGAGTTACTTACTATGGTAAGTCTATAAGATAAATCACGTAGATTACACTTAGATAACATTAGTAGAGATGAAGTAAATGACATTTAAGTTTACATTATTTAATCACGTGCATAAGCTAACGAACTGTCACATTTATACACTATCACTTGGAACTAGTGTCTAATGGTGCGTACAGATTATGCAACATGTTATATAACTTCTGTTTTATAACACGTCCACACTATCTAACAATGTTGTCTAACAATGAAACATGTTACAAGACCGTACACATTAAAACAACATTGTTGTATAACAATGTTTTATAACAAGGCACAAGTAGGTAACTCGTGCGCAAAAGTTATATAATATTGTTGCACAAACTAATAACATGTTGTATAACTTGTTTTTGTAACACATAGCGTCCACATTTGTAAAACATGTTATTTAACTATGTTTTATAACATGTTTTGTTACATAGTCTGTACGCACCATAAGGTACCTGTCTGTGTCTAGGATCCCTGGAATATCCCTATTGCTTCCTAACACCATACTTAGAGATCTGACGTCTCTTCACATGGCGACGTCTACAACCTACGCCACATTACATTACATTACACCGCCTACGCGTTAAATACCTATGTAAATAAATATTCAAAAGTGTTTTTTGCAGATAAACTTACCTTTCAAAAAAACTTTTACGAGCTCACGTGGTGAATTCACAAACAGTGAAACAGGTGTTTCATTATTTCTAACCTGAATTCCAAATACTTATTCACATTGCGTGTTTATAAGAGTGTGGATTTTCAAAATATTGGTCGGCGGATATTAAAAGCTATACCTACGTAAGTACTTGTTAAATTTGAGCACAGTTTACCATTAAAAACGGCTTTCAATTTCAATAGGTTTCTAAGACAATATTTTAAAGAAATACTTTCTCCACAATTATCTTCTTTTATTAGAAGCAAAAAATATCTACCGACTCAAGCAACGAGAAAAATTACAAAATCTCTAAATTTTCTTGACATAATAGATAATTTATTATGAAAAGATATAAAAACGAATTTCTTTATTATGAAGAATATGCGACAGTTTGAAAATTGGTTTAGAAAGTCAAACAACCAGCACAACAATATATCTGGACTGACATCATCAAGTCAAAAGTTTTATGACGGGCTTAATTAAATTTTCATTTCAAGTTTAATATTACTCTGATATTAGGTACCTACAGTACTTACGGCCTTCCAACAGATTTCTAAAAATATTACGAATCGAACAATTTTTTGAGTTTTATAATATACCAAGATGAGCTTATTCCTTTACTAGTGAGCGTCCTCGCTTCGCTCTGCGAAACTTAAATGTTTCTCCTATTTCAGCCCCTTGGGGGTTGATTTTTGAACAAAATATGTATAACCACGCGTCATGAATTATCTTCAAAATTCATCGAAATGGTCTTTATTATATCGATTTAGGTCGTCCCCTATTTCAATCCTTGACGGGTTGATTTTTGAAAGAAACTAAGAGACCTAAGTGTGAACTTGGGTCTCTTAGTCAAACTTGGGTCAAAGCATCACAGACAGACAGACTTTCACATTTATATTGTTAGTATGGAAACTATTGACTAGTGATCAGAGCAGAAGATATTATGTAGTTTTAGCCAGAAACTAATACCATCAATTAATATCTACCTCCCTTCAGATGATTCCCAAAAATTATCATACACCCTTTAAACTTAAAGATATTTAAGTAATTGACAAAGAAAGTAGCAGATTTAGTTATTTTACGATATTTTTTTTCTCAACTTAGTGATGCTAAGTTGGAAAAAGTTATTTTTGAAGGTTTTTAATCAAAAGGATCTGTCACTTATCGTCTCACCTTAATGAAATTTGAGCGACATCTGATGGGTAGTTTTTAATTATCTCTACTTATCGATTTTGAATGTTATTATTTTTTTGTAAAAAAATCAGTTTTATTGAAAAAGTTATGTCAATTTAATGCAGCATCCTCGCCTTCTTATTGTTTTACATTAACTTTAATATTAAGCTTTTAATTATTTTTAGCGATTATTTTTTTTATTTGATTTTCTAATAAGTTTTGTAAATAGTTTAAGTGTCGCCATCACCCAAGCTATGCGTCACGGACGGATGCACTGAAAACCAGCGTTGCGGTTCTAGCATTGCTGGCGCCGCATAATTACTGTAGAGCCACGGTATTTTGTTTACTTTAGTTCTATTTGAGTTCCTTTGTTATGTTGTTTACAGTACTAATAGGAAACAAACATTTTTCTATTTCATTCTATTCTGATATAAGAGCCTAGGACTAGGTACGTTTTAACAATAAGAAAAATCTATAACTTGGTAACCCCAGATTCTTGCATTTAGGTTTTAATTAATCCACTAATGTAGCTGGACATTTTTTTGGCATCTTCGCCGAGGCTAAGTATTTTTGTCAGTCACGCGTGGAGGTACGAAGTTGAAACTAATATCATACATGAAATACTCAAGTCTGTAATCCCACGGAGCTGAGAAAAATCAAACTTTTAAGTCGACGCAATCAAAAGATACGGCCGTTTCCGCCCCGTTGATGACTCAAATTTGACTCTCGCGAGGAAATCACACTGTAGGGCGCTTCGCGTCGACCTAGAATCACGAAAGTTGGCAAGAAGAGAGAACTCAAATCGTATCTTACTAATATTTACTAATTATCAATCGAAACGTTTGGGTGTTTGTGGTTCAATCATGCCAAAACGGCTAAACAGATTTAAACAAAATTTGTCACACAGATAAATTATACCAAACTTATACAAATTACTTTTAATCCGGTATATAAATCACTTCCCACGGAATTAAAGATACAATTTTCTAACTCCGTGTTGGTGAATCGATTTTGACGTTTCTGTTTTATTGTGTGTGTTGAGGAGAATCAATTTATTCCGGAAAGGGGGTCCGGTGGTCTAAAACGATAGTTAAAAATGAAGAAGGGGAAATGCACACATCAAAAAGGGAACCCACCAACCTTAGTCTCGTTGCGTGGCGTCTGTCGATATGGCGACGAAATGGCTTTGCTCCTTATATTCTTCGTGTACACAAGTTGAATCAAACACACCATAGTCACACGTACCTATATCGAAATACAACGAAATAGTATTTCGTGGTAGGACCGCCGAACTGCTCGAAATTAAGTAGGTAAACGAAAAGAACGAATAGCAGCCACGCCGAAGGGCCCGCTTTACGACCGCGTGAGTACCGACCGGGACGACTCGTGAATCAGCACTGCGCGCGCGCCATCGACGTTGCGCGCACACGTATTACAAGAAAAAGGAGGGTAGAACCCAAATTAATGAGATACATTTCTATTGAATATGTATTGCCAGAATCAAAATAATGTAAATAGATATTACCAAACAGTGTGTTATACTTGTTTTCAAATAAATCCTCCTTATAAAATGATGAAATTCTAATAAAATGGAGGTCTAAGTAGGGGAGCCGACGATGCTAAATGTGTACTTACTCGAGCGTCATAGAGACCTATTGGGTTGCAAAGGTTAGATGATAAGGAGAAAAAAATGTTATATAATGTATACCTTTTCATCGGTGGGGGAAGCGGCTATAGATCTTTAAATATGTAAAAAAAAACTGCCGCATGGACATACTCGAGCGCGTCAGATATTGATACCATCAATGGCCTACGTATTTTTAATAATGTATGTATGTTAATCTGACCGTTTGCATGGTGGGGGTGATCGTACGTAAGGGTTGAAAATGAAAAAAAAAAAATTTAATCGAGCGCGTCAGATTTTCTAAGGGGGTGTTAAGTGCACCAAAAAAAAGCTCCAATTCAATAATCTGACGATTTGGATGTGACCCAAACTCGCAGCCATTATACTAAATATGCAAAAAAAAAATCGCCATTTTGAAATTCTCAAGCGCGTCAGATTAAGATATATATGGTTCATCTTTATGTCCTAGACTTGCTGTCTCTTAATCTGACGATTATCTAGAGGGATTTCCCTAATCTGCCAAAAAAAAATTAAATCATTGAACTTCATTTATAGAAAAGCTCAGGAAATAGCATGCTAATAAAGAAGTGTATGTTTTTAAGTAGAATACTTGTATTTACATAATATAAGGGCCTTAATATCAATCATAGTTTAAACTATGCTTCAGAGTTTAGTCACGAATTATTTCTTAAGATCAACGGTAGATAATCGATCAAGTCCAGTTTAAACTATTTAAACTCTCCCGAAGATTGGTTAAAAACCTCCTTGTGAGATTAACCTTTCGTTTAATTTGACGTTTCTTGAAGATAGTTTTTGAGTTATTCATAATAATGTGTATTGGATTTATGGTAGTTGCCTCATAACTTTTGACTGGGTGTTCCGATTTTTATAATTCTTATTTTATTCGGAAGCTGGTGCGTGTCTTGTGATACAGTATAAATTTGAGCGACCTCTAATGGGCAGTTTTTGAGTTATTTTTAATAATGTGTGTTTATGGTCGCTACCTCATAACTTTTTACTGAGAATTTAAATTTTCATCCTTTCATCCTTTTTTTTAATCGAAAGCTCGTCGTATGTTTTCGTATAAATTTGAGCGAAATCTGACCGGTACTTTTTGATTTATCTCTACTTATCGATTTTGAACATTAAACTTTAATGACGAATTTTTGTTATTTCGGCTCTTATAAATCGTCAGATTATATATTTTTCGTTATCCTTGAATCATTTCCTTCAAAATAAATAAAAAATTAGCCACGCTCGAGAATGTCAAGATGGCGTTTTTTTTTAACAACTTTGTAGCCCTCCCCTTTCATTGCGTCATTCTCAAATTGTCAGATTAGTGGAATACACACTTTTTAGCGTGTAATTAACTCACCGTACCTTAATCTGACGCGCTCGAGAATGTCTGATGATCAATTTTTTTTTACTAATCTGATGCTTTATTCTATAGGCGCGGCCTCATATATGGGGCTCATATTTGGTGGAGCTACTTAACTGGGTGCCAGGTACCTCCTGTACCTTAATCTGACGCGCTCGAGTGAATCCAAGAATCCCCTCTTGGGCTCCCCAGCTATAAAAGAACTCATCAAAGCACCGAATCTATCAAACCGTGTTTAAGCAGGGATTTTAGTGCACATAAAATTGCAAAAAGATTCATCAATGGATCTGTGAAATGAATTTAAGTGGATGATACCTCGTAAAATGATTCGGAAGACGTAGCACGGGTATTTTATCTGCCTTTTACACATAAATACAATAATTCATATAATTCCGTAAAAATGTGAACACCACAAAAACTTATATCTTATAACTGTCATTCACATTCGCGCGAATACTCGAACCAACAAATTTAATGTAGGCCGACCTTCGCAAATTATTATGCGAAGTTTTTGATACGTTCCAGGTTTTCCAAACTGTTAAAGTTTGGAAAGCCAATAATAACGCATTTTTAATAACAATAATTATATTTCTTAATATGTAAAAGTGTCGCATTACAGCAATAATTATGACATAAGTGGACATATTATCGCCGCTAACGAAGCTACATATTGGATCGCGATCACTCCTCTGAGAATCATTTATATTCCTATTCGTGTGACTAGCAATATTTAGTGGTCAGAGGTTGTTCGCCTTAGATACAGGAATTGGTTGCACTCTGGGGATGTCGTACTAACTAATAGACAATGCTGTTTCGTTCAGAATCCGACCTAGGTCGTAGTTTAGGCCTAAGGCAAATTGAAACATAGAGATAATACACTAGACTGGGCAAGCCATACTTGCAATCGCCCCCGGTTAGAAAGAGAAACAACGATAACGATAATTACCTATCTCTCTCCGATCCCGATGAGCTAGAAAGAGAAAGGTGATTACTAAAGTTTTCGTCTCTTTTTATCCTAGGTACGCTCTGAACCCTCGCCAGAAAGAGAAAGGTGATTACTAAATATTTCGTCTCTTTTTATCAGAGGTACGCTCTGAAGCCTGGCTTCTGCGCTCTAGTGTATTATCTCTATGATTATAATTAATGGTGTCGAATATCAACGTGAAATAACCTGCCCTATACTGAATTCGTTTTAATAGCGTCCCACACAAATGTCAGCTTTCCGGCTCTGTAATTAAGGTGCATTGCAGATTGGCGTAGAGAATTTAAAAAGACATAAGTAAGTTTTGCTAC
Organism: Hesperia comma; assembly: GCA_905404135.1. Taxonomy (NCBI): domain Eukaryota; kingdom Metazoa; phylum Arthropoda; class Insecta; order Lepidoptera; family Hesperiidae; genus Hesperia; species Hesperia comma. The sequence goes on from FR990028.1 coordinate 16,688,529, forward strand.
AAAGCTAAATTGAACTCAGAGCCCAGGTAATAAAGTTGTTTTTAGCGTGACGTAACAATTCCATATTCCCGGCGAATCCTGATTGTCTATACCTGTAAAGACAATAAATCGTCGCCATATTGTGTGACTTTTCATCCATCTTGCAACAATAACCGTAAGACGAAATTTCAGTTAGTACTTTAGTCAAAAGGATATTCTTAATTAGTCTGCATTTTTATTTGTGTTACTACTCTGTGTACTTTTTACTGGATGTTCATCATCACCTCATTAGAGACCTTCTTCGTTCTATTTAAAAATGAACCAAATAAAGCCGTTATTGGATGATTTTTCGGCACTCCTTGGCTATCACAGAATAAGAGTCGTAATACTCCTAGTACATAGACTCAATAATCGTTTTAAAACTACTACGATAACTGGAACTGACGAAAGCCAATTTAGCGTGCTCTGTCGATTTATTATTCTATGTTGAGGAATTATTCTATATTCTATGTTCAGGAAACTTGGTCCAGAGAGAAAATCGCTTCACTCACACAGAGTGGCACATTTTCAAGACATATTAGGCCTGAAGCGCTTATAACCCGCCAGCTTGCGTCGAGTTTAATTCATCTATACTAATATTAGAAAGCTGAAGAGTTTGTTTTAACGAGCTAATCTCATGAAGTACTGGTTTGATTGAAGAATTAATTTTGGATGGATAGTCCATTCATCAAGAAAAGCTTTAGGATCTATAATCACACGATGACAAACATTGCAAAAATGCGATAGCTTTTAAATGAAAACGTAAAAAGCAAGTCTCGCAAAGTGAACCGAGGGTCACTACTATGTATAGTTAGCGTAAGACACGTTAGTTACATGGCAGACACCGCACATACAAAATTTTCATATCTACCAGCAACACACGTTTTACGTTACGACACGCGCCGGCACAGACAAATCATTGTTGTGAGAATGCTTGCAGTCATCGGCACGCTTCTATGCGGACACATTCAACTAGATGTGAATACACCCACATAGATCGTATGAAAGAAGAATATTTTGTCTGACACGCACAATGTCTGTAGTTATATGAATGAAGCATAAGCAAAGCGGGTGCCGTTGGTACTTGGCTGTGACAAAATTTCGTGCTTCGGAGTACACTTAAAACTGACAGTTCTGGTGTCATTATTACGTAGCAGTCACAACGCCAAGTCGGAGGCTTTTGAGCAACACAAAAATCCCAGACTCTTAGGTTATCCAATAACCCTTTCACCAATAAGCACTGGAGCAACCTATACTAGTGTGCTTTAAGCTTCGTCTGATATGAAAAGGGACCCGTGCTCAGTAGTGGGTCATTGAAGCGTGATATAAATAGTTAATAAACCGGCCAGTATATTGAACTTAATGCAATAAAAAACCGAGGAGAGAGATTGTTTATGCAAATTATTTAACTATTTTTTAATCTCTACGAATGGGAATCTGTCGAATTGGGAATCTGTAGGAATGGGGATATGTAGAACTGGGAATCTGTAGAAATGGAAATCTGTAGAACTGGGAATCTGTAGAAATGGGAATCTGTAGAACTGGCCATAAACCATTAGTGGAAGCCATTAGAAGTCCAATTTTCATGTACATCTTCTTGTAGTACAATAGAAGCTTTTAATTTGCGCTTTGTTCGGAATGGCGACAGGATCTAAATAGAGTGTGCTCCAGTGTGCGGCCGCGCTGTGACCGCTAATTTGCTTTTCTAGCGATTTGTTCCTCTGCGACACGTTTCGGTCGCGGCCAACACCGAGCCACGGCGACAAATCGTAACGAACTGTTGGCTAACTTTATAAGGTATAACTTACTTTTTACAAACAACAACCAACTTCTAAATCGATAAATACAAATAACTTAAAAAACTGTCTGTCACATGTCGACGATTAGACGACGACTACTAGCTTTTGTCTAGGAAAATAATTATTTAAATCGAAACGATCATTCAATATTTATTTGGAACCCGAAGTGGGTAATGCCTATCTAATAAAAAATATAATGGAAACCGGTTCACCCAGTGCAAAGTTATGAGGTAACATACGAAGGAAAAAATTACATTATAATTTTATTATAAACGTTCTCCTGTTTTTGAAGTAGAGTAAAAATTTTCCAAACAGCCAGTTTGGTTATTTTTCTATTGATCGCACCCAAGACTACGTGCGGCAGTCCAAAATGGAATCATTTTGTGTCAACAAACATGATTTTATATCTTCTGCGCATCAATACCAAGAATTAAACAATTTCATTTCAATAAAAACGAGTTCGGGAGTGAAAAAATTTGACGGTCCGGATGGAGATTAGACTTGATTAGAAAAACATTTTTTTTTATTAATTATAACTATTGTTATCTGTTAATACGAGTATACATCAACAGTTGATTACTTAATGCATTCTGATAGTAGTTTAGAAGATAATAAGAATGACGCCAGGTAAGTTTCACAGTTAAAGTGGAACAATAAAACTTTGTGCCTTCGTGCCAACCGAGTGTTTCACGACACTCGTGCGTTTTTATACTCAAACGATTTTATTTAAAATCCGATTCATTCGACATATTGAATAACTGTCGGCCGTCTTAGATTTCAAATAAATAGCGTTCTTGGCATGTTTTAGTTGAATCTAAATCAGTTGTTAGTCAATTAAATGTGTATACCAAATACGAGATAAATCTATCAAGAGAGGTTCTTCAATGATAAAATCTGGCACAAATAAATAAATGAATGAGTTAACAAACAAGGCAAGCTAAATAAACCTGTTTAATATGGAGCTTCTTGCGATAAAGTTGCCTGTCAGAAATAATATCGCAGAGAAATATTACGATCGTTGGAAGAAAGTTACCAGAAATATAGACATTTCACAGTTCAATTTTAAAGTTGGACAGGAGGGAACAAAGGTTGGGAAGTTGCGGCACGACTCCGCCGCAGACGCGTTAATAAAACTATTTGGTTCATTGTAACATTGGAATTATCAATGTTGGAAACATCTTATCTACGTGAACGTAGCTTCTTTTGTCGCCTTTTAATGTCTTAAGGGCTGGAAAAAAAACTAAATGACCCACCTTATGGTAAGGGGACCTAGTAATTTATTTATACTTTGAGAAGTGGAATTATTCATTCAAATATCCGATCAATCAAAATTGATCCCAGAACCCTTCGAACGACAACTCGACATTGTAATCATCGCAACATACGGGTAGTCTTCGTGAAGTAAACTAGATAGTGTTTAATTACTGTGTTTATCTATTATATCATAGACGAAATATTCTAGAGTAAATAAATTTTCATACATCATTTTCATACGTGTTTCAAAGTCATGGTTATATAAATGCCACTCGGTGTATCAAATAAATTGAATTTCATTAAAATCTATTTTTAAATCGTACAGAACTTTTACGTTTATTCCAACACAATTGAATAAATATGTTTCGACTAAATTCAAATTATTCATTTTTATTTTAAATCACGTTACGAAGATTTCTACCACTCGCATTTATTATACTACACCCCGAGAGCATTCACTTGGGGCCTTGCCGCCCCTCAGGCATGTCGTCTCGCCGGGCGGGAGATTTCCCTTGCCAAAAAGGTAAGAACAGCGTACGATTTCTAAACTAAAAAAAAACATTTTTTCTCTCTTTTGGTGATTCGTCATATTTGACGAAATATTGTAATATCTTTGTATAAAGCCCCTGTTAAGTGCTTCGGAGATCCTGATCCAGCAACCAGCAATCATCAAATTTTCAAGCGTTGAGAGTGCATCTGCAAGGGTCATGAGACCCATGTTCTCATGACTCGTTACTGTGACGGGGCGGCTTATCGAGATTAACACAGTCGACGACAAGACGTGTCGCCGGGTCGTGCAGTCAACTTACGACGTCCATATATGCAACGTATGTATAATCAATCAAGTGAAAGCCGCCTTAGAATCAACATCGATAATAGTAACGGAGCCGCCGGTCGACCTTAGCTTATTGATACAAAGCAAAGTGAGATGGTTGTTACTGGGCACTGAGAAGTCATTGATATTATGTAATAGTTTCTCAAGAAACGTGTAAAATCGTATATCGTAGGCAAGGGTTACCATAACGTAAATGGATATTTAAATGACAAAAATTCATGACATTTTCATTAATTTTATATTGAGGGCTTATTTGCGTATTCGTCTATGACTGGGCTGACATTCCGATTTTCTTCATGAAAAAATCTTACGCTTTTCATTATCTGCCTTCTATCCGTACCGTCAGATAAGGATCTCCATTCCGAAAACTCAGCTTTATACTCCAACGAAATTGAGGCACTACTTTATGCACCTTTGTTACCTGATAGTCGACAAAGTTATCGCCATCCAAGTTTCATAGTCCCTGACCTATCAATATACTAAGATAGCAACATAGCTCTCATCCAATAAGAATAAGACTCAATACTAATAACTATACAATTTATTACAAATTACTATTAAATAACCATCTCTAACACTTCTAACGGCGTTAAATTTTTTTAAAAGCTACCATCTCAGTCCTTAGGGGCAGCAACGCATCTGTGACCGAATGCGAACGAGACTCATACTAACAATAACTGGACTATTACTAACATTAACTAACAGGACTAATTTATTACTAACAGTCCCTGTCCTCACACTTATTAACAAACTAATCAACTAATATTCTAACACCATCTACTAACTGGACTAACCATCCTAGTCCCTAAATTGGGTCTTGTTCTAAGTCGGTCACAATTGCCATGGGCGGCAGCGAAAGGGTGGTGCTGTATGCTCGTTTGCTATCCTAATTCCATAAAAAACGAACTAACTAACGAACGTTCTAATACCGTTAGCAAATTAACTAAACACTCACAACTCACTAGTCAAAAATATTCAAAATATCTATTTAGAAATATTTTACATACAAATAGCAATGAATCTGTCAGAGTGCGATACTAAACCGTATTTATAAACAAACTAGCAGTCCGCCAGTATTTAACAAGTAATTAGACACACAAAACAGCCAGAACTGGCTTCATGGAAACTTTCCTTGACCCTCGCTGCACCCGCGGCGACTACCGAGCTACGTATTCATACCGTATATAATGCTCTACTTTTAATTTCGGGCAGTAAACTAACATTTCCAATGATACTTTTTTATTATCCTAATAATAGTGATGTAAATATTCAACGCATTTTTGACCTGTATTTAATTTATAGAATAACTCGAAAACTACTCGTAACATGTCGATTTGTGCCCGACTATTCCAATTTGTATAATTATTTTGTAATCGAAAGCAAGTGCCTTTTATATGATCCCATATAAATTTGAGCGACATTTGGCGGATAATATTTGAGTTATCTCTACTTAACAGTTTTTTTAAAAGTTAGTTATATTATGTTATCGTTTAAATTCTTGTTCTAATAACGTCTAGAAATTTCTTAATTTCCTGGGTACTAGCAAAAAAGTCGTTGGGAAAGATAGTAGTTTATCTGAATGATCAGCGCTTCGGTTATCGCAAAGCTAAACGCTCTGAACCGTATGAGAAACTTGTTCTTGTTGTTGTTAAATTAACTTTGGTGCAAAATCTCATTCTCCGTCGTTATTGTCCTATCACTAACTGTATCTGGTTTACAGTCTTCGTAAAATCGACCATGTGTCTTCATAATATTTAACAGGTGGTAAGCAAAGAACTCACCCGATCGATAATTTTTTTAGTATAGGTATATATATCCCTATTTTATTTTCAGTTTTCATACACTTTTCTTTATTTTGTGTAATTGCCACTATACTTTCCATCACCCGGTTGATTGATAGATAATACTTATAGCATTTAGGTAAATTTGGAATCAAGATTTCGAATAAAAAAAGGAATTGTAAAATCAGAACACGCAGTGAAAACTTTTCAAGTAACGAACATGGTGTAGCGGAGCTACTTTAATTTATCATAAGCTGTTTTCATATTTCTTGTTAAAACATAATTTTTACATCTAAAACTTATATCTAAAATTGTAACTAAATTTACAGCTAAACTTAATACGAAAATTATAAACAATTATATTGTATTACTTAGCATAACATACAAAATGTCAATTCAATATTAAGGATGAACTATTCTTGTATTAAATATTAGTTATGTTCAACGCACAGCGGACAAGCAAGACATTAGTCACTATAGCGATAGCGGTGGTCTTATCGCGCGCCCGGTTACCTACATCTACCTGCGCGCACGCATTCCATTCAAGCGGGCCGTGCGCGTTCAGTCTGCTCCCATCCGCTTTCGCCGTGAGACGCATGACGCTCTCCGTACCTACGCTTGCTTTGCCGCGCTTTGTTTACGAGTTGTACTTATTTCGTTTCCGCTATTGTTTCTGTGCTCAATCTTTTCTATCCTTCTTTCTGTGTTCTATCTCTTGTGTGCTGTGCCAATAAACTGTTTCTTGTGCTATCTATCTGGACTGCTTTTATTACTACGACCCGGCTATCCATACAAGGTACCTTGCACAAACTTTGAGTGATTCGGCACATAGACATTACGTACGTTTACGCACAACTTCTGTAGTAACCTACACTGCCTACTACATCGGCTGACGTGTTTACTACAATAGCTTAAGGATTATTACGAATTGCTCAAACTACCCGTCAGATGTCGCCCAAATTTCAAATATTGGAGCATGCTCTAGGGCTCCTCAGTGACAGGACAAGACAATCAGCTTAAGAAAAAACAAGGAGCATTAAATTCGTCGCATAATCGCGTTAATGCGAGGGCATTCCTGTCGCAACTAGCGGCCGTGGTCGGCGCGGGTGTATAAAAAGACGTGAACGTGTAAAGTTGGCCGCTCTAATTGAATAAGTTCCGACCGCGTGACTCGCATGCCGCCTCACCTGCTGGTTAACTGAGCTATGGAATTTTCTTACGTATGACGGAACGGAACATGTTTTTCCTATATTATGGTATCTTAGCCACGCGGTACAAGTTTTGTTCTTGATAACTTGGTAGCTTCGATGAGATCCGATCCAAGGACTCTTGGAGCTTCTTCTATGCAATTATTATGAAGGTATTATTATTGTCACTAAAAAAATTTCACTACGGGCAAATGGCACAATGGCACAATGTCAAATTTGCACTAAGGGCCCATGGTAATAATTGCAAATAATGCAATAATTTTATGACAAACATGGCCAAGACAGACAAGAAAACTCCTCAACGGTTAGCAGGACTGTGATGAAAATTGCTATGCATTTATATTTCAGTTAGAAGTGTAGTACCTAACGTGTTATTAGTTTTTCAAACTATTGATTTTGTCGTGAATGGCTGGCTTTATATTTTTCCAAGTGCAACAGGTAGGTACTTCGCATTTGTTTTCATTATTATTGTACATACAATACACACTAAGTTTCTAATTAACTTAGACTCATTTTCAGCCAAAATTTCAGTTCACATCTCGGCTAATACTTGTCCGCTAGCCAGTCACATCAAGTTATTTTATCTGTTAAAGACGTCTAAAGTCTAGACGGTGCGAGAACTCGTATCCCGGCCGTCGCTCCACTCAATTTGATACGTCAAATGACGCTCCTGCACTCAGCTTGACCTTCGGTGTTAAATGACATGTATTTCAAATTCAATTTCCCTTCTGATTCGAGAATATTTATTACAACTTTATTACACTTTACAAATGTATAGGATACGAGCGGACTGGACTGAAACTATCTATTTATAGTTTTGAGTTACATCTACTTAACGTTTTTGTGGATTGTATATTTTTTTTTGTTAAACGTTAGATTGTCTGTTTCCCTGTATACATGTCCGAGCATCAGGCGAAAACTACTGAATGAAATTAATTGATTTATATCTTGATACGCCACTTAGCACCTCACATTTCAATGATATAATTATGTTGCAGGAAATCGTCTGGCGAGTCAGCTAGTTACACAAATAAAAGACGTCAATCCTTCCACTGCTGTTGGTAAACCGTTGTCATCATTAAACCACAGGGTATTCAGAGTTCTCTTTGAGAATTTCGCAAATGCAGCGCTAAACACAGACCAGTCCGCACAGTGGGTACCGCATTCAACCAGTTCCCAACTTATTTCAGTCAAAAACTAGCCCCAGTCAAAAAGTTCCCCGGCCGCAACTACAGCCATCTACATATTCATGCGGTGAATTTAATAAGGGACATTTCAAATTTCGCGCAGGTGGTCGGACCAAAAGAATAAAAGTAAAAATTTGTGCAACGCAAAGTTGGAAGCTTAAGAACTTGCTCGAACTTTGCACTAGACTGAACAAAGCTTAAAGGTTAATAGAGAAAAGATTTCTTTTAAAGATCTTGTGCAGTTTATAGAACATTCCGGTGAATGATTTTATATTGTAAAATAATAATATGTAGATACACAATATGACGCTTAAAAATGTAATGAGGTAATTTCCAAAAATCATCATTTACTTCTCCCCTACATTACTCAAGGATTATGCATGCGTTGTTGGTCCCCTTTGAGCTTCTTACATTAAGTAGTTTCGGCGGTGTGTTGGCTGTCAATAACTATAATTATCATTCAATAACAAAGAGTTTCATAATTATATTGAATTACAATAATAATTTTATTATGTCCAGACACAATATTAATTTCATTTGCTTTGCAATGTAAATTACCACATCATACATCACACAGAGTATAGAAGTAAGAAAAATACTCACAGATATCGAACTATAAGAAAGCCACAGCTTAAGCCGAGCTACTCACAGCAACAGCACAAGTACCTATAACAATACAAATACAATTACCGTAAACACGGCCATGATATTTCTGTCACAATACTAAGTAAAGTTGCTGCGCCGTGACCACGGTAAGAGGGTCTGAGCGCGTCTGAGGAACCTCGAGGACGCTAAAGGAGTGCAGGGCTCCCTCTTTTATGGTGGCTACATTGTTGCTCCGTAACAGGACGTTAGGAAAGGTCGACTTGTTTCTTAGAATATGTTGTTAAAACATAGTATATAATATGAAATGCGTCGTGGAGTACTTGATAAAATATAGTGAAACTTATTATTATAGTAGAACTACATTTTATTATTATTTATAGGCGACTTCGCCTGTAAATCGTTATACCTCGTATGTTTGAATGAAAGCCTAGAATTCATCCGGTTTAGTACTACTATACTATACCATGGTACTTAGTATGATTTCTATCGTTTAACGATTGTTTTAATAGCAATTGTCTCGGGTAGTAAAGTGTGCTGTTGTTCTTTCTTTTTAAGATTTGACCATCTCCGTCATCAAGGGTTTCAAAGCATCTGTTTATCCTAAAAATCATGTGGTAATGAGGAATATAAAGCTCAGGATAATTATTATACGTAACAGATCTCGATAAATCACCTGCAATATGGCATAGAATACTTACGTGGGAACAGTTTAACGGTATTTTATCGCTATCCGTCTCTGACGCGGGCGAAATCGTGTTCAAAAATCTAGTATCCATTATAAGGTCGACATAGCGTTGTTAAAAAGCAGGCAGCGTGATCAACAAGTTCAGTTATGTTGAGTGCGAAGCGAAGATGAGGGGCTGCTCCACTAACGACTCTGTGAACAAACTTCGCTTCCTATTTATGTTACATAGGTTGAGCTACTAGTTACTATACTTGAGTCACCGTTAACATGAAGTTGTCTCGCCTCGCTAAAAACAAATTTAGTATCTGTGCTTACAGTTCAATTTAGCTTGTAAGTAAAATTTATTTAAGACATTTTAAATTCTCGCCGTCAATCTAAACTGAACTTTAATCATAGGGGCAGAAAGCTGGCTTCTGTAAGGGTTGATATTAAAACGAATTTCATATCGAATGCAAATGAAGTATAAGTAGAACTCTGTTTCTAGTAAAGATTGCGTTGAGACCTAGTTATCCCGTTGCCTGCATGAGTTTACGTCAAACAGAGTTTCAGCGCGCGTAGTTGTGCTAAATGTTTCATGTGACATGTGACAGGAAAGCCTAGAGTCGGGTGTTGAAGGTATATTGTGTACCCTTTAATCCATCTTTGTATATTCTGCCTCTTCATTTGTCCGTTGATAGAGACGCTAACTTTAGTTAGCAGATGGTGTAAGCATATTAGTCGGTTAGTTCACTAACCACCCTGAGAAATTATCGAAAGTTTTAGTGGTCGGCGTTGCGTCTGGTGTTAGTGCCTGATGTCAAATCAATTATAATTATTTTATTTTTCAGGCTCATCCTCTCATGCTTTACTAACATTATGATTGTTAAGCTTTCGATGTTCGTGTCTTACTCACACTAAAAGGGCTTAAGAAATTAAATTTTGGCAGTAATTTTTTAGGATAAAATAATTTATAGGATATTTTTATTCCGGCGAATGAGTTGGTTCCCGTGGGATAAATACACAATTTTGCAAATCCGTTAATTGTGAGCCGATTTTATGATTATTTTTCATCGGGAGTAAATTTTATTGTTTCGAGTAAATACTTAAATATGATGAAAGTCTGATGATGGGCTATGGAGATATGGAATGGAACTCCTCACCGAATTTGAATATTCGAACCGTGTTTAAATATAATATGTATTGATTGTTAGCAATATTATTGCAAAACCAGTCCATCATTGAACACCTCATCTAGTAACATAAAAAAGCGAAACCCACTCAAATCCCAACACTAGGATTCGCTATGTCGTGGTTGACTTAGAAATCATACACACAGCTCGAGAACAGAAAATTTAACGTTAACTGATTATTAAATTTTGCAGTTTAGCATTATAACTATCGCAACGTAAGAATCACAAATTTATATAGATCTAATATTAAAAGGAGAATAAGAAGAAAGGAAAACAAGTCAGAGTTTAAAACACGTGAATACCTGACGCGCTTTCCAATTTTCCGTCTCCATTCGAACGTCGCCGGCGACGGTTCATCGACAACTATTCTCATTACGACCTTATAGACGAGGAAACTTTGCGCCTGCAAAAAATAGGGCAAGTAGTGTCGCTCAATTTCTTAGCTATCGGACAATATTAATAATCAATTTATACAAGCTTTTGAACGCATTGAATATTATCGGACATACCTGATGTTTTACATAGGTACTTAGTAGTAACTTTAATAATACTATCACTCAATTCACATCGGGAAACCCACACTCGAAAATTGTTAGACGTGATCCTTAAGTGACATAAGCTTATTTTATGAAGTCGTTGAAATAAAAATAAAACGAAACATTGAACGAACGAAGGAAGCTTACCTTAAGGGTGCCTTTCCACCAGAGATGTGCTATACTACGTCGCTATGGCTGCGTCTGCCATCCACCAATCATATTCAGCCCTTACGGGGTTTCTAGGCGGACCAATGTATGTGATTGCTAGACCTTAAACGCATCTTTAGCAACGTAGCATAGCACAGCTGTGGTGGAAAGGCACCATTGGACTTCAGTTTAGCGCTTACTTAAAGGCAAAGATAAACAGACAAAAAAACAATAGGTAATTGTTAAAGGTTGAATCTATAGCGTTAAAACGACCTCAATAAAAGTTTTCCCACTTATCTTATCTTTTATATTTAGACAGCGATCAGTTAAATTTTCGTTATTGAATTCTTTCTTAAAGCATCCAACATTGCTGTTCCAAGAGAGAGAGTATGAGTAGCTACCTACCGACCCGATGCAATCAATGATCTATAGCTGTAGTTATGTTTATCTCGAGCCAAAGTCGTTAACTGGTATTGCAATATTGGCATTTCAGACTAAAGTTATTTTAACCGTATTTCCGATACAACCATTATCTGGAATGCGATGTTAAGGCGAGATGGGGAAGGGAGTGGTGAGATAAAGTAGCCAATAGCTATAAAGCAGTTATTAAATTAATTGGTATTGAGTGTGGCCAGCTGGGGAGTACACAGAGTAATGGTTTGGTGCAAGTTTAGATAACAAACATCTGGAGCTATCATTTGAACATTGATCATTTGCATTATCCTTTTAATCATCATTTTTATGATAGTATTCGAAAAACGAGCAGTAAATTCACTTTATGATAAGAGCCCACAGTCGCCCAGCAGGCTTAATGACTGCTTCATATCAATAACAACTAGGACTGAAGGCTTTAATGTGCTCTGAAGCACGGAATTTGAAATTTTGTCACTAGCTGAGCTTTGTCGATCGTTTAGGATCGACGTAAAAACTAAAATTATTGTAAAAACATAGGTGTTTATACTGCTTGTACTAAACGCATTCCTCCTCACCACATACCAATAGAAAGCATTCAAGTGAGACCTATTAGATTTGGTCCCCGCGTCCCTAAGCATGCAGCGCGTGAGCGCGCTCTGATCAATGTTTTATCGAGTTACCAACGGGCCACCAGGGGGCGCGCTTCCAATCTGTATTGAAAATACCTGACGATATTTTAATGTCATTCCCAACATACCTCGCAAATATATACACTGTCAATACGGATTTTATACAGGTCCCAAAAAGGTGTAATCCTAACTAGTTGATCGAAAAAATATTATCGAGCACAATTTTTTGTCAATTACCACGTCATTTTCAGAGCTATATACCCAGCGGTTGAGAAACGGACCCTATTAACTAATACGCCTTCTTTGTCTGTCTGAACGGATATAGGTAAGCACGTATAGGTATAATTTTCATAGAATGCGTATTACCGTAGCTGCTATCATCTACGACAAATATTAAAAACTTTAAAGGTTAGATCCCAAAGGGAGAGGGGTCCTAATAACTATTTACAGTTCTCGTAACCAAACCGAGTAAACATAAAAGTAATTGAGTTTTTTCACATTCTATTTGGATTATTGAATAAATAATCAGAGTTTTGGCAAAGGGAGATCTCCCGCCAGACGAGACGACTTGCTTGGGGGGCGACTGAGCCCCTAGTGAATGCTTTAGGTCTTAAGAATTACAAATCTAATATCGCCCTATAGATCTAATATCGCTCGATGGTACGGAGCCTTTAATAGGAGCCCGACTTGCACTTGACAACATTTTTCACTTCACCAATCACGAAAAATATAACTACTTATCTAGTCTAGATTGGGTCGCGACACTATAATTTTAAGACGTCTTTTTTATTTATGTATTGGTAATACACTCACCGCGATCACTCACAGGTGCACTAAAGTTTGAAAGTAAGTTGTATTTACATTAAAAGATATTATATAGTTAGATACACTATTTATTTGGACACCAGAAACAATCGCATACAATTAAATTAAAATACAAACATGTAGGTAGTTACCGATAAAAATTGGCGGCCTTATCGCTATCACCGCGTCCTGTGGTCTAAAATGGTGTAAAACGTGGTAAAGTGGACTTTATATTTTTATGGTGTGAGATAGATAATTGCACACACCAAAAAGGAAATCCACCAACCTTAGTCTCGTTTCATGGCGTTTGTCGATAATATGGCGCCGAGATGGTTTTCTGCTTATATTCTGCATATACCTACACCAGTTGCACTCAGTTACACTTTAGTCACACATATATCGAAATACAACGAAATAGTAATGTGTGGCTAGACTTATTAAAAGAATTGCAGCCTCGCCAAAGGTATGCTATATTGTGCCGGAGGGCTCACTTTATGACCGCGTGAGCACCGACCGGGACGACTCGTGAAACAGCACTGCGCGCGCGCCATCGACGTTGCGCGCACACGAATTACAAGAAAAAGGAGGGTAGGAACCAAATTAATTCGACGCATTGTATTCATTGTAAATGTATTATGGCGCCTCTACACGATAGCCAACATGTTAGCCAATGTTGTGGCGAAGATGATTGCCAAGAGATTGTGACGGCGTCCACACGTTGGAAGGTCGATCAGTCTGCGTCGGTTCGGGCCAATGTGCGGACGATATTAATATTTTCTTAAAATGAATATTGAGGTTCTAACGGCTGCTGCGGTTTAATTATTCTCAGCATACAATACAATAAAAATGTGTATAAAAATTATTATACACATTTATTTCATTATAATACACATTATTATACATCTATATTACTCATAGTTGCCATATTGTAGACATAATTTAGATATCGACGTGTGAATAAAGTGCGTGCGCTCAGCGTGGGCGCTCGTTTCTAACTGAAATCGTGGCCAACGTGTGGACGCTGCGCCGATAACTGTGCCACAATCACGCCACAACCCTTTGATCCGCGTTGAAAAACCGACACCTCACGGATCTTGCGCGAAGTTGTGGGCCAACGGCCCAATACCTACCAAAGTAATCACAAACACCCCTTCTACACGATGGCCATTACCTATTAGCCATAACCTTCGCCAACATGTTGGCTAACGTGTAGAGGCGACATTACCAGAATCAAAATAATGTAAATAAATCTTTTTTTTATAATATGATAAATAGATAGCAGTGACTAAATACATAGTTAGCGAGATAGTCTTTTGTAAGAGTGGTCCTGTATTTTTTATGTTTATTTGTATTTGCCAGTTTGTAAAAACCAAGAATGCAAAAACCAAGTTCTTATAACCTTTGGGCGAAGATCATCTAACAAATGTGGGTTAGTATATTCGCACAAATGTGAATGACCGGGCTAAGAAGCTAGCTTTAACTTCAACATATCACTTGAAGATTGTTGAATTCGGCAGGCCGTGTTGAACAAGCCGCGGTGGTTAATATAATCCTCACGTCTACAAATAGTGTCTACCCGCGCCCAATACAAATGAAGAAGCCATTACAGCGGGTGTTTCATAATACTGGTTTATATTATACCTCTTCATTCCTTTGCGGTTCGACTTCTTCACGTCTTTTTTTCTTTTTCAGGAATTAGTTACAAATATTTTTACTGCAAGCTATAGGCAAAATACCATTTAATTTTTTTAATAAAAAAACAGAGTTTCCTTGCTAAATGTTTAGTTCCTGTATAAGTATAAGATCTATTGTTTAGGTGCCAATATCTTAATAATGTTATTCTAAAATGTTATTTAAAACCACGAAACATAGATTAAGCGGAAGTGTGATACGTCAAAATTATTACTGAAACCGGTGTCGCCAAACGCACACAAACAAACGGTGGTCAGTTACTCCCACGAAATATAGGTTACTCCCATTTTGCTCAAGAGTAGTTTTAATTGGTCGCATATATGTAAAGCTTAAATACCCTAAATTGTACAAACTTTAATGCAAAAACACATCTTGACTCTGAGCAATAGAGTTGGCTTTTCTATAAAGAAAGTAACGTATTTGCGACATTTTGTATTGACCAGGTGGCAAGTGATATTTGTGAAAAATATAATTTGATCTTTATTTGTAAGCAGTAAGGTTAAATTTTCAATGATTTGTCAACCATAATTCCCGTTATCGTTTAGTGATTTGACACAAGCGTGATTTTATCGATAAATTGGTTGGACCTATTTTAAATGCAATTTGCGATTCCTGGTGTTTATAATTGGGGTGGCTCCAGCTTTTGTTATATAGGGTGTAGTATTAAGTGCGCATAACCGGAAAACCATTTCTTCAGACGGACAATCTAACAAACTTGCAGTCTTTCATTAAGAAACCTACTTTGAAATCGCAAATAATAATTGCTTTTTACAAAAAAAAAATAACCGACTTCAATCTTGATAAGTAGAGATAACTCAAAAACTACTCGCCATATGGCGCTCAATTCAACATGTAAGTGTAAAGTTCTCGTCGCTACAAATTAATCAAGCCCAAACACTAAATAACTGCAGTAAATCGTTGAGGAGTTCCCTCGACTGTCTTTCGGCTTCATCAGATCGACTCCAGATCTTCATGAAATAGTAGCGCTTTAATGTACTTATGATAACATGAACAAACACACTAGTTGTCCATACAATTTTCAAAAGTTCCCCTCGATTTCCCTGAGATGCCATCATCAGATCCTGGTTTCCTTATCAGGGGACCCCACTGCGCATATCTACTTTACAACAAAAAAAGAATTATCAAAATCGGCCCATAAACGACGAAATAATCGCTGAACGTACATAAAAAAAGCATATACCTATACGGTCGAATTGAGAACCTCCTTCTTTTTTGAAGTCGGTTAATGATCACATTTGTTTGCATATGTAGTAACGCGACGGCATTACTTGTTATATTATATATCGCAACGTCAGGCGTTTCTGAGTTTGCAAATAGGTGTTATTTATTATTATTTAACTTAATTTATTATATTGTTTATTCATTAACACGCCCCTGTTTGTTAGCGCATAACATATCTTTATTTATATAATTTATCTAAGCAGGTTAAAATTTTAAAGATGTTACATTACAATTGCTCACTATTGTAACAATAACTAATAAAATGTCGATGTCGATAAACTTTTTTCGCATCACCTACGGAGACGTGAATAGGTACCTCTAGAGGTAAATGAACCATGTAGATGACACGTGTAAGCTAAGCTAAGCTAAAGCAAGCTTTATTGCCCATTCCTTAAGGTTGATTTCAGATTAAAATATCTATTGGGTTTTAAGTAATTGAAATTAAATTACGATAATAAGATTTATTGCAAAAACTTCACTTACCGGTGATATGAAACACCTCCATTCTTAACATTTCTTGTTTTACTATTATTTTTACACTGCAAAACGGAACAACAAACCATAATTTCTTTGAAATACCGTAAAACAAATAGTGACACGAGACGTCCGTTCTTGAACCGGATGACAGCGATGACTGAAGGCAAGTATGGACCACAATCCATACTAGTGGCGCGCGGGCCACGCCTACATCGCATCTCCTCTCTATATTTGCTCCATGTTTAAAACAACAATCATAAGTAACAAACTAATAAACTCGACACTATATAATAACTTTTTAGGACAAATATATCGTACCCAAATACTACCTTTTAATAAACGCAAAATCTCCATTT
Source organism: Hesperia comma (assembly GCA_905404135.1). Taxonomy (NCBI): domain Eukaryota; kingdom Metazoa; phylum Arthropoda; class Insecta; order Lepidoptera; family Hesperiidae; genus Hesperia; species Hesperia comma. The sequence continues at coordinate 16,705,368 of FR990028.1, forward strand.
GTTAGTAAAGATTTATAACATTTGCTAGTACTCAATCATACTAAAGAAATAAAACGCGTGACGCGAGACATTTGAATAATGATAGATTATACGTGACACGGCGACGGAGAAGGAAGAAGGGTGTGGAAAAAAGGGAGATCTACTTTATTTCTGTTTCAAATTAAATAAAAAATGCTCGTTACGAACCGCAACATTATTTTTAAATTATACAAGTAAAATATGTTTTCACTCGTAACAGACTATAATTATTTATTCTATTATAGTATTAGCAATATTTCAGTTGGTATACGAGACAAAATATCGCAAGACCTGCAGTCTCGGATGTAATGAAATTCGTATTTCAATTTCTTGTAATATTTGGATGCTACTCTGTTTTCAACTGCATAGGGGCCAATTCAAGGATTATTTAAACATGGAACTTTCGAAAATTGTAGCGGCGACTAGTGTGTTAGTTAATGTTTTCATTAAGTATATTAAAGCACAAAAATTTGATGAAGGACTGGAGTCGATCTGATGAAGACGAAAGACAGTCGAGGTAACTCCTCAACTACTTATTTTTAGAGCAGTTACCTTGTGTGTCATGAGAACGTTACATCTAGATGGGTTGAATTGAGCGCCATCTGGCTAATACTTTTTGATCTCTGCTTGTTGATGTTAAAGTTTTTTTTTTTTGTAAAAAGCAATTAGTAAATAGTAGAAAGAAAGAAAGAAAGAAAGAAAGAAACATTTATTCCATCATTAACACTTCAACAAATACACCAGAAAATAATTATTGAGAGATAAAAGTAAATTGCTTAAATTCGAATTTGCAGAAGTGCCAACGTGATGGAATAGGGACGCACTCAGAATATGGCTGCGTATAAACGCGACCTCTGATTTTTCAGTACGCCCTTCACTCGCGCGTAGATCGGGAAGCGGCGCAACACGTATGTACCTACCAATAAAGCATAAAAACCGTCTATCTGCAATTTCGAATTTTATTCGAATTTCTTAACTTAATACAGTACCAATTGATCATGTAGATAAATATATAGTACACGTCATTAATTACTACAAGAACAAATAGTTACCAGGTTCAAACCAATCGCTAGACTTAGGTATATATATTTGTGATTATCAAGCCCAAGCTAAAGGAAATCAACAATACTGGCGCGAAAACAATTACGGACAATAAAACTATACCTGCCACACAGGACAGCTGTACCCAATTAAGTAAGTGATTAAAGTATGTTATTATTAATAATAATAAAAAATATGCAAACGCGCGTGTGTGTGTGTGTGAGTGTGTGTGTGTGTGTGTGTGTGTGTGTGTTTGAATGTTTGTGTGCACGAGTGTGTGAGGGCGTGTGTGTGGATGTACATGTGTGGGAAAGAGTGTGTATTAAAGTGTTTTTTGCAGCTTTAGAAGATATTTTTTGTAATTGAATTTAAAGGCGTTTACCGTTTTCAGGCTGCGGATGGGAGGAGGCAGGTTGTTCCAACATTTGGTGGCGCTATACTTAAAGCTACCACGAAATGCTGCGGTGCTATATCTTGGATATAACAGTTTGAAAAAGGACGACCTAGTAGTGTGTAAGACGTTTTGATTTTTCGCCCATTGCAACTTATTGTACAAATATGGCGGACACTTATGTTCGACGATGCCGAATAATAACGTTGCGAAATGTAACTGACGTCGAGACTTCATGTTAAGAATGTTGGCGTCATTAATATAAGGACTTACGTGGTTACGTGGTGGTATATTGAAAATATATCTTGTACAGGCGTTCTGAACCCGTTGAATTAATTTTTGTGAACGTGCTAGCAGTCTTGGTCCTATGACAGTGTCCGCGTAATTTAGTTTTGACAACACAATACTTTCACATAATGTAATACGCAGCTTAGTATCGATGTAGTCTCTTATTTTGTAGAGGATTCTGAGGCGATAAAAGCAATTGCGAACGACATTATTTATATGAGTTTCGAATCGCAACGATTCGTCCATTATTAGACCTAAGTTACGGGCTTCCGATACTCTCTCAATCATTTTGCCGTTTACAAGAATGCAAGGTGATTCTGCAGAAATTTTTTTAACTTGTTTTTTTGTCCCTATCACCATGAATTTAGATTTCTGCGGATTCAGGGTTAAGGTAAGGTAGGGTAGAATATCGATATGACTGTTTGATGCTATTTTAATGGCTTTTTCGCAATTTATAATGAAGGGAAATCATTTGTAAGCGGTTCCATGAAACGAGTTGTTGAATTTCAGTCATACACTAATGGGGATAAAGTCATTCTCGGAAGTTGATGTTGAATGGGACATTTTACTGGGTTGTTTAAAAATAATAATAAATAAAGCTACATATTTCTAGCCTCACACTAGTACTCCCTGTGCCATGGGTGCTATGGACAACACATGACATGCGGTGCGGTGCTATAGACAAAGACACACACCCAGACCAAGAACGGAAACTCCTCATAAAAATTTCCGCCTCGCTGGGAATCCAACTCAGGACCCTTTGAACGGCGGGCGATCTGGCATGGTAACATCAAAATTAGAACATCAAAATATTAGCCGTAAAGAGGATAATGTATAGCACTTACGGGAACCGAGGTAAATGCAGGTGTCATATGATCCGTCGCATTAAATAACGGCTTGAGGCCTCTATGGCTCGAGGTAATAGTGTGGATGACACGGGCTGATGGTGAAATAGTTGCGTTGTTATGTGCAAAAACGCGCAACGTGGAGACGGAGGCAGTGTACTGCGAAAACTTGGTGCTGAGAACTCTCACGCACTGTAGATTCCATCGAAAACATTATCCTCCTTCTGACGAAACTGAATCATGATCCTCCTTTTGACTTCTACGAAGTTGGTAAAACGAAACCAGAGCACATTAAACGCATGTAAGTAGCCAATTTACGTTACTTATAATTAGGTAAGAGTTTTGCTTATTTTTGCTGACGAGGCCGAGCTTTTGCTAATAATTGCCCAAAATCTGCTTAGATAAATGTAATATTTGAACGACCCCACATCACATAATATTCGTTGAAATGAAATGCGAAGCACTTGGTGATTTAGCTTACAATATCATTTTAGTTCACCTATCCTATCCTAGCCTAGATAACCCAGCCTCATAAGAAGTTTCTTCACTCGATAACATAAAAGGTACATGTTTCACATGAAATAGCTATTTTCGCTGTTGTAACAATCACTCTTTACATCAAATGGTTCTGTTACCTCAAACACACCCAATACGTGGACACAGACATGAGAAGTTCTCAAGTGAAGTTTTTTTATGTGTGACCATTGACCGCGCATGATACCTTGTATTGACTAATTTGTATTGATGTGACATTTACACCTCAAACACACATTACACACGTAGCTTGTGATTATCATTTAGAGTCATCTGAACTTGTCGAAGTTGAAGTGGGTTATTTTTGTAAAAGGTTAATTTTAATAACCTCGGAACGGAGAGTACTCAAGCTTACCTGTGTTATTTCACGCAACCCGTTATCGGAACTCCGCAGCCGCGCAAAATTATGAACTCCCAAACAAACATAGAGTTAGCTCCACCCTGCAGTTTTAATTGGCTTTTATAAGCGCTTAAACCGAGTGATTAATGAGATAGAAACCAAAAGGGAAAATCTCCACAGCGCTGATTCCTGTTCTTGTCGAATTTTTTGTCGGACGCTCCGCTCGTCTCGGGATAAGGACATCGCCTCACGGGTCAGAGGGATTTAAACAACATCGTTATTAACGCCCGATTTAAAACGTGTTATGACCCGGTTTTATTGCGTCTTTACACGATGATGTTTAGATAGATAGGGAAGAAGTTTGACTACGTTTGACTTGAAAAGGCTTTTTTTAACTTGGATTGTCCGAACTAAATGTCCGTCTCAAAACATTACGTAAGAAATTTGACCATGCTTTACTGGAAAAGGATTTTTTGACTTTGATAGCCTCGACTGAGTGATCTTTACAGAATTTAAGAAAGTGAAAGCTAGGCAGGCAAAACACACTTTTAATACTTTGATTATATAGGCACTTCAAATATCAGGTTTATTTCCCTTTTTTCAATCTCACCAAACTAATTCTATTCCTCAAAAAGTTCGTATGCCTCCCAACTGATTTGTTCACGCACGAATTCTGATGTACCTCATTCCAATGTAGCGGATCCGAGCTAAGTAATTAAAAGTATAGTTAAGTTAAGTATTATAATTATGAATATGCAAAAATTACTCTGTCCGTCTATGTTTCATTTAATAATACAATACGAGTTCTCTATGCAGCGTGAAGTGACGTACCTATAGCCAAAGATCCCCTCCGATTTCCGTATCATAACCGCGATATACCCGAGTATCCGAGTATCGGCCGGCATCCATCTTGCGCTTGACAGTTTCATCTGAACCGTTTTCGCGCCGCCGAAGCTTGGCTCGGAGATTTATGGTGTGCAGAGTCACCAGCTTACAGGGTATGATTCGGACTCTTCTACCGTGATCGTCTGCCTATTGCAATTTAGTACTCACATTGGTCAAGCTACACCTGAGTCGCCGAGAGTACCTATGCAACTTTGATGTTTTAAATATATAGATTGAGCGTCGCCCTACAATGAAAATAAAAAAAACAAGGCAACATTATCAAGCATGTGTGCGTGCAGGCGATGTTTTCCCGTTCATTTATTGTCTGTGTGTGCGTAATGTGTGCGTAATAATATAAAAATTGTGGCTAACAGTTAGCCACAATTTTTTGACACGTTTTTGCAGATTCTAAGTTCCATCTAGATATTTAAAACATCTTTGCTATGCAATTATGTTTCTCCGCTAAAATCAAATTTATTACGTGTGCTCAGAGTTCAGTTTAGCTTGTAAGCAAAATTTACTTAGAGCATTTTAAATTCTAGACGCAATCTGTAATGGAGGTGTCTTTAAAGTACGGAAAGCTAGTATTTGTGTGGGATGCGAAAACGAATTCCATATCAAACGCGAATGCAGGATAGGTAGGTATAAGGTATATAGATTCTAAGTAGTTCCTACAACAATCATTAGGTCAGCTTTATTAGAGTTTAGTAGTTACCAAATGAGTAGGAGGAGGTTAATTTGACTGTATCTTTTAATCTCTGTTACCTGAGAACTTGGCACTGCGTGAGCCGATTTTGACAGTTATTTTTTATAGAAAAGCTATCTGATCGGATGAACGATATCTGATAGAATGTTTTTGAGGTATTCTCCATAATTCGTATTTAATTTATGATCATAACTCATAACTATTGACTTTGTATTTCGATTTTTATAATTCTTTTGTTCAAAAGTGATGGTGTTTCTTCTTATCCTATATGAATTTGAGCGACATCGGCATGTGGTTTTTGAGTTATCCCTACTGATCAAGATTAAAGTCTGTTATTTTTTGTAAAAGTTAGTTATTATACTTCATACTACTTACTAACCCAAGATAACGCTGACAGCAGTGGAATATTAATATTATGGATGGTACGCATTATAATGGATGTTCCCGCAAGAATGACAACTTTTACTACGGAAGAAAGTATTGTACCTACGTATCTCTCCAGCCTCCTAACTATGCCTTTACATCGTTTCGGTATGCCGTGGATGAAGGACAAACAAATAAACTCACTTTCACACATTCCTTTGGATTTAATATTTTAACTAGATGCTGCCCGCGGCATGGCCCGCGTGGACTTTTAACCAATTTTTCAAGCAAACTTTCACTCTTAAGTTAACCCCATTATTATTATTATACAACGTAAAATAATTACAAAGTCATGGTCACATTACACCCATGTGCCCATACTATGTGAAATAGGATAAACTAACGCAGTAGGGTGTTATGGAAAAAGGATAAATCATAATACAATGGTATTATTGACACAGTTTGTGGTGGAAATTTAACGGTGGCTAACACTTTGTTATGTTGGATGTTTGAATAAGCTGTAGGTATTAGTCAAGTAGTTTGAACATTCAACTCCTGAACAGAGAGGCCCTGGTTCAAATCCTGCACACACCTCAAATTCTCAGAAATTGAGCTTATTACAAATAACATGTAAAGGGTGATTGACACAACAGTTAAAACAACTAATTCATAGGAAATATTAATTGTCGAGTCTAGAAACTTCTTGATAAAGAAAAAATATGAATATTAAAGTAGTAACTCTAACTTTTCGCAAAAAAATTTTTCAAATTCATAAGTAGAGGTAGACCAAAAACTATCCGTCAGATTTCGCTCTTTGTATGGAATTAGACGACAAGCAACAGCTTTCGATTACCTAATATGAGAATTATACAAATAAAAAATACTAACTCAAAACTTATGAGGTTAAGACCATAAATTAAATATGCGTTATTAAGGATAACTCAATAACTGCCCGTCAGATGTCACTCAAATTGATCGGGATCAATCGGAGGGCAAAACCACTACCGCAAACCAAACCTAAAGCACTACCTTTCAAATACAAAAAAGATATGAAAATCGGTTCCACTAGGTGAACACATTTATGAGGTAACACACATAACAAAAAAAACCATACAAACGAATTGAGAACCTCCTTGTTTGATCGGTTGATAAAATATTACCTAGTATTGATTTGCTTGCGAATTGACATTGCTTCACTTGCAGCGTGTAACGTGTTTGTCGACGAGTCACTACATAGTATAAAACAAAGTCGCTATTTTTGTCCGTCTGTTTGTTTGTCTGTTTGTCTGTATGCTTAAATCTTTAAAATTACGCAACGGATTTTGATGCGGTTTTTTGTAATAGGTAGAGTGATTCAAGAGGAAGGTTTTTATGTATAATACATGCATATATTCCCACGAGAACGGGATCCACGCGGGTGAAACCGCGGGCGGGCCGCTAGTTATCAATATTGCAAGCTGACCGACCGTACGAGTAACTACTAGGAGCGCATTAGCACCATAGAGTGCAGCTTGAATAAATCCTGTCGATCCACTTACAGAGCCCCTACAACATCGCTTGTCACCTCTGTCGGCCTACTTACCACACATAATTATGACAAAGAAGATTAGCTCGCAACTGTTAGCGGTAACGCGCTTAGTTATACCTTCTTTCGTCTTATTAGTATAATTACTTGTAGCGGCGCGCATTCCTGCAGTAACATGAGCGCGCGCCTCACATGATATGCTGACCATAGCATTACACCACATGCACCGAGCAAAGTAAACAATAGATAGTAAAGATTCTACAGTATCTAACATATTTACAAATGGTCCGAAGTTAAAATTTTGACCGCGGTCCCCAGGCAGTGACATCACCTGGCGGGAGATCTCCCCTTTTCCTCCACATACTTATGATTTTTTGAATTTTGTAGAACACGAAAGATCGGGACTTAGTCTTGGCACTATAGTTTGGATTCTAGGAAATGAGACAAGAAAACAAAAACGATATTCGATTTTGATCCGTATACCTAAGTCGTATCATTATAATTCTATGGTTCATTAACCAACTTCAAATAAAGTAGGAGGTTTGAGTTGAAAAAAATCTGACCTATTCCGATCTAATACCAAAAAACTAATACCACTGGTATTAGTTTATTATCCCAGTGAATCTTATTAAACTTTTTAATTTACAATTGAATGTTTCTGAAATTATTCAGCTGTGGTATCAGTAAATGAAGCAAGATGAAAGCATTAGGTATCTGACAGACAAACTGCAAACCACAAACTTTTGTCAACAAGATCAAAATAATATGATTATCGTAATTAATTTTTAATTTTAATTATTGTAAAGAGAACTTGTACGGTTAACGTTATCCGTCAAGTTGCGATAAATTAAACTCCGCTACGACAAATTAAGGTACAATCCTGAAACGTACTCGATCACGATTCAGGTTTCAAGTTTGCATCAAATGTTTCAAACACAATTTGCCGTCACGCTATATCACTGCCAAAGTTATAGACATAAAGTTCAATTTCGAACGTACAAGTTATTTATACAGACGAAAATCAAAACCCGCAGATTACGAACGAAGTATTCTCAGGATTTTATTACTTGCTTGTGATTTGAGGGGGAAAATGGCTGTGTATGTTTGTTTTCCAGCCGAGCGGCGCGATGTAAACAAGTGTGACGATAATAAAACAAATTTGACGATATATTAAATTACAGATATAAAAGCTGATTGTACCCGGAGGAGTTTGCAACGCATCAATTTGTTTACTTGACTAATCTCTTATATTACCGAAGCCGTATAATGTAATCTCATTGAAGGTAATTGGGTGGGCTTGCTACTATTTTACTGGTAAAGTCGTTGGTGCTTGCTGGTCTTTAACTTAAAATAAATAAATCAGTACTTCCAAATAGTCACAAATAGTTAACAATTTTAAATAAAAAAAACGTTCGGTTACAATAGGAAAAATTGTACTTAGGTACACAATTTTATTGTAATGCGAAGTAGTTAATTAAAAGCAGAGTGAGTAACAGAATCATCATCATCTCAACCCATCATGGCCCACTATTGAGCACGGGTCTCTTCTCAGAATGAGAAGGTTAAGGCCATAGTCAGTAGTAAGAGAGTACTAGGTAAAAATTGAATTGACCCACGATTGTGAATCTCTTCTCTTCTGTGCCGCGACTACTGACATACTGTAAACCCAACTTAAGACTGAAACGAAAGAGGCGCTGTCGGACGCATTTGACATTCATTTGACCAATCATTGCACACTAGTAACTGACAGATGAATGACCACAACGTACTTATGAATGACTTTTCGTTAGTTCCAATTATTTCCATTTCAGAGATAAGTTGGGCGCACTGTAAGTATGTATAATTTAAGTGTTATCGATTTTTCATCGCGTTACATACAGATACTGTAACAAATACACATTCCTATACGAAATAGAACTCAACTCTAAACTCAATCAAAATTTATACGGATCACAAGACAGGTGTCTCACCACCGGCGAGTAGTGAATAACTATCGGCTATTGTTTCACTCAAGAAACAGAAGAGAGAATTTCATATCTTTCAGTGACAAAACAGCCGATAGTTACCTACTTACCACGCCGGGGTTGAGACGTCTGCTTAATCCATTGTTTATGAATTATAGGCTTATTACACCATCCTAAATTTAGTCACCTAAATCTGGAGGGCTACTACGAAATCCGAACTACTAACAACGTACGAAGTTCGATTTCGAAACCTCACACGTCAGTTTCATACAATACAATTTTCTTAAACGAAACGACTGACGTGTGATGTTTCGAATTCGGTTGTTCGTAGTTCGGATTTCGTAGTATCCTCCTGATTTAGATGACTAAATTTATGAACGTGTAATAAGCATATTACTATTAACAAGTGATATAATTTTTACCCAGTCAGATCGACGGAACATCGTCTGTGTCAGCGAGAATGTCGCCCAGCACAATATTTTCCGAGCCCAATCAAAATCGGACGCACTACATCGTTTGAAGCAATTTTATAAAACAAAATAAACCATTCGCGTTGCGTAGCCGCGGCTCGTTTATTGACACGGAATATTCGCGTCCCGTCACTCCGCTTAACGAAGCCGGTTAACGAGTTGCTGGACATCGATCACTATACACGCTTATGCCATGCTTGGTAGCACGCGTGTATAGACGACTTATACCGCACGCATCAATCTGCAATGCGTACAGTTTGAACGTACATTGGCATGTGTGAATGTCGATCGGAAATAAATGGGTAACGTAGTCATCTGCATGTATGATGACTACTCGTATTGAGACTTTGTTACTTTACTTCTTAAAGCTAAGGAGCGACACCGAAAACATTCCGCTAGGTTTGATTGTATCTTTTGCAAACTGTCGAATGTAGCAAAATCCAATACGATAAAAAATAATGATGTTAGGTCAATGCGATCAAAATCTGAAATAGGCTTTATGCTGGGTCCTGTTCAAGTTTCTATTCAAAACATACATAAGCGATTTTTCTTCATTTTCTATTATCAAGCATGCAGATATTGTTCTAAGACGTCATTAATATTTTAGTCAAGCAGATATAAGATAATAATAATAATAACAACGCCCACACTCATATCCCCACACCAGGATCCCCTGTGTCGTGGGTGCCAAGGCCAACACACAAGACAAGGACACACACCCAGACTGGGAACGGAAATTTACTCATTCTCTAAATTTCCGCCTTGCTGGGAATCGAATCCAGGACCCTCGGAACAGCGATCCGGCATGTTAACCATTGCGCTATGCAAGTCGTCAAAATCATTAATTATCGTTATTTATCCATGTTTTTATTTGACACATTAATAGAATTTCGCAGAAGTTCGATGTTTAAAAACTAGTACCTACTTCAAATGAAAAGTACGGAGACCAAATAATTTTATTTGTCGTCGCTACCTTGGTACATACAATCCTCTAAGTGGAGTTGTCCAACGGTAAACGTTGTGGAAACGAGCGGCGTGATGGATGATGACAGATGGCCCACGCTGGCGCTGGCGGCGCTACACGAAAACTAAGCCGCTGGTCACTTCGTGGAACCCGCTCTATTTGCATTCCACACAAATTACAGCTTTCTGCCTCTGTGATTAAGGCATATTGCCGATTGATGGCGAGATTTTAAAACGTCGTAAGTAAATTTTGCTTACAAGCTAAATTAAACTGTAAGTACACGTAATAAAGTTTTTAGTGGCAAGAAGCGATTCCACATGCCCGACGATTCGGGAATAGTTCCATATTTTGAAGGTCAAATTATATAAGTTAGTGGTTGAAATAGCATGTTTGGTACAAGTATAATGGACGATATATTAATAGTGTTGAATGAAGGTATTATTAACCTAATGGTGACACAGAAAACTTTGAAGGTTTACAAAGTAATGTCAATAATTTATGGTCGGTATGTTTGTACCTGTACATAAAAGATTGTAAAGAACGCTAAATTTTTCTTTTTCAGGGTCGTCGCATTGAATAGGTATGAATTTTTTTGTTCAGACTATTGTGGTGTGCGCGGTTTAACTTATCGCTAAAGCCTGTGACAGAAGTTTGAATTGATGGTAGGAGTATTACCTTTCAGACCTCTATATTTACATTTTTGTCTGTATTTCCAAAATCCAAACCGCTAAGATGTCTACGAATTCGTTTTATTGAAACCGTTGTAATCGTTTACAGTTTTAATTACCGTTGAAAACAGTCTTGAGAAGCTTCAAAATACTTGAAAATTCAATAATATTCAATCGCAAATCAATATTCTTATCAAAGTCAAATCCAAATCGTCTAATAACCCGTTCAGTTAAGCGTTAATCTCTTACGTACGTGCGCACTCGAGGAAAAAATATTTGAACGAAGCAAAACGTACGTGCCGCGGAGACGCAGCAAACGAGCCGGAAAACCCATTTGTGACACCTCGATCATGTGGGACCTCCTTCGACGCCCCCCAATAAAGGCAATATCAGATCATAACCGAGTAACCACATCGACCTGATCCGTTAAACGTGGAACAAATTCGCCGCGTCATACCCACAACAGCAATCCGCGGAGGGCGAGAGAGGTCTGATGACGTTGGACAAGTCTTCTCGACTCGACCCTGGGGATGCCAGCCAATGTGATGCTGCCTTCGGCAGAGGCCACGTATTAGATTCTGCGGCTGTAATGAGTTGGGGAATAAATACTGTTAGAATTGGCGCCGAACGCTATGATTCGTTTCGTTCTGTAACTTAATTTGCGGTAACGCTTGATTGCGTTGAACTGCGCCATGTTGTATCATATACGGAGGCATTTTCTTTACTTTTAGAAGAAAAACTTTTTAACATGCTCAAAGATAAGTTAGAAAATACCTTTAACAAAAACGAGTACCGGTTATAAAATGAGAACATTATCGACGTAGACGACGTCAATTAGATACACATTATTAAATATAAGTAACTCATAAGCTACTCGTCAGGCGTTGCTCTAATAAAATCAATCGATAATCTAATCTTGCCGAAAACACACGTTAAGCACTAGGCTTCAAAACAAATTATATTTATTAAAAATCGGACGTAACGACCATAAACTACACACTATAACTTTTTCATCAACACCGTCTCAGAATGCATTATTATAGAATAAGACTCCTATTCAGGGACTAGGATGGTTAGTTCAGACAGCAGATGGTATAAGAATATTAGTTGATTAGTTTGTTAATAAGTGTGAGGACAAGGACTGTAAGTGATAGTTATTCCAATTAGTTCATGTTAGTAGGTAATAGTGCAGTTAGTAATTGTTAGAATGAGCTCGTCTCAATTCAGTCACAGATGCGACCCCTGAGGGCTGAGATGGTCGCCTCTAATACAGTGTAACCGGTCCCACAACGTTCTAAATGGAACTCAATTGTTTTTAAAATAATTTGCACGATAAAATTATACTAGGTACCGTGACAAGAGGTAATTCTCCCATAAAAAGGTAAGCTACAACCCACTAATGGCCCACTACTGAGCACGGGTCTCTCCTCATTACTGAGGAGGCCTAGAGCATACTCCACCACGCTGTTCCAATGCGGATTGGTGGAAGGGTTAGTGGCCAACCCAGTGTCGAAAGTTTTCAAGCCGCCCGAAGGCCTCCGACATGGCTTAACGACTGCTATCAATCGATAACAACCGGGACCGACGGCTTTACGTGCCCTCCGAAGCACGGAAGCGCTCAAGATACTTATTTAGCCACTAGCGGTCACCCATCCGACTACCTTAGGATCGACGCAAGCCGCCGGGCTATGAGCGCTTCAAATTCTCCCTTACTGTGGTAATACGCAATGTGGTAGTTTGTAAGTTTTTTTATACATTATATAGTATCATTGTATTTTTGTTTATTAACCTGTATGTATTAGTTTGTTATATTTTTATGTGTGTATTTTACTATGGGCCTTAGTTGCCTGATAATAAAGTTATTTGAATTTGAATTTGAATTTGAATTTGAATACTATCGCGGGTGAGCTCTAGGCTCTACAACCGTTAATTTTTTCAAAGGTGTGTCTTCACAATCAGCAACGTGGTGCAAGTAGCCTATATCCTTTTCACGACCAGAAATAAGACAATAAGCAATAAGACGATGAGAGTAATGGGTTGGCACGATGAACTATTTCCCCACACCCAGCTCTCCCGTGGGACAAACGGCTTCCTATTGCCCCGCTATCGATAATAAACTGAACGCAATACACGTGCCCTGATTACTTAATTCCGACCAAATAATATTATTCCTCTAATATCGTTTTTCCTTGCGTCTATTTTAGAGAACCAAAACAGGTAATAATATTTTTTGTTGTTGATATGAGTATAATACAACATGTGAGATCATAACATCTATACCTGTAACAATAACTAAAGCAGGGAAAACATATAAAGAGGGTATTGTTTACACATGACAATGATTGTTGAAAGGAGAACGATTTTGGCCGATACCTTTTCTCGTGCTGCAAGAGTTCTCCAGAAATATCGATTTTATTTTTTAATCTTACCAACCTCTAAGGACTAGGATCAGTTTTTGAAACAGGGATTTTTTTGAGATGTAATAAGTAAGGAAACAAACGGAACTAGGCACTAAAAGGAAACAAACGAGTTATGGTAGACGGCTAAAAGGTGATAAGAGCCTAGCGTTCACCCGGGGTAGTAGGTACCTAATAAAATAGGTGAGTCAGGTAGATAAGATAACACTGTCCTAAAAAATTGTAGCACAAGCTATCAACGGCGATTGTTGTAACAAAAGCCCGCAGAATCCTTTTAACAAAAAAAAATATTAATCGAACAAATCATTACCAGAATATTCCGCTTTTCATACAATGAGAGATTCCTTTTTAAATGTTTACTCTATAAGAATCGAGTAGGCGACAGGTATGTAGTTGATTCAACGATTATGGCGTATATCGATTCAATCACGAAGTAATCGCGTCACTCGTCGCGTTGCCAACGGATTTAAAAGGATTTGCTTAAATCTTGACTAACGTGGGATTAGCTCATGAGCAAAATACACTCGATTATACTTTTATTCAATTGAAAAAAGAACGAAGCCGCGAGGGTATAAGCACCCCGTCTTTTGTTCGACGGACCCTGCTGAAATTTTACACGCGTCGATAAATTTTAAAATGATGTGAAAATTTTTTGTATCACTTTGTTGGCGCCAGAGTTTTATGTTATGATAGACTTGAGAACTTCACACATTATAACGACAACAATTTAAACATACACACTGTGGGATACACACAAGCGAACAGTATCATCCTCAAAACCTCTAAAGAAAATCTGTGAGCGAGCCAAGCATACAATAATATATGGGTACATAGCCGCGTGTACAAACCCTGTTAGTTTTGTCGTTGAGGACCCAATGGCGCAATGGTTACACGCAGGATTGCTATTCCGAGGATTCCCGGTGAAGCGTATTTTTTTTATGGAATTAAGATAGCAAACGAGCATGCAGCACCACCTTCCGCTGCCGCCCATGACAACTGTGACCGACCCAGAACTAGACTCAGTGAGTCTCGTTCTAATTCGGTCACAGATGCGTTGCTACCCCTGAGGACTGAGATGGTCGCCTCTAAAAAAGTGTAACCGGCTCCACACCTTCAATATTCAAATTTCAATTATGAGTTTTTAATTTTCGTTCTCGGTCTGTGTGTGTCCTTGTCTTGTATGTCCTTGGCACCACAGGGAATCCAAGTGTTGGGCTATGGAGTGTGTAGCGTTATTTATTTTATTATTTATTTATTTATTATAGGATAATTTACTTGTTTAAATATATCTACTTAATAACAGTTGAAATGTACATTATACTGGGTCGGTTAGTACAATGTTAATGTTGCGTCTAAGATAGATCTGTGATAAATCATCTGCCTTTCATCTAAAGATAATGTGTAGAATAATAGTTTTTCTATTTCTTTTTACGAGTAACACTAAAATTATTTGGAAGACTTGAAAGGAACCTTTTTACTTTACTGCGCGACGCAAAGGAGAATTGTGTGTTAATCAGCTTAAGGTTTAGACAAGTGTCCCACCACGCGCGAGCATCCCGGCTATTTAGTCGCTTAAGACACGTACAATAGCTGATATGACATTCCGTGTAAAGAAAGAGACGCATAGTCAGCGAGCTGTTCTCACCGCCGCGCCGGCGACTACTCGCTCGTATCTGCATCTCTTTTGTTCACTCGGAATGTGATGTTTAAGTCCCTGTCTTAGGCGAGTAAATAACCAACAGCTACTCGCTGGTTGCTGGTGGTCGAACACCTGCCTTAAGCTTTTTATGTGTAGATTTCGTACCCACACGGATTTTAACAATTGACCTTTTTATCTTATTATTATTTTGGCTTACATTGGCTTATTTATTCTTATTGCTGAAGTTTATTTTTGTAACATAATAATATTCGAAACATGACTTTAGTAACAAAATTGAATTAAATTAGACCACAGTTCAACCTTATATTGTTAGCGAGAACTTTTAATTCAATAAGCACAACTTAAATTCGCATCGAACCATAATCCACATAAAAATGGCAGCCGGAAAACCGCTCGTAAAGCACTAGTCTTACCGCAGAAGTTCAACGAGGCAACGCGAGCAAATACTGTCATTCGTTTTGAGTTCACTTCAACATACCTAAAGAACAAAATAGCGCGATGAAACCGAGATATTGTGAAATATTTTAATTATTATTGATCAATAATGCCGATATTCTTAATTCTTCCTTCGCAATTTCATCCACAGTTATTATTATTTACCTTTTTGTTTTTATTTAAAAGCAAGGCTTGTTTGATAGGAGTTGGTCAATCACAACTTAAGCTCTATAAAAAAATTACCGGAGTGCGTCGGAAGGAGGGTGATGTTTTTCAAGTGTATGTATGACTATTTCTAAATTAAAACCTTTATATTCTATCATGTAACGCTTATATTACTGTTTTAACACAAATAGTCAAATCAAAAAGCGTACCAATTCAAACCGTCGGGTTTTTTGTCTTTATAATTATTGAGTTATTCAGATAAATAATCGCTTTTCGTAAACTCGCTCGCGATGAGACCAAGCGATAATTTGAACAGTTTAGAATAGTTGTGCACAGCAACTATCGGAACAACCAAAGGTAAATAATTCCGAGCGCGAAGGAAAAACGCCGACAGAAGAGAAGAAACACGTGGCCACGTTTTCAACTTCTGGCCTACAACTATTTATTTATCATGCCCGTAGGTGTCCTGCGACAAGCTTATCTTGGCACATTGAATATACCTTATTTCTAAGGTAGTAAGAGTCAGATTCCTATCACCAAGATCCAACTACTTCGGCCGAATCTGGCCTGCGCTCCTCCCGAACTTAGCAGCAAATAAACATATTTCGCCAAGTTAAGGTACCGCTAACACTCTGATTCGCTATAAATATTCATTGTATAATGCGAGTTTGTTCGGAATAACTTTGTAAGTTAAATAGTAAAATTCATGATGAGAAAGTCCAATAGAAGTTACCACCGCGGCTTAGCTTCCCGGCGAGAGATATCTTTACCCGGATTGTTGGAGCACATGTTTACCAGAATTCCAGATGATCCTTAAATTATTTTACATTTTGGATCACAATAATTTTATTGTATGATTTGAAAATACTTCTATTTAATGTCTGTAAACATACTGAAAAATTTACCTTCCGGAAAATGGGCGTTGTTTTTACACCCGGTAGAATAATCCATTACCATTGAGTAATGCTATAAAGTGAATGTTCTGCCCTTTATAATTAAACCCTTATAATGAAACTTTATAATGAAACTAGAGATGCAGTTTTCGTACGCCAGGGGATATAATATTAAGAATACAATTTGGTGAAGTATTGTGTGGAAATCTGCAGTTGCATGCCTTCCATACTGTTCCAATAAACGTGTATCTATACTTGGCCAGTGTGGTGGACTATGGCTTGACACCTACCACAGTGAAAGAACACCCGAAATCAGCGGTATCCGTACTAAAGAATGATTTACATGGCTCAGTATAACGTGTACAACTTTACAACATCGTACACAAAAGTGTAAAGAAGCAGCCACACTGCGCAGCCGTTAAACGGCCAATTTAAATAAGGGGCATGCGTGCGGCAGCCGCTTGCTAAACTTCACCGCTTAACTTTACCCTCTTTTATTTAAGACGCTGTTAAATTTCAGAGCAGGCCCTCAGTACCCGTGCGAGAGAAATATTGCTGTGTACCATATTCTATTACAATACACTCGAGCATACATAAGGTGAGGTTAATCGGTGAAAAATGAAACTTAAGTTTACAACTTACCAGCACAATACAATTTTATTGGAACGTTGTTTTCAATTGTGAACTTGACACGCTCGGTATAGATCGTGACAAAATATTGCCATCCTTTTTACTTATCTAAGATTTATTTGACATTTAAGGTAGAACTTGAAGTTGACCGGTGCTGAACAGTGGTTCAACTAGTTAATCAAAGCAGAAAATGTTTTAAATGAATATCGACGGAACCCCTTGTCGTGGTCCCTGTTTACGCATGGTTCTAAAACAGTATGACCTCACCTTTACCAAACCAGAGTTTGTAGACTTAATAATAATAACCGGTATCTACTTAAAACGTCGCTTGTCTGATCGCCCATCACCTATTCATTTAAAGAGAAGTTAGAGGGGGTGGGGCAGAGGGGTAGTCACTCACACTAATTCTAGGGTGAAGTTGGGTTTTACCATAGATGTCCAAACCCAACTCGATTACAGGATAACACGTGGTAGGTATGGATTAAAATAATTAGTAATTCATTAACAAATAGGTAATTAACGCCACACAATATTGACCAGTGCGACCACTTCGTCAATTTCCTCGAACTATTTTTTATAATTATGCCCTCAGACCAATAAACTATAGACGGCGTGCCGTGAACAAAAGCGTGAAGCCGGCAAAAGTGTGCCTAAAACACACACGGAACCAATAGAATGCCCTATGTTGACGGTTTGAACTAGAACAAATTGAAACTTTATTTTTTGGAACACCAAGCTTCATTCATTTTTTATTATTTAAAACACAAAAGTCGTTTTGGTGTAAGTGCCGCCGTGTGTAGGTATTACAAGGCGAGGCGTACTTTTTGCCGGCTTCACGCTTTTGTTCACGGCACGCCGTCTATAGTTTATTGGTCTGAGATTATACCACATTTGAATTCTCTCTACATTCGATCACTGGAAATATAAAGTTAATCATTAATTCACTGTCGTCGCGCGGTCCACTATTTCGGCGCAATACAAATTCACCTCAATACACATCAACTTGACAACTTATTCACGTCGTGTGCGAATGTTTGGAACTCAACCCGTAAAAGGATAAAGAGTATCGAAAGCTCACAACGAAAGTCAAAAGCAACGGCGAATATCACTACATAGTATAAAACAAAGTCGCTATTTTTGTCCGTCTGTTTGTTTGTTTGTCTGTTTGTCTGTTTGTCTGTATGCTTAAATCTTTAAAATTACGCAACGGATTTTGATGCGGTTTTTTGTAATAGGTAGAGTGATTCAAGAGGAAGGTTTTTATGTATAATACATGCATATATTCCCACGAGAACGGGATCCACGCGGGTGAAACCGCGGGCGGGCCGCTAGTGCGTTAATAAAACGATCACGGGGAGCTGAATATATGATACTAACGATGCGCCCCTGCGTGATATAATAATGAGTGATAAAAACACAAATGTATTGCTGAATCCAGAATATATATTTTTATGCAATGACAGTTTTTATGAAAAAAAAACATGAAATTTTAGTGCGGTTTTGCCGCGTATCCAATAAAAATGGCGGCGTAATAACAAGAGAATAACTGAGACTTGAGCGTTAACAGTTGAGCAGTGAATTGCATGTCGGGACGAGCTCACACTGAACTTCCAAGTAGGCTAGACACGTCGTATAGCGGCTATCAAATAAAACATAACGACAGCGCGGAACCCGCTAACAACCACTAAAGCTATTTAAAACTTTCCGCTAGCATTCGGTATTATCACGGGACTTAGAAACTCTTGCGCGGCGGCGGGCGGTGGCACGCCGAGACTGGAGCTGGAGCCAACACGAAGAACATACTAAAAATTGAGTTGGAAGATTTAAACGAACTTGTAAACTTTAATAGTGTACTATTTGTATTGCTGAGTGACTATTGTTGCGCAGAAAAATGAAGTAGCAATACGTCTGGTACCGACTCTGGGAATTCTAAAAGTGACTGCCGTTTTTGTATGATTTTGGTTAAAGGTGTCAATGAATCGGCTTTAGTGAGTGGCTGAAGTAATTAAATTAAAGCGATTTGTAAACATTAGTCTTGTTACTTGTGTCAATCATAATCTGTTATTGTAGAGTCGTAGTATTGTACATACATGGATTCATAAAATAGTCTTATAAATCTTCCTTCGGGTTTTGTATCTACTAAAATAGACTTTACGGACAATATTTATACGTTTTATGTCATTTCTCATTCAGTTCTGTTAACGAGTAGGTACGGATGATTTTAGCAAATTTGTACAGCATAAATATAATATTTTGAATGAAAATATGTACATATTTACGCTATACAAAAGCAACCACGGTACAGTGACACGTACTTTCCATATTACCTCATGCACCGGCGAAAGCAGCTTTTACGTATTACTATAATATTTATTGAAATATTCTGGCCGTATAGCGTAATAAGTTCATAATTTATTATACATCAGCTATACAACAATATTGAAGGGGAATTAGAAATGACGAAATTGGGATAAACTTAACTTTATTCATTTCATTGTTATATTGTTTACCTACTCCAATTACCTCTTCAGTTAAAAATAAGAACGATACACATTCATAGCCCCACACTTGGATCATTGGCACTAGGGTGCCATGAACATGGACAACACACAAAATAGACACACGTCCAGACTAAGAACGGAAATTTAAATTCATCATTCTAATTTCCGCCTCACTGGGAATCGAACCAAGGACCCTCGAAACAACGATACGGCGTGTTAACTGTTAACCATTGCAACACTCAGGTCGTCTTTCAGTATGCCCACCGAGAAATGCCCGTCCATTTAAACTGCATTAAAATTGTAAATATAGTTCAGTAAGATAAAATGACTAAAACCCCCAGGAGACGAAATGCTAATGATTTAGCCTGAACAATTGTTTTTACAATTCAAATTTTCTTTCATCGTTCTTTTCTATCACCATCAAAAGCTTCCTTCAACATAGTATTACTATGAAACAACGTATACGTATCTCACAATCAATGAATTGTAGCATCGATAAAACTGAACGTAATAAGTAACGTGGCAGCGCAGGAATAGCGGTAAAAGTGCAATGGACATAAAAACTAAATTGGGTTGCGCGACTGTCAGCTGTTACCCGATAAACGTGCGCTGCATGCGCGGACCATCTCGTCCGATGCGAAGCCAGTTCGGCTGCGCTATTGAGACTTTTTTAGACTATTTTAGAGGTCATGTTAAGTAGGTTTCTAGGGGCTGCAAAGCATTAATGACCGAGTACAGTAAGGTCATTTTGACTAGGCTGATGTGAACTTCGTTTTCCGAGATGTTTGCGCAGGCAGTAACTGACCAATCAAAACACAGCGGCCATGACAGTGTGTTGTAATGACAGTGCTACTTCGTATTGGCCATGGACGTATTTACGTCCATGGTATTGGATAACTAACCTACCGCCCGCACTCCCCGCCTCCTACCACCATTTTGGCCTTAAAATCGACATCTGCGCAGCCACTCGTAGCCAACTTCATATCAGTCGAGTTAAAATGAAGTATTTGATAAGCTTGATAAATTGCGCAAAGCGTGATTGATAAAAGTTAAACAAGCTTTTGAGTATCTAACCCACTTCAGAGTATATTCTAGAACAACAATGCAAATGTAAATATCTCGAGTTGAAAGTTGAAACATTTATGCAGCATTTGCAGCCGTCTGTTGCTGAACCGCTTTGTACAAGCGCCTCGATTCGCTTCAAAATACCTATTGCTTGTAATAACAAATAGTAGCAACACCCGAAACCGTAATTACAAATTTTTAAACGGTATTAACTTTGTCTTTAATTGAGGCTAATATCTATAAGTTTTTATATGCCAATTTATAGGGTTAGTGTAGTAGTATGCAGCAATCTATGTAAAACTAAAAATGAGAACCTGAAAATAATAATGATAATAAATGTAGTAAAAGTCATAAACTAGTACTAGACAAGTACAAGGCACGTCATTCTCCTCCTCAATTTAAGGCCGTTATCTTCAAATCGATGGTATAGGGGAGAGAGGGTGTGCAAAACAGTTTTGCACGCGGATGAAAGAAAGAATCAAACGTTTATTCCGCCTTAAGAATAGCAACAACTTAAAATTTTATAGTATCTAAAATTAGAATATACAGTTTGTTTGATTAAGTTTGGAGTTGCAGCTACCAATATGACGGAAAAGGGTCGCACTCAGAAAATGGCGTAGTAAGTGATTTAACTTACTGCGTCCACTGATATTTCATTGCGCCTGTTTATCGCGCTTGCTCATACAGATAACTGCGGCCCTGATGGTGCTTATGTATAAGGACCCTTGTGAGGCCCTTGGCCAGAGAAGTGTTACGCTGATCTAAGGCATTCATTTGTTTTAAAAATTTAACTTGAGGCGCGTCAAAATTTTTAGTCAACCGATTATGATGCAATAATTAATTCAGTGTAATAAATTATTTTGTAATTGATCGCTATATACATGGAAGATATTGTTTCAGAAAAATGATTGTACTTGAGCTTGACCCAGTAGCACCCAAAACAGTCCTTTTTTTTTGTTTTTCCGTAATGTCACCTGCGGTGCGGTGCGGTTGGGTGCGGTTTTCGGTAATACCTATGCTGTGGTAAGGTTTACTTACCTACTTAAGTGTTTGTTTGTGATTTACTAGTTATTAAGTAAATACAACTTAAATAACCTACCTCAACATATTAGCTAAACTCTCTTTAGGGAAAGTACGAATCTGGTATTAAATAAATGGTTTTCTGATATCTTGTTCGATCAAATGTAACATTTCATCGAACTTCTCAGTCGACATTCTGAACGCATTGAACAATCGATCACCATCACTTCTTAAGCGTGGGTACAAGATTTAAATATATTTGGCGTTCTTTAACATCATAATTCTTAACTTTCTTTGACGTACTGGTATTTCTCTTTGAAACGTAATAGGAGATAATATTCTAAAGGAGGCTGAATCCTTATCTCAAATAGTTCTAGACTGAATCAAACTACTGTGAAATGAAGATCAAAAGAAAAGAAACAAACTTTAAATCGCTAATAACTCTGCAAAGTCATTCGTATATTATGTTTAAGTCCTAGTTTTTGGCCCTGACTTACCGCGTAAGAGACAAACAACGACATGATACCGTTAATATCCTATGTCCCATTCTACCGAGCGCTAAACTATCTCCATACCAGTCCTTTAAATTGATTCAATGGTTTGTGGAGGAAAAGGGGAGATCTCCCGCCAGGCGATGTCACTGCCTGGGAACCGCGGTCCGATGGAGCTTTGCCACCAGGTGGCGCTGCGAAGTAAACACATCTCTGTAGCTCCCGTATGCAAAAAATAGAAGAAGTCATTATATTACAAAGTTCTGTGTTCTAAAGTGTAAACAAAAGTTTGATTCGCCACAGTGAGTGTTATCTACAAAAACAAATCTATAGTAGTGCAAATATTTCAAATTTAGTGACAGTGATTGTGACTTGGTATTCTAACTAAAAAAGTTGAAAAAGGCTAGTTGAAACCTGAAACTTGAAGCATCTTAGTGTTGTGATGACTAAAATGAGTACCTAAAACAAGGCAGTAATTTAAAAAATATCGTAAATAAACAGTTAATACTATTTATTACTGAACTTTCCGTTAGGAAAAAATTTGTAAGACTACCAGTGACATCTAGTTAACTGCACACGTAACTTAAGACACATTGAACAACAAAATAGTGTCAATCAAGCTCCATCTATTAGCAAAGCAACAAACGACTTACAGAAACATCATATGATACGCAAATTCGCAAGCAACTATAAGTACTTGCTTAGCCTAACGGTCGAGATTCCGGACGCTAGCGCGTAAGGTCGTGCGTTCGCTACTCACATTGCAAAAATATTTTTTCAATTGAAAATTAGAAATGGAAGAACAAAATATTACGATTAGAAAAAAATCAAACACGAATAACTTATCCGCTCATTCATTATTTGAAGTTGCTAGTACTTCTCCAGAATCGACGCTTATTAGTCCTGTGAGCCTACCAGACTTGTCTTCAATGACAATCAAGGAATTTCATCTCAGTGAAGAAATTAAAAGCTTGACATTAAAATTAGAAAGTGCAAATCAAGAAATAGAAACACTGATTTTAGAGAATGGATATCTACAAAAAAAGATTAATGAATTGGAATTAAAAATTAAATATTTGCTTAATAATTTATGCACAACCAACACACCAAATAAACCTAACTCTCTACGAAACAGCATACACAAAAAGAAGTTAAACTTTTCTTACAGAGAGCAAAAGGATATTTTGAAAGAATCTAATACGGATCTAGTTTCTCCCAGACAAACACTAGTCAAATCAAATAGTACACCAAAGACAGATACATCGAAAAAAAACAGTATATAAGCCTACCAAAGAGAAGATTTGGATTTTTGGAGATCAAAAATGCGTAGGATTAGCATCTCAACTATTGCTAAAAAGACAACACAACTCAATTGTAAAATACACCATGTCTTCTATAATCAAACCCTATGCGACAAGCGATGAAATATTAAGAGGATATAATAATATAACTGTAGGTCCCCATGATAAGATTATATTGTCATTAGGAGAAGATGATTATAGCCCTTTAAAAATCACATCAGAACTGTATAATGCCTTAAAAATATATAATAATAATAAAATTTATGTTATCCCGGTTTTGAATAATCCTCACTTGAATACTAAAAAATTGAATTATGAGCTAAGACGAGTGTGTAATGCTTTCCAAAATTGTACATTTATTGACATTATTGATAAGGATATATATAATAATAGGCAGTTAAGAATTTTTTTATGCACAAAATTAAACCATCTTATAGACTCTATTGACTATGACTACTTTTTTATTCGAAATAGACAGAATTTACACAAAACGACTTATGGAGCAAGGAATACGAGCAATATATACAAATTAGGTTGTACGACCCCGAAAAAAGGTACAATAGAATATTATTTTAAAAGGATGGAATCTAATAAATCTCACTTGCCAAATCCCCAAAAAAGTAATGAAATTGTCCAAAAGGGAACCATTCCGTTTTACTTTCCCAAGGTTCAAAAAACGCATCCAAATCCTACTACTACTACTACTAGCACACCCACAAACACTCTAAATAGGCAGTTTTTTCGTTAGCAAACAAAACACTAATTATTTTAGGGTTCTACACCAAAACATTGCTAGTTTAACATCAAAAATAGACCTCTTAAACATAACGATCGCGGAGCTATATAACGAAGGTAAACAACCCGATGCAATATGTTTAACTGAAACCTTTATCCAAAGAGACTTTGAAAATACTGTTAATATCAAGCATTACTTTATGGTATCGAATTTCTCTAGAAATACTAAACGAGGAGGGGTGTGTATATTACTTAAAAAAGGGATAACTTACAAAAAGCTCCAAATATTAGATAAATTTGCGACCCCTTATATATTTGAATGCTGTGGTGTTGAGATTGTAGGGTATAATTTAATACTCATTTGCATTTACAGAACACCCAAAAGTGACGCAACTATTTTCCTAGATAAGTTGGATAATCTTTTACATAACTTAACTTCTAGATATAAAATGAAAATAATATTAGCAGGTGACACTAACATTAACACGTTAAAAACAAACAATATAACACGTTGCTTTTGTGACATAGTACAAAGTTATAATTTAATCATGCATGTTACCACACCAACCAGACGTCAATCATGCATCGATCACATTATAAGTAACATAAAAGACAGCTCCATTAGCATACTTCCATTAGGTCTATCTGACCATGAAACTGGTCAAATGCTACAGTTTCGAACATCATTTAAAAAATCTCCAAAAGAAACCATAAATATATTCAAAAGAGATTTCAGTAGACATAATATAAAACTATTTAAAGAACATATTAAAAGCTTGACGTTTTCCGAAATGTATGAGAAAAATAATATAAATGATGCGTTTAAAATATTTCACGAACTTGTGTGTTTATTATTTAAACTTTGTTTCCCGAAAATTAAAATTAAAAGAAAAAATCATTACCAAAAACCAAAATGGATCAGCAAAGGCATTAAAATCAGCTGTAAATCAAAAAGTCAATTAAGAATTAAATTCTACAAAAATAAATCAAACCGCAATAAAAGGAAATATTTAAAATATGCGCAAATTCTAAAAAAGTGTATACAAAATGCAAAATTCAATTGTAACAAAAAATACATGTCAAATAACAAAAATATTTGCAAATCGTCATGGAACATAATAAAGGAAGAGACAACTCAAGAAGCATACAATGACATTAGTTTCTTAACACACAACAATACTAAAGTTGAAGATCCCATAGAGATAGCGACATTATTTAATGACTACCTTATTAATATGACCAAAATTCAAAATACGTATAAGCAAAAAACTGATAGACCCAATTTTCTAGGAGATTCAAACTGCTTAATAAAAGAGTCTCTATTTCTCAAACCTTGCTCGGAGGGGGAAATAATAACATCAATAAAATTACTAAACAATTCGAATGCAGTTGGATATGATGAAATCTCAACGAGAGTAATTAAAGAATGTGCGCGTGAACTTGCACCTCTGATATCTTATCTAATTAATCTTTCTTTCGAAGAAGGAGCTTACCCTGAGTTATTAAAAAAATCTATTGTAAAACCAATTCATAAAAAAGGTGACAGAAATTCCATGGATAATTACAGACCAATTACCCTGGTCCCAGTATTATCAAAAATATTTGAAAAGTGTATGTACAATAGATTAATTAATTTCTGGACTAAATTTAATTGTAATTAATGCAAACCAACATGGATTTCAAAAGAATAAATCTACGACATCTGCTGCTTTCTCATTGACTAATGAAATTATAAAAAACCTTGACATGAAAAATAATGTAGTAGTATTATTCCTTGACCTATCAAAAGCGTTCGATTTTGTTTCTCATAAAACATTAATCAATAAATTAGACAAATCTGGAATTAGAGGTCCAGCTCTAAATTGGATATCTTCCTATCTAACCAATAGAACGCAATGTGTAGAAGTTGCTAGAGTAAATAACGAAAATTACCTCATACAATACAAGTCCACATATAAACTTACGGATACAGGTGTACCACAAGGTAGTGTACTAGGACCACTCCTCTTTCTACTATATATAAATGACCTGCCAAATCTAACACCCCATCATAGTGTACTTTTTGCAGATGATATTTCGGTATTAATTGCTGCTAATAAACATGTGGACATGAATATATTTGAATCAGAAATCAACAAAACTATTGACGTAATAATTAATTATTTAGCATACAATAATTTGAAAATAAACTTGACAAAAACTAATTACATACAATTTAAAACTAAAAATATGACAAATATAAACTTAAATATCAAGTATGGACAAGAAAGTATAGCAAAAGTAGAAAGCATCAGCTTCCTTGGTATGAATATTGACGCGAATTTTACATGGGAGCATCATATTATTAAAGTATGTAATAAAATAAATAAATTCAGATATGTCCTGCATCGTCTCCGGAAAACTGCTTCTAGGGAAATAGCACTAATGGCATATCATGGGTATGTGGCGTCAATTTTGAAATATGGTATACTGTTATGGGGAGGCTCCGCTCATGTACATAGAGCTTTTCAAGCCCAAAAAAAATGTGTTAGAGCTCTGGAAGGTCGGCCGCCATATGAATCTTGCAAACCCCTATTTAGTAAGTTAAAAATACTTACATTAACAGGTATTTATATTCTCGAAGCCTGCTCCTTTGTAGTTAAACATAAGCACAATTTTCTAACTGCTAGCCAATTGTACCCAAGAAATACTCGAGATCCTAATCGGCTGGTATTTGGTAAACCACCAAGTACCTCACTCCTCCAACGTAATTCGTACGGAATGTGCATAAGAATATTCAACAAACTGCCAAAAAATGCAAAGACGATGCCTGAAAGGCTACTTAAAACTAAATTAAAGAATTTTCTATTAACCTCAGTATTTTACAATATTCAAGAATTTTTTAATTGTAATGACATATTATTGTAAATTTTAATAGAATTATAAATTTATTGACAATTGAATTGAATAAACTATAAATTTGATAATTTAATAATAAAATATGTAATTTAATAATTTAATGT
The DNA here is from genome assembly GCA_905404135.1 of Hesperia comma. NCBI lineage: Eukaryota > Metazoa > Arthropoda > Insecta > Lepidoptera > Hesperiidae > Hesperia > Hesperia comma. The sequence continues at coordinate 16,732,685 of FR990028.1, forward strand.
AATGACCTTTAATCTAATTTTGTTAGTATAATAAAACTGTATTTTGCATGCCTTATGGTAGAATGTGGAGAACGTAATTATAACATTAATTTTATAAGACCATGTAAACCCACTTTCATGCAAATAAATGAATTTGAATTTGAATTTGAATTTGAATTTGAATTTGAATTTGAATTTGATGTTAACTTCGGACCTTTTGTATATAGTTAGAATATCTAGAATCTTCGATATCGCGATTGAGGATACGTCTCCTGATTGGCCAGTTCAGTATGACGCGTATGACGTAGTCTATTGTTTTACTGCAGTCGTTGCTTGTGGTTGCGTGGTCAGCATAAATGTACGGCGCGCGCTCATATTTCTGTAGGTATCGCGCCGCTACAGGTTTAAGCGTGAAAAGCCAATAGCCAATAGACCAAGCCAATAGACTCACAGACAGACAGAACAGAACTCTTTAAGAATTTATAACCTTAGTAAGGATACCTATAGAAGTACTAAAAGGTATGAGAAACACTATTAAACTTGCAACAGTTTTACGTCAGTCGACGTGTCACTTGAGCTGCCAGCTGTTCTCTTCGTGATATCTTGTGCTGTCTCTTATCCGTTTTGTTATCCTACTCGGCTCGCATAGTAGGTTCTTTCATTATTAATCTGTCTTAGAATTCGATAGCATTCAAATTTATACCCCAGACGACCTGGCTTTGCACAGCGCTTATAAATCCGACACTGCACGTGATTTGAGGTTTGGCGAAAGCTTGCGGATTTCTAAGTCTGAATGTGTTGTATAATAGAACAGTAGGGTAAATTTCAATTATGGCATTATGTAATAAATAGTAAGTAGTTACACAATAAATTGCATTTATGCAATAAATGTCAGTAGTTAATAATCAGGAATCTGGGACCAGAAATTATGTCAATTTTTGAAGAATGGTAGTTTTGGATCAATAATAGCTTCTAAAAGAGAAGCTTTCGTAACATTACTAACTCACATTAAGGGCTGTTATTAACTATTTCTGACATATTCGTCTAACGTAAATAACGTTAACAACATAATATGACGTATAATCTTAGGCCAAGAGGGATTGGTTCGAAATGTTGTAACCATTATTAATTACATCAAATATAGTCTGCCTGAAGACGTAACTCTTGGCAAGGTCTGACTGCCTCGGCGACGGCTAGAGACGGGATGACGTCATGAATCTACGAACACCTAGTATGTGTAAATTACTGTTACAATTAATTCGTCAGACCAACATTAGTGCAGTCTCTCGAGACTTGAGCTAGATTAAGGCCAGAACTAAAATATTGTCTTTCGCAACTCCTGATAGTACTAAGTTTAATGTTTGATTGTTCCTATGTTTATTAACGTCCAAAGTCAGCGTATGGATATTTACCTACTTGTTGTTTAGGCGTTAAAAACTAATATACAGACAGACGGAGAAACAGACAGACTGACAGACAGGCAGAGGTATGTGTTTTTTATCAATATTATAATGTTTTATATGACATTCCTAAAACAGTGTTAAAGCGTTCATTCACGTCCAAGAATATGGTTAGTAAAATTGATTACTAAGTACATATTTTAAGGTGTTATCCTCGCCGTACCTCAGAATGTTTGCTGTATTTCACGATATTATTTGATTTTAATGATAACAGGTGGTAGATACAAGGAGAAATTCGCCTTTTGTATTTATAATGTTTTGCATGTGAGCCACTCGTATTTCGGGTAAGCGGAGTTAACTTCGGGCAATTTGCTAAATGAATACCTAGTGTTACTAATACGAGTAGGTATGTATATCGCTGTCAGTAATGCCGGTATACGACTTTCCAGAGACGGCTACATGAAGCGAGACCTGATCCGTTTAATTACCCTCACTATAGTATACAGTCTAATTCCTTCAAGATCCGCAAGGCGTCTGGCGTAAGAAAAATGAAGGACGCCTACTACTTTTAATAATTATAATTAAGAACGATACATAATAACATCATAATATATGGTAAGCACTGAGTTTTCTTCATTAAATACCATTTCGTATAAATACCTCGTGCCTTCATACAATTTGTTACATAGAGCTAAGCTAAGCTACAACCCACTAATGGCCCACTACTGAGCACGGGTCTCTCCTCATTACTGAGGAGGCCTAGAGCATACTCCACCACGCTGCTCCAATGCGGATTGGTGGAGGGGTTAGTGGCCAACCCAGTGTCGAAAGTTTTCAAGCCACCCGAAGGCCTCCGACATGGCTTAACGACTGCTATCAATCGATAACAACCGGGACCGACGGCTTTACGTGCCCTCCGAAGCACGGAAGCGCTCAAGAAATTTTGCCACTAGCGGTCACCCATCCGAGTACCAACCGCGCCCGCTGTTGCTTAACTTTGTCGATCGTTTAGGATCGACGCAAGCCGCCGGGCTATGAGCGCTATGAATTTGTTACATACTTTATTATTATTTCCTGTCAAAATTTATGTGAACAAACATATTAAATAAAAATAAATAAAAAACAAGCTTACAAGACAACTTATTGTAAGTGGTCTCCGACGCCATTCGTGGACATGTGACGGCCGTGGACGCTCGTATCACCAAAGGCATTATCGATACCTTGCCGGCCGAGAGAGTAGGAAAAGGAAATGAAGGGAATGAGCTCTCAAGCACAGCCGGAACACGACAAGGGCCACTTTTCGCTAAAAACAAATTTATTGCCCGTGCAAACGGATTAATTTTCCTTATAAGCAAAATTTACAAAAAGCATTTAAAATTCTCGCCGTTAATCTACAATGAACCTTAATTAAAGGGGGGGATGGTTGTCATTCGTGTGGGTTGCCATTAAAACGTTAGTTATATGGGCGTTAGTCATCATCAAGCAGGGTCGTGCTTCTGACGCCATAAACCCTGGTCTTCCCGTGTGGGATACTAGACCATCCAATACGATCAGAAATATTAATAATGTAAAAATATTATCCTAAGTATTTGTCCAAAGGGCTTCAAGGCAAAAATTCCGATATAACGTTCCAATATTATGCCGGAGCACGGGTTGCTTCCATTCTTAGTGATTTAATTTCCTCCGTATTACTAACTCTCCATAACGCAGTGATACGAAAGTGTACCTAAAGACGTTGGGAATAGGGTTCCGTAGCAGAGGATTAAACTAAACACTAACCTTACCATTTAGGATTTGCTATCGACAGTTATATGCTAAGCTACATGTTTGCGTTTCTATATTGGAAGGACAACTCGGAATACAGAGGACCGCTTGCCCGAAACGATTTAAGAAACTATTAAAGTCTTCATTTATTTAGAACGTTATTGCCGCACGTTTTAAGCTTCATTCATGTCTACAGACATTTAGCGTATCGGACACGTAATGTCGCAGACAGTGCACAGACAGTTTTCACATCTAACAGCAACAAGTTATTTAATTAGTAAGTTAGTTATTACTCGGTGGACACACTACGTGCAGGACACGCTAATTGCTGGACACGCTAGGTGCAGGACGCGCTACATTCAGGACACGCTAGGTGCTGGACACGCTACGATCAGGACACGCTACCTGCAGGACGCGCTACATTCTGGACACACTACGTGCAGGACACGCTAGGTGCTGGACACGCTACGATCAGGACACGCTACGTGCAGGACGCGCTACATTCTGGACACACTACGTGCAGGACACGCTAGGTGCTGGACACGCTACGATCAGGACACGCTACATGCAGGACGCGCTACATTCTGGACACACTACGTGCAGGACACGCTAAGTGCTGGACAGGCTACATGCTGGATATTACGCGCTGAACACGCTTGGTGAACCAGACAGATAATGTTTTGCCCACGTTACGTGTCTGACACGCACAGTGTCTGTAGATATAAGTGAAGCGTAAACGGTATTTGATAGTCGAGGGCCATTTTCATTTTCATCACAAATTGGAGGACACATTTATCAATGTTGCTATTTTTGGAACAATCATGTACTACAGCGAGTAGTCTTGACTTGACTGTCGTACTAAAATTTTTAAAAGGATTGCTTTGATGTACGAAATCTATTTTGGAATGTTAACCATCGGAAATATCCATTTGTACAAAACAGTACAGCTATTTATAACTAAGTAAAAATAGACATTATAAGTGTAGGTTACCTATTATTTATTTGAAGTATTCTGGCTCTTTTTATAACATTTTATTTTTACTTTAAGGGTTTACTATATCTAGGTCTAATATCAGGGACTACTGGTACGAATTGAAAATTCCTTTTGTGTTGGATAGTCCTTTTATCGTGTAAGGCTTTAGGCTATAATGCTCTATGCCTCGACCAATAGAAGCGGACTACGACACGGCTACATGAAACATGTTTCAAAAATGGGAAAACATTTAAGTTTCCCGAAGCGAAGCGGAGGCATTCACTAGTTCAAAGTACAGTTATTCAATATAGCGGACAAAACTATATCTACTGAGGATTTACGTTTTATTTTTGTTACAGACTTTAAAGGTTTCTTTTTATTTCTGTGTATAATAAATTTGATTTATTATCTATACTATAATAAAACTGTAGGAGCACGTGTTCTGTACATTGAATATTTTTTTGAAATTTCGACTAAGGGGCACTTACATATCGAGATAGAACTCAAAATTATATTTTTTTTATTTATTGTCTGTCTGTCTGTCTGACCGATCATCACGCTTAAACCACTGGATGGATTTCATTGAAACTTGGTAAAGTTATTACCTATATACTGGTGTCTATTATAGGCTACTTTTTTTTTCGAATAATATTTAGGTTCCCTAGGGATAGGTGACTAAAGTTTGTATGGAATTTTTTTATAACGTCGTCCGATTTACTTCAAATTTGCAACAAAGGGTTATCACTTAAATTAATAGAATACGTGTTTCTCAGTTTTTAGATATTTTGTAAGGAAAAGAAAAAAAACACAAAAGAATGCGGGAATTTGTAAATTTTTAAGGTAACTTTCTGACTAAACTGAAAATGATTTTAACCCCATGTTTAAAAATTATTACAGTGAAATAAGTAATTTTCAATGTAAAATCAGTATTTAAAAAATAGCCAGCAAAGGATGCAAAAATGGGGATAAAGTTGGTACAATTAGAGGTGCAGTGTTTATTCGAGTTGACTTAAGTTTTGTCATTTTTGTTGCGGGCTTAGATTTTTGTGAGACTTTCACTGAGAGATAGAGAAGGTTCTGGAGCAAAACACAGGCCACTTATTATCCTGGAATTCCAGCGGAATCAGGATTCACGCTGGAAAAACTACTATGCGCGAAGGTGCGAGTTTCATTTTTATAGGACTTTCACTGGGAGATAGAGGCAGTTTTGGAGCAATATACAGGATAATTTTATCCCGGAATTCCGTGGAATCCTTATTCACGCGGGAAAAACTCATATTCGGGAAATAGGTCGCGGGTTCAGATATTTATGGGACTTTCAGTGGAAGGTAGAGAAGGTTATGGAGCAGTATATAGGCTACTTTTTGTTCCGGACTTCCCGCGAGATCGAGATTTACACGGGAAAAACTCCCTCCACTCAACTGCTCTGTAGAAGTTGTGAAAAAATTCATTAAACATTTTCGCGCGCCAAAAATACTCGCACAATGCGAATTCTGTGGCATCCTATTAATATTATAAATGTGAAGATTTGTATGTTTGGTCCTCAATCACGAAAAAACGGATGAATGGCTTTGGATGAAATTTGGTACACGGATAGTTTATAACCCAGAATAACACAGGACACTTTTTATCCCGGAAATCCCGCGGGATCCGATTTTACGCGGGAAAAACTTCGACGAGTATGGGTATAGCTTCATAACAAACATATTAATATAAAAGTAACAAGGCTGTCTTTCCGAAAATCCCGCGGGATCGGGAGCTTATCCCGAAATTCCTACGGGAGCGAGACCTACGCGGCTGATACTTACGGGTCCCGAAGCGAAGCGAGGGCGGTTCGCTAGTTATTTATAATAGTTTTTGCCAGCAACTTCGCTTAGGTCCGACGGACAACTGCAATATACCATTAAAACTGACTCCGTGAGAACGTACCTATTACTAGGGATAAAGTATCCGTTGTTCTAATCATGTCTACCCATGTGCCAGACTTCATCGCGATCAAAGTACAAACAAACAAAAACACTTTCGCGTTTGTAATACTAATATAAATGGTACTTCATCTTAATAGATCTTCCCACTCTACCCTGATAAAAAGTAACCTATGTCACTCGCCAGCACCCTAACCATCTCCAAACAGAAATTACACCGGTACATCGCTCAGTTGCCAGGTGAAAGCAGGAAAAACTGAGACACTTTTGTATTTATAATATTCGTTTTAGCCATACCAACGTTAATTTTGTACAATTTAACAATCGCAACTAGAGGCGTTTCAAAAGACCGCGATGAATATGATACTCGTCAAAAAACTAATATTTGAAAAAAAAAATTTTCAGCTTCGTTGAAAATATTTTCATCCATACTACCGAATGTTACAAATACGAATAGAAAGCAACGCTAGTCTAGCTATTTTCAAGCTTAATCCGCTTAACCGATCTGGATTAAATTTGGTACCAAGCTACCATAGGGTAGTTTTTAGCTTAAAATACGATCCTCCAGGATAATTTGGTATGAGATAATATTAGGATTAATTAAATGGTATTTCATCGTTTTTTTTTGTCAAATATAATATCTGACCCTTCGAAGCACGGAAGTGCTCAAAATTTTTCTGCCACTAGCGGTCATCCATCCAACTACCAACCGCACCCGCAATTGTTTAACTTTGTGGAGCACTTAGGATCGATGCAAGCCGCCGGGCTATGAGCACTTCTTATTACAACTGTCGCTAATACCAGTGCCGTTCATTATCCAGTTACGTGGATGGTGACCTCAAAGCGGTCTGCGCCCAACCCTGCGTTTGCTGCACGGAATAAATTCAACAAAGTGGCAAACAAGCGCACAAGTTTGCACCTGGGCTCACTCGATTGTTGTCTCTGCAGCGGCAAGTTACAGCCGGCGGCGATTTACAGCCACAGTCCAGGTAAGCTTTACTCGAGTCGTTGGGAGGACGAAATTGCCAGTGTCCACTAACAACTTTATTACCAGCGCGCTAAGTTCAATTTAGCTTGTAATAAAAATTTACTTTTCAGTCGTACACTCTTTTATTAACGGAGCGGTTATCACATTGGGTTACGGAATATTTTCTTGACGATTGAAGCTATCTGTCAAGCGCGTGGTGATGTATTTGCACTGTATCTTCATTACAGGGTCTGAAAATCAGCATTCCTGTAAAATGCAATAAAAACGAATTCTTCATCGAACGCGACAGCAGTAGGCCGAAATATCCACGTTACATTTGCCGTAATCAAAACTTCCAGTAATCCAATCTTTGTTTTCCTAGCTGCTATGCATTATTATCGTATTAAATTTTACCAATATACCAAAAAAATATTCTTATAGAACGACATTGGCTTGGCCCGTATGAAAGTTCCTGAAACTGATTTTCAAACCAATTTCATCCCTAAGTTTATCCTCTTAGAGTAATACCAATTTTCATATAAAATATCCGATAAGAAACCTGGAAAAGAATTTGAAATTCAAACCTTTACGAAGATACTAATAGATTTTCAATAAGTGCGTTCAACATCAAAGTCACCACAAACTGTCAAGCGGGATATTTCTCACCCTGCAGATGCTGCAGTTAATGACTTGTCCCACCGACCGTTGACTTCGTCTTTAAAATCTCCGGAACCGAGTTCAGACAAAAATGGTGGTGGCGCAGACCGCTGCTACGACGGACTAACTTTCCAGGCAGTTCAGACAACTCCTGTTAACGTGTGATCCGCTTAATGAAACTTCACATGCATCTTGCAATATCTTTAGACAAATTGACGCAATTCCACGAATTCTGAAATGAATCCACTACGAGTGATGAACTCGCTTTGCTTTGGGAAGTTATTCCTTATGTTTGCAAACATTCATTGCCTTCTAGTTAATATCGATAGAATACTGTTAACATGATTCAACAGAAACATATCCGTAAGAATAAAGTACCCTAAGTACCAGTTCTGGTCATGATCGACCCATGAGGTAAAATTTATCGCACTCTGATGAGATTATTTATGTGTTTATTTATAGCTGGAAGGGCTGACGTAAAAGCAAACGTGACGGTAAGTAGCCATCGTCGCTTATGGACACGAGTAAGTATTTTTGGAAATTACTTCCCCCATCGATCCTCTTAAGGAGTATAAAGGGGGAGTCCGACTTCGTACAAAGTTTATTTCAAGGACTACAGTGGACTACTTGCTCCAACAGATAAATAATATAGGTCATAGGTACCTACTCTTTTACGCCGTGAATCCGATTTTGACTAATTCAACTTAACTCGAGTCGAGACCCTCAAAACGTAGACGAGAAAATTTCTTTACTATCACAACGACCGGATCCAACCAAATCATTAACTCAACGACTCAAACGATTTAACTAAAGTCATTAACTTTCACTTTGTGACCTACAAACCTCCGCCATATATCGCGAGTCAAACAGACGCGCCCTAATACTTTTTTAACCAGCGCAGGTGTGCGCAATAGCTGCGACTAACGTATCTTTGTTGCTCCAAAGCGGATAAATAAACAAATAACACAAATGTTTTGCGGTTTGTGGTAGTTTAAATCAGTTTAGTGTAAGTTTGTATAGGTGGTAGGGCCTAGAGCTCACCCGGGGAAGTACCACCGCCCGCCACGGTACTTAGTACCATTCCTACCGTGTAATAATTGTTTTAAGAACAATTGTGTTCGGGATAGGAAGGTGTAGAGCCGGTTACACTTTTTTAGAGGCGACCATCTCAGTCCTCAGGGGTAGCAACGCATCTGTGACCGAATTAGAACGAGACTCATTGAGTCTAGTTCTGGGACGGTCACAGTTGTTATGGGCGGTGGCGGAGTGGTGCTGCGTGCTCGTTTGCTATCTTAATTCCATAAAAAAAGTCATCTTAACCCCTCATGGCTCAATGATACGGGTAAGTCCGTAGTCCACCACGCTGGCCAAGTGCGAACTGCGAATTAGCAGACAGATATTATTAGAACTAGATATTAGTAGTCGTTACGTCATGTCGGAAGCCTTTGGGCGGCATAAAAACTTCCGATAAATAATGAATTGGCCATTAGCCCCTTCACCGAACCGCACTGGAGAAGCTTGGTAGTGTATGCTTTAGGCCTCCTCAATAACGGAGATAGACCCGTGCTCAATAGTGGGCCATTAATGGGTTGTAGTCTACTCAGTACTAAGATGAAACGTGCACCAGTTTTAAATTAGACGTGTAAGAATGTAACCGTGAATACCGTATCTTTCATTCGGTAGTTTTTGCATGATGATGCAGGTAGCCTAAAAAAATATTTTTTGGGGTTTCTTGGCCCTCCGAACACCCTTCATACATTTTCTTCCCAAATATCTCCGAAATACAGACATAAATCAATTACTTTTTATTAAAGGTAAATAAGTAAACAAATAACGCTATACACTCATGGTTCCATACTGCAAGTTCCTACATGAGGTATGGTAATGGTATACAAGAATATACACCCAAAACAAGAACCTACATTTAAATTCACTATTCAAATTCTGTCTCTGTAGGAATCTAACACAGGGTCCTTTGAACTGCAGTCCGGCGTAGTAATCTAACATCATACGGGTTGTCATACGGTTACAACTAAGAGAACGTCGGGAGTAAAGACAAATAAAATAAAGTCGGTCAAGTGCGAGTCGGACTCGCACGTGTAAGGTTCCGTACCACCGGAAATTAACTCAAATTATTTGGTGAATATCAAGATTGATGACAAATGTTATTATTTGCTGTACAGAGCATTATTTGATGCCTAAGATATAATTGAAGGCGATTTAACTAAATAAAAACTTACTACACACTTGTTTAACTAAATAATAAAAACTACTATGTTGACTAAAGTAAGTAGTTCTAAAGTGGGTACTATTAGCTGCAACAAAAATATCAATCGCATACATAATATGACCAAGCGCGATATTACCTCAATTACGTGACCAAAGACTATAAATGGCAAATTAATGTCAAACATCAAAGAACATCAAAAAACAGACTACGTTGAAGAAAGTTGATATTTACGGCCTTTCTTAGCAAGGTAACCGAGGTCCATTGGCTTAAGTTCTGGTTTCCTGGAATAGCGGATCCGTTAACCGTTATATAGCGACCGTAAGCGTACGTTGTACGGCGAATGACGTTCCTAAAACGTTGTCTGTGAAAACATAATGATACATGATTCAATTAATTATTAAAAACAATTATATTTTGTGAGTGTGAAAATTTACAACATTATCTACCTCTAACGATTCATGAGACGAATAAAAAAAATTTTTACCTTTTCTATACAACACTTATTCTTTCAGGTGTCTTCCTTTTCCCTTCCAAGAGATCAACGACAAACTGACGGACAGATAAACAGACATCGGGGACATAATATATAATAACGTCTTTTACATTTTAGCTACGGAACCCTAATAATAAGAACCTAAGACAAAAACACTTTAATAACAAAACTGCACCAAGACTGCAACCTGTGACTGCAACATTGTAATAAAGAGTTTTGACATAAAAAGGTGGATTTGAATAAAACGTGGTAAAGTTGTCTCGCGGGGGCGGAGCCCTAATACTTGTTTAATGTAGCCACAGGTGCCCCGGGACTGCAGGCCGCGAGTTCCCTCGGGTTATTTAGAACAACTCTAACTTTTTTAACGAAGCATCCAGATGCTGCAGCAGATGGTCTCTGTAACTCGCGGTTTCTCCTCCACTTTCATATTGGATACGTAATTTGAGCAACAGTGGAATTTCAAATTGCTGTGTATTCATAAAGGCCAAGTGCGAGTGGGACTTGAAGACGAACGGTTTCGTTGTATACAACAAAAATGTAATTTGGGTTGCATTTCTTAGACGATGCAATTTTTTTTAGATGTCAAGAGGGTGGGGTTAGAGTAAATTCAAATCCGAATTCGTGGTATCGCCACCCTTGTCGAAAGAAATCTGCAGATGATTTTTATAGTTTATCTGGCAAACTTATAGCCTCACATACAATTTGTTAGAAGCCTTGAAAACAGTACTTTCTTGTTGAACATGATTGTTTCACCAAGCAAAGGTAAAGTAGATATTCTGCCAAATAAAAACTGTTGCTTCGTATCAACAACTTTAAAAATTAGCAGTGTCTTAAAACTTGTTACAAAAGAGTTTGTACTCCATTAAAAGCCACCGTTTAGTAGTTGAATGAAGTCACCACACATAGTGCATTGTAATCGCTGACACAAATGGCAACTTGGGAACGCCCAGCGTAAGTTGGTCCATGTCGGTTTCGCCAAGGACTTTTACTTCCCAAGTGACACAAGTTTTCAACTCGCGCTTGTGTTTCTGTTTTTAAACCTTTTCTCATTTAGAAGTTTGCGACTTTGTTGATGCCACCTTTATCAACTGCAGACGTATTTGCGATGTGACTCAATCCACCTGAGAAACTTTTGTTTTTAAAATAAAAGAGATTTTATTTTTCAAAGACTACATGTGTTAAAGTTACAATTTTATTGTGCACTAGCTGTTGGCCGCGACTTCGTTCGTACATAGGAGATTTTCATCAATCAGAACATCAGTTCACAAATAAAATAGTTACAAAATCTCACAATCCGTGTTTACCGGTAAAAAAGTAAACTCTAATTTAAGTTTGGTTATGAAATGTCTATATGATAACTTGTTTCGGTGTTTTGGCATGATTGATCCACAAACTTATAATCCAAACTTTCACATGTATAATATTACTAAGATTTAATTTAAGAAAAGCAAGTTTTGGTGACTTATTTTCATTACAATTTTATGTTTTAAATAAAACTGAAAAAAGACGTAAAAACACTTAAGTTCAGGTATTTTTTTTACAAAAGAACATAAGAAAACTTATACCGAACATTCCTCATTAAATAAAACATTTCCTTACGTACAAAACACTCGCCATTATACAGGAGGTTGATATCAAAGACTTTCTTTCGTAAGTAATCGGTGCACGGCGGCGGCGGTGCAATGGTAAGTGCATTAACAATCTCCACTCTTTTAAAGACCTCATATCAAAAGCGGACGGAATACCAAAACAGGCCACCTACCTATTCCAATCTTTTACGAAATTTTATTTAACTAGAAATATTTGTATTTTAATAATGTTCAGGTGAAGTCTTTCAAGTAGATTAAGATGTACTTTCTCGTTTAATTTTGCACATTGCTTTTATTTTGAAGACATTGTCATTCTATGAGAAGCATGTCTGAACTATGCTGACGATCGGGCGACCACTTTAAAAGTTTATTGCTTAATCACAAAAAGCCGGCCAAGTGCGAATCGGACTCGCGCACGAAGGTTTCCGTACCATTATGAATAAAAACGCCAAAAAATCTGGTCTGTTGCATGAAAGCCGCACTTAAATATTTAATTGTTTTATTGTAACCGCATATTACGCACAACGCCATCTCTTGGACTGGAAGATAACTAAACTATCGCTGAGGCATCGAATGTATGGGCGCCCACTTAAATATTTATTTTATTCTGTTTTTTAGTATTTGTTGTTGTAGCGGCAACAGAAATACATCGTCTGTGAAAATTTCAACTGTGTAACTATTACGGTTCGTGAGATACAGCCTGGTGACAGACGGACGGACGGACAGTGAAGTCTCAGTAATAGGGTCCCGTTTTACCCTTTGGGTACGGAACCCTAAAAATTAAACGACCATAGTAAAATAGTCTTTTAGTTTTGCTGTACTGTACCGCACTGTATTGTTGCAATTTAGAGAAAGGATTGCACAAGAGAGGTGGATGGCTTCAATAGATCGCGTGGTCGTGACCTTTTGGAACGTTACCCTTACCATAGAGGCTGGTGGGAGCCTACAAAGTAGGCTGCGACAGTATCTAGTTCGAATTGAAAAATATTTTTGTGTTAAATAAAACTTTATTGAGAAAAGGTATGGGCTAAATAACATCACGTTACGACTAATAGCAGCGGAGCAACAAGTTTCCCGAAACGAAACGAGGGTTAAATCGGGTTGGATGTTTGTTTGAAAGTTAGTCAAAAATAATTCCATTCGGGCTAGGCCGCGGGCAATAGCTAGCTATAACATAGAGCTGTAAATACACGAATACACTTTACGTAGCGGTTTGAATATAATCGAAATATACTCGCGGGTGCGATACGTAGAGATTTCTGCAACACGTACGTTTTCGAATGCTTCCTTAGCGCTGTGTGTTTGCAACTCAGCGGATTGTTGTATACGCGAGTGTTGCATTCGACGGGGGCGGGATGACTTCTTTAATAAATAATTTCTTCTTAATATTAATGATTTAGGTGTCAATGAATCTGATAATAGCAGTGTGCTTTTTAGATAGAAAGTTAGAATACCTATGTTTAAGTTGGGAAGGGTTGCTGCTCCTATATGGACAATCCCTATCCCGAATTCCCTACTTATAAATGCGAAAGTAACTTGTTTGCCTATTGCGTTTGTCTGTTTGCTTGTATGTCTGCCTGTTTCTCTGTTAGGCTTTCAGGTCTCACCTAAATTGAACAGGTTTTAATGAAATTTGATACAGATAGGTATAGAATTGACTTTTGGGGAAGGACAAGGAATTTTTATCACGAATATGATCTCTTAACAGTGTGCAAAATGGAGTGGAAACAATAAAATATTCAACTGTGCTTATATTACACATTTTTACTAAAAATGAGGGATTTGTTAAAAAAGGAAGATTAAAATAAGACCATAATGCACAGCAAGTAAAACGTAAGCGAAGTCCGGTGAAGAAGAAAACAATTTTGGTAAAAACGATAAATAAATTGAGGGATTCCCCTTCGCTGTGCACTCGCAAACCCGCGGAATTGCCACTTTGGGGAGAACAGAGACTTAACATTAATAATGTAAAGTAAATGTTTATATTTAATTATTATGGTAAGATTATATCACTCAATTAACATATAAACATAACGAAATAATTGAATTAGAACCATTCACTTAATAACATTTTTCCATTTTCATCGAATCATTATTTGTCTTACTTATTGAATTATTGAAATATTTATATTTAATATTTTGTATTACTTAATGATTTCAGTTGGAAAATTCTCGGTAGTACCTAATAAGATTGGTAAAAAGTTCCTCATTAGGCAAGGTCGGATTGACAGATTTCATATTTTAAGAATACAACGACGATCTGTCTGGCGCAATAGTTACCACTGCTACATACCACTGCTACATACATTGACTATTGTCTTGAGTTCGATTCCCAACAAGGCGGAAATTAGAATGATGAGTTTATAGCTGCCTTCTTGGATTAGATATATGCTTGTCTTGTGTGTTGTCTATAGCACCCACGACACAGGGAATCCTAGTGTGCGGCTATGAATATGTAGCTTTCTTTATTTATAAAATTTTACGGGCGTAATTCCTTTATTGTTATATTTAATTCAATTTTTATATCTCGAGGTTATTGATCACGTCAGTTCCGATTACAAGCTTCAGGGCGATAATTACTCCAATTTGGCGGATCGCCTTTTCATGCTATAATTGAAGTCACGTGACAGTTGACTGACGAAATAGGTCACGTACTTAACGTGCTCAGTATTGTCGTGCACTCGCGAATACGTTACGGGACGAGTTTCAGATTTCAACGACAAGTTATTTCTCAGGTTATGTCAAGTAATTTCTCAAGATGTGTTCTAGCCGAGTTGAGAAAAATTATAATAACGTTGCTATTTTAATTAGTTTGAGTTGCTACTGTACTTATAATACATGTAGGAAGATAAAATTGAAAAAGTTTTATGTTAAATGTGTCGATCGCATTGAGTCCTGTTATGATAAGCGACATTACGGGGTGTCATAAGTGAGCGACGAATACGACGCGCCGCTACGCAACAACGTCGCGGCGTCGCGTGTTGTCGCAGACTGACACATAGGACGCAAGTAGGGATACCGTTGATTTGATCGCTTACGTCAAAATCGCAACGTCGCGTCGCGTCGTTTTCGTCGCTCACGTAGGACACCGCCTTGTGATAAATAAATTATCGGAAGGCGTTTGATCAATTTAATTTAGGCAGATCAGTTGTGGGATATTTAGGGAGCAATAACCTAGTTTACGCGATTCAGGTGTAATATCTAATAATTAAGATTTAACAACAAAAGCATGGGTTAACAAAAGTTTCAAACTACATTTATTATGTAGATAATGGCAAGTAAACTGGGTTTCGATTCAAAAAACTGCATTCAAATCGGTTCATTCATTTAACCTGTCTGCCTCTTTTTAGCTGCTAATATGCTTAATATAAATAGAACATAGATTTTCATTAATTACCCGTTATAATTGAAAAGAAAAATCTCGATGGAAATTGAAAAATGTAGATACAAAGATAAAATTAAACATTTATCGGTATTTAAATGTACAATGCATCATTACGGCGTTTGCTTTCATTTTAATCGCTGTCAACCGGTGCTTTTGACTTTAAATAAATAAATCCTGAAAGCAATTTTATTATCTTGGATCAGATATGAAATATTGACACATTTGTTTTATTCATTTTCGCCATTTACTATGCTATCGAGCATATCTTGTGAGTCTCTGACCTCAGCTAGACATCTGGTCAGGTTACCACTAATTAACACACTTTACAGTTACCTATCCTGTAAAACAAAACTAATACAATATCATTATCATTATTTCTACCCATCACGGCCTACTTTGAGCATGGATCTCTTCTCAAAATGTGAAGGTGAAGATCATTCACACACTTCTGAGTTTTTACCAACTCTCCGGCATGCAAGTTGCCTCACGAAGTTTTCCTTGACCATCATAGCAAGTGGCATTTAAATGCTTAAAACGCACATTACTCCGAAAAGTTAGAAGTGGATACCTGGATTCGAACCAGGACCCCCAGAATAGGAGGCCGAATTCTGAATCATGAAGCTATCGCCGCTTACTATGTAATATACTCGTACCTATACATTTCTACACTACGACGGCATCGGCACCTCGAATGGAGCAATCTCTATCACACCGGACTGCAGCTACGGCGAAAAGATTCAGGGTTCATCAGCTCCCAGCAGAGCGGAAATTTGAATGATGAGTTTTTTCTGTTCTCGGTCTGAGTTTGTATGTGTGTGTGTTTTCTCGTCTTTGTGTGGCGTTCATTGCATCCACGATATACACACATATTCATGTTGCTGCATGGGTATGAATGTTTTGGATTATTTATTTACTCCGTTATATTTGTAACTGATATAGCCCGTTTGTTGATTAGTCTTAGATTTTACCGGTAAAACTTAGGATTTACCGACATGAGTCTAAGGATTTATCGACATGAGTTGGTGATCGTAAGGAGTAGCCAAAAAGTGTCAATTATTCGAGCTCTAACCATCAGATCCTCTAGTAAACGATAGGTATACCTAGGTACTATATACAGGTGATGGCTGGTAAATATTGGTTTTAGAAATAGAACAATGAATACTTATTAACATTTACATATATATATTTCAAATCAATGTTATTCATAATATTCTAATTTTGTATTATTATTTTTTTATTTAAGTAAATATAATGGAATTTAAGAACACTTCCCGAAGAGTCACTTCACATCTTTGACAACTCCTTCTATCTAAAGCAACTTTACAGACAGAATCAGTTTACCTCTTGCTCTGAACATTTTATTACGATAGTTGTCAAAGATACAGAAGTGTATCTCCGAGAGTTCTCCGAGAGTTTTCCGAGAGTAAATTGTTCGCTGAATGGAGGACAAGGGTTCAAAAATATCGTCAGAACTGCCTTAAAAATGCTCGTCTAACAAATGCGCTTTCGAGTCGTCTGGATTACTTAGTAATTCTTATGTCACAACGGCACTCCTTGTTGCAGTACCGATGCGTGCTATCTAAGAAAGAAAGAATGAAAATAAAGAAAGAAAATTGTCACGTAAGCCCTCAGTCGGAACTCGACAATCATTTGGCAACTGATTCATCCATATCCCTACCCCAGCCTAAAGTACCTTCGGGATTTAAATGAACTTCCTGGAATCTGTACTCCAGCGATATTTTCGCCTAAAATTGTCACCAAATCAGTGTCCGAAGTTCATGTGAAATCGGACAGTTCATAGAGTACGAGTAGTAAAATCTGCCATCAAACCGCACGCTCGTCCCAGCGGATTACATCCGAAAAGCCTTTTCCAATCCTATAGGATTTTTAGATTATTTTTCCTTTGTCCTGCATGAAAGCAATCATCATTATTATATTCAGATCTACGTAGTTGTAGTACTTCAAAAAAGTTATCAATCGAATTGTATTTATTTTAATACTAGCTAATTTATTAGCCGCAAGAAATACTTTTGACCAATTTTCATACAAAATTTCATCCTAAGTTTATCCCCTTAGGGATGCAATATGACAAAAGCCATTCTTAGCAGATATCTACCAACTATAAACTATCTGTCTGCCGAATTTTGTCTTCATACATCACGCGGTTTTTTGAGATTTCGCTTTTATAGTTTGATTTCCTACTTGTTGTAGATTTCTGATGATGCCAACTATAGCTAATCTTCCAACCAATGACTACATAGGCTCGTTTTCAAAGATAAGTTGATATAATACCTCCTGTCTCTTTTCAATGCCAATATTGTTCATCGACAGAGCACTCAGTGAAGGGATAGGTTGAAGTGATGACTTCATTCAATGTGCGAAAATTGTAAAAAGCAACATCGAATGAAATGAAAATTTACATTTCATTTCAACTGATCTCATTTCGCTAACATAAATAACGGGGATGAGGTATTATACCATGTTTCATTAGTGAATAGGATAGGGAGGATATCAAAAGAGAATAGTAGGTAGGTATACTATAATAATTCATCGAATAGCTTCGTAAAAAGTTTACAAGAAATTATTCACCTAGGTGTATATTTTAGTTAGGTATATTTAGGTTTACATTGTCCGTTTCGTAGAAGCGAAGTGTTCAGGTGTTCACACCATCCTCGGATATTTGAGATACAGACATCTTCGCAGAAATGTACTTCTAAGGTTTATATGGCGTACTCTTTACACATATCAAAACACGACTTATATATGAAGGATATTATACAGTCGATGAATATATAAATGACAAGGATGCTTGGAACTATTTCCAATCGGATGTCGACATCCGTGATCGGTTACGCTCGAGGCATGTATTTAATTGTAATTATTCAGAAGGTACTGGTATAAAACTAGCCCAGCCAACTAGCCAGGTATAAAAGGTGTGCCGAAGATTTTTTCGCCATTTTTTCTTCTTCATTATAAAGCAAGTTTGCGAAATGGCGATAGAATCAAAAAACTTATATAGGTACACAAGTGTATCAGTGACACCAAGATGAATAAATGATTTTAAATTTGAATAAAATAAATACCTGCTCGTGAAACATGCTGCTTGAATAAAACCTAAGTTTCGAAATTAACAACGTTAAAATGTTTTGTCTACATTGCATGTGCATGTTTCGCCGCGCGTATATCGAATAATATTGCGTTTAAATGCTTCGCGTAAGCTCACTTCATCATTAAAATGTCGACATAATCGCGACATACGAAGGACGTTATGAAAGCAAATATTCGCATTGAAAATTTCGGTGTAACGAGGGCACACACATTATAGGGTATCGGCGGGTAGCGGTATGACATCGAATGGAAGATGTAAGACATTTCGCCTTTGTGCGGTGTCCGGGGCTCCGGGCAGTGGAGCGTGTGGGCCCGGTTTAATGGGCAATATGTGGTAATGGCGGAGCGAGGTGCGACAAAAAGCAACGTGAGCGCGCGGCGTAAATCAGCCCGCCGCGCCGCGCCGGCCCGCCGCGCCGACGGTCATTTATTTTTTGTCCACGCGTCCCAAACGCAGAGTCACGAAACGGGACCGCGTTCTCTTAGTTTTTGTCAATGTGTATGGAATTGTTCCGTTATTGAATGACTGACAGATATCGCACAAAACTACTGAAGGCACGAAGCTCATGATCTATTCCTTAGGGAGTGTAGGAGAGCGCTACGAGTATGATAACGAATATCATCATTGCCAAGAACGTAGGAGAAGGAAAGTAATGCGGTGATGGTATGTTTGTTTATATTATATTCTTTGTTGATAGCATGTTCCTATACTATAAGAGAGAGAGAGGTGCTACTTGCATGAAAGTAAACACCACCATATGTACATCCGAGTTAGCTCGCGGATCGTTGCAAAGTAGATTAACCTATAAATAATCTGTGATAATGGAGTTTCGCAAAGTTACGCGTGATTTAATTTATTTAAGTAATAGATATAAGTTATCCAGCTCGTAGGCGGCACACGATAACGCTTGGTGGATGACTTCAGGCTCTTTCCACTTGGAAGCTGGACTTAAGACCTACCACCTTATTTTTTAACTTGTTTTTAAAAACTAAAGTGTCTCGTTCTAATTCGGTCATAAATGCGTTGCCACACTCAAGGGTGACCACACAAAAGTGTGTTGTGTCTTTTACCGTTATGATAAAATACGATAGATATTAATACAATAAAATGCCACATCCACCGCTACCAGCTGAATGGTGCAAGCAGGTCTCGAGGATGGCTCCTGGTGAGTTAGTGCGGGCCGGCCTGCGTTCGATTCCCGGCATGATTTACGACCGGAACCGCCACTGTTTTACTTCAGGATTACGTCAGGAGCGACACCGGGGAGAAATTTTATTTATAGACCGGGAAAGAACACTCATTGATTTTGTTGTAACCCTAATGTCTCGGCCGAATACCTGTCCAGGACACAAAGTCAACGTACCTTTAAGACATCAGTAACTAAATAACGACTGCAACATCGACAAGTAGAGACAACTCAAAAATTACTCGTTGTGTGTACGTCGCTCAAATTTAAATGGGTCCACACAACAAGCACTAACTTTTTTGGACCACTCAATAAAAAGTTATGAGTATACACAGTTGAACTGAGAATCCTCTTTTTCTGAAGCCAATTAAAAACAGACAAATATACATTCACGCAATTATTTTTTTTCGCATTTCATTATATCAACACCGGTAACAATGGCTGCCTCTGTTACCACAAAGTGACGGCAAGAACTGAACACCACATATTAAAGACGGCACGACGAAGAACCACATTTATTTAATTAAATACCAGTTAGTACGTAACTAAGCGAATGCTTTTTGTATCAGTTAAAGTAACTCCGAATGGGACTAAATATGTAATTAAATGGATTAGATAATATACATAAGTCCTTGTTAACTTGGAGGAAAAAAGTAAAATAAGATCATGATGGAACTCGTTTGTTTTTCAATTAAGTGTGCTTCAGTGTTGCTCGTTTTGTTTCAAACCGGCTTCCAGTAGGACGCTTATTTGACAGGATACGTCACATGCGTTTGATTACACGACGTAAAAGATACAGCTTACGATATTAAAGACACTGTTGTTGTTCAATAATGAGTTCCGACGAAGAATACGTGGTTGCTGTTGTAGCAGTATTAGATTTAGTTAAAACTAAGAGAACTGTCAAAAACTTCAAACTGTGATAACAACTTCAGCAGATACGTCTTCCTTTAGTGGCACTAACATAAAAAGCGTAACTTCCTCTTCCCGCAGGCAAACGCGGGGAATGTTATCCATTCGTCGCGGACACCATGTAATTTTGTTTTTGCTAACAAAACTGTTAACACGCTCCTAATCGGTTTACAAACTATGTTATTGTGATATCACAAGCAGAAAATCCGCCTTAAGACCCGTGATTATGTTTGGTGCCGGTGGCTAACAAAAGTGGATCATCGGGAATTCTTACACGTATAACAATATTAATACACATAAGTAAGACATTATGGATAGTTGCCCTACATCACTTCAAATACACGCATATACCTACCTACCCACATTACACACAGAGAGGACACGGCTTCGCCTGCAATTCAGTGATATATCATTTACTTAAGCGGACAAGAAACCTTCGGAATCCGATTTCAAACCGTTCCAGAATATCGGGCGGAGTGCCGACGCCGCCCTAATCCAGCCAACGTATTCATAACTAAACGCAAGCCATTGTTTCGAGCATAGGATCCTCTATCGTAATGGGATCGGCGAGTTGACCGAACACTGCTCGCTACATTTGCCTCGCATCACACCGCCTTCGTTCACCCCGACCGCGCAAAACTCAACTATATGTGAAATGGAGTAGAACCTTCAAAAAAGCACTACGAGATCTCTAAATTTTCGCCGACATTATAAGCAATGCAAACGTAAATTGACAATCGGTTTCACGATTATGACTCTTATGTCGAACTTTATAAAGGCGTCACAGAGTGCAGTGGCAACTGGTAATAAGCAATACCATCTACGTCATTTTCGCAGCACATTATCGCCTATGTATGTCGAAAGACACGACCTCTCCTTCGTAAGGAATTTTGTGATCGAAGTTATATGAGACATGAGTTGATCGGTCTTACTATTTTTACTAGCCTTACCAATGTCATGAATGTGAAAGTATGGGTATTTTGTACGTTTATGATTCAATCACGCCATATTATCGGCAAAATGTTTAATTTGGCACACAGATGGTTTATAATCAAACATGGTTCACAGGATATTTTTTATACCGGTAAATGATTGATTACCGCGGGAAAAAGATATAATTTAATAACAATGTGATGATAATAAATTATGATGACTTTTAAAATATATGATGTTATAATAATCCTGGAAATATGGAGTAAAAGAGTAGATTATGATAACATAAGGTAAGATTAAGAGAAGATGTAATATTTTGTTTCACAGCCTCTTCTATCTTCCAGTGAAAGTCTCCTGAAATCACATTAGCCGATCCGAAGACCATTCCGGACAAACAGACAGACAACATTTTTATAATCGTTTATTTGTGTTTTAGTATCCATATATGTACATATACAAACTATATGCACTAAAAATACTGTGATTTGAAAATTATGTGTACAGATAATATACCTACAGATGCATAGATTTAGTAATCGGATGTCTTGCAATAGCCGCCATACGTCAAATGCGTAGGAGCATAATCGCGCTATTCCAAGTGTGAAATTGTGCATAATTGTCAATCCGTCCCACCCTCGCCGAGGGCACGTGGCAATTCTCTGACGCCATTTTTATTCAATTTTCCGATACTTAGTTATCAAGAAATTATATTCGCATTTCGCAGTTTCAAGTGGACGGCGGGGCTTTAGACACAGATGGGGGACTTCTGTGATAAGGTTTAAAGTACCTGGTTGACCGAGCTTTGCTCGGTTGAAAATTATATTTAGTATGAATCGCAAGAAATACGAGGAATTCCGCCATCTATTCAGGAGTCAAATCATACAACTGTTCACTGAGCACAAAATTCATTTTACTTATGTTACGGCCAAAGGATCTCAACAGCGTGTTTCACAAAGTTGTACAGCGCCATCTAGTTTCATACTACTGAAATTTCAACACGTTACAAACAGTACCTCATAGAAGTTAACTGTGTGAGCGAATTAATTGCATTTTAAATAGGTACATACTTAATTAGATAAATTCATTGAACTTTCCTTCGTACTTTTCGCAGGCTTAGGCAGTCCCCGACTGAAATTTTTATTTGCGATAAAATGTATTGAATGTTTATGATAATTAAACAACATAAATAAATATACTTTTAGTTTAATGAGCAAGTTGTTAGGCGTACTTAAAATTTTATTGATTCTATTTACAACAATAGTAATTTCATCGATCTGACCATTATTTATTTAAAACTTTATTAAAATATATTATTAAATCGATAATAACAAAACTAACATTTATTTACAAATATTCTCGTAAATATCACAAACGCACGTTAAACTATCACTACGCGTCCTGCGAGGTCAAGCGAGATAATCGCACTGATTTTTAATTTTATTCAAACAGAAAATAGGTAGGTATAACGCAAAAATAGCGCTTCAACGTAAGAATGAATATTAATATTAGTATTAGCCGAACAAAAATATATTCGAGCGCCATCTAGTTTCATACTACTGAAACAAACAAACCGTATCTCATAGAAGTTATCCTAATGTTTCATAGATGGCGTCAGTTCAACACGTTACAAACAGTACCTCATAGAAGTTATCCTAATGTTTCATAGATGACGTCAGTATGATGTTTTTAAAATCTCTTTATCTCGGGAACCGAGCTTTTCTCGAACCTGGGACCTTGATAAATCGATTCCTTGAGCCGAAAACCCCCTAATCTGTAACTTTCATGAAAATCTTTGCAGCCGTTTCCGAGATCGTGATTATATATATACAAATAAATAAATAAATATACAAGAATTGCTCGTTTAAAGATATTAGATAAGCGATAAGATTGAAGCATACCTATTCGACAGCATTCATCCCATTATAGACCGTAACGTACATTTATCATTTACTTATTAACATTGTAACGAAAACTTTTAATTTTCACAGCTCCATTCCTCATAGGTACCTACCTACTATATCTGTAACCATAGCAACTGCAGATCCAACAAGTATAGAACAGTTTCATAATAATATCATCCTTTCAGATTCTAACTTAAAGTTAATCTTTTGAGTCCTATTCGAGATTCGCGGCGACAAGCAAACGGAAATTGCATTCTCAATATTTCCCGATTAAAAGACGTGAAGACCCACGACGTATAAAGAGGGGTGTTATATCTAAGTTTGACCTTTCTGTCTATTTGTGGGTCTGTGTGTCTCTGTGAACCGATTTGAGTACAGTGCCTCTATTATGAGTTGTTGTAGTAAACGTCAAACTGTTACTATTGCAGTTAACGTTTAGAATTTGTATGAGAATCCGTACAGCGCCTCTAGCGGTTACGATACTGAACTACAATTCTCATACAAATTCTAAACGTCAACTGCAATAGTAACGTCCTTTACGTTTACTACAACAACTCATAATAGAGGCACAGTTTTATCGAAAACCTTATTCGCGGTAGTTTTTAGCTTAGTTTGGTAGAAATCCGTCCAACAGTTAAAAGAGTATATTAGCTCTTTTCCAAAATGATGTAAGGCATTTTGGGGTAAAATTAATTTTGGTCGGGGGATCTTTTTAAATTTTTAATTTTACAATTATTTGACCATGTGCCGTATTAGACTTTTTGCTAAGCACGTTATAGACTTCTAGGATATGCTTCATTGTAAGGGAGGTATCTAGTATTGAAATATGAGATTTTGTTTCCTTACCATATCCACTAGACGACAACAAAAATTTCATTCTTAATATTTACTTCTATGTCCAACAAAACCTAAGTATCTTTTGCAGATGTCCACCGTACGACAAAAAAGGCTGGATCCTTTCATAGTCTAAGATCCGAATCTAAGTCGACATTCACCGGGTTGATAATAGAATCAAACTTATTTTATAATAAATTTCGTATCTTAGAAAATATATTAAAAATGGGTTGACAACAAAAATCCTGGATGGAATATTTTTTATTATTTTTTTTAAAATAATTTTTCAAAAATATTGCATGATGAAGATAATAATAAAATTTTATACTGGACTTAAAGTATAGAACATATAGAAAGTGCAGACTATTATCAAATCGAGTGAAAAGTAACTAGTATTGACATACCTGTTTATACCTGTCTAACCAGTAGTTCGTCCAGGTAAATAATAGTCTACCCTAAGTCTGCACATTCTATATGTTCTATACTTTAAGTCCAGTATAAAATTTTATTATTATCTTCATCATAAGTACAACATTTTATGAAAATCATTTTTTTAAAAATAATTAAAAATATTCTGTCCAGGATTTTTGTTGTTAACCCATTTTTAATATATAACGTCGCCTCAGTGCTTGTTTGGCCTATCTACCAAATTTTTCGAAAATTAACTTTAAATGCAGTTTTATTAAGACTTAAATTTCAGTCCTTTTGGTTAAGACAGATTGCTAACTTTTTCTCTTAAGATAACAAAAAATGTCATTTAAATTTTATTAGTGACACGACATCGTAATGAAAATTTCGTGCTTGTTTGTTGTATCTCCAGATTTTGTTCTAAATCCCACATCGTAAAAGACTTTGAGTGCTTGAGTGCTCTATGTCCACTCAATCGACCAATCACAGCCCGCGGCGCAATATTCTCCGCCATTTTGTTTGATTTGTCACTTTGGCGGGAGACACCGAAAAATCACTCGTTGTTCCATAAAATAATCGTAAAATTATATAAATTATAGTGTTTTTGGTGTTTAGATAATTCTAGACATTAATAAAACATGTCTACAACATGTAGTAAAAGTAAACATGAGCAGACGCAGCCGCAAATTGAACAGTAAGTACTTTTTAGTTTCAACTTGATCTTGTTATGAATTTGCAACAGGGTGTTACTTTTTAATGATTTTGAACACCCAAGAGTGCATTAATACCTACGCTCCAAAGATTCTCGCTCTCTTATTTTGAGACCGAATTAACGTGCTGTTACGCATGATACCTAGTAAAATTAGATTTTGAGTTAAAAAAATAAACAAATATTTTTTAATGATTCCGTGTTGGGTGTCAATGAAGTGAGTTAATTAAGTAAGGGTAATTAGGGTTCCGTACCCAAAGGGTAAAACGGGACCCTATTGCTGAGACTTCGCTGTCCGTCCGTCCGTCCGTCCGTCTGTCACCAGGCTGTATCTCATGAACCGTAATAGTTACACAGTTGAAATTTTCACAGATGATGTATTTCTGTTGCCGCTACAACAACAAATACTAAAACACTGAATAAAATAAAATATTTAAGTCGAAATATGGCTTCGACACTTCAGCGATACCTTTCGCTCCAAGAGATGGCGTTGCTTGTGGCTAATATGTAGCTACGACGCCTTCAATGCTTCTAGTTACCTGTCGGTCCAAGAGATGGCGTTGCTTGTGGCTAATATGTGGCTACAAAAACTAAAGTAAATATTTAAGTGAGGCTTTCATACAAACGGCCAGATTTTTTTGGCGTTTTATACATAATGGTACGGAACCCTTCACGCGCGAGTCCAACTCGCACTTGGCCGGTTTTTTAGAATTAATTAATACACACTTACGTACTTCAAGATTGAGTTTCTTTTTTATTATTTTTTACTTTTTAAATGAAATTTCTTGTCTCGGGGGGTTTTTAAATTTTTAATTTAATTATTAATCATAGTCTTTATAAAACTCAAATCATAAATTGAAAGAAATCGTTCATAAAAACATCCTGTATATAATATCTGAAACATAGAACAAACAAGCACGAATAAATAAATCAGTCACTTTGCTCTATCTCCAGTGAGTCGTGTTCTAAGTCCACATTCATAATTATATTTGCGCATGTTTGTTCTATCTCCACATAAAACCTGTAAAATAAGGTAAAATTAATTACGATCTTATATAAAACTTATCACTATCAATACATAGTTAACTCTTGTATTAAGAAAAACCTTAAAATCAAAAAACTACAGCTTTTTAAAAGAAATACAACTAAAAATTCGTGTACTGTAAAATTTAACCAATGGTAGATAGAGCAAACAAGCACTGAGGCGACGATATTCTAATATACGAAATTTATTATAAAATAAGTTTGATTCTATTATCAACCCGGTGAATGTCGATATAGATTCGGATCTTCTACTATCACGACGCCCGCCCACGGCCATAGCGCTACATTTATAAACCTTGAACGTCATTAGTGAGAGCTCTCAGACGAATGGGATCCCCACGGAGTGTTAGTCTATGGATACTTATAACGCAGCTTATAATAAGAATGTAAAATAGTTGTGTCTCTACATTTAATCTTTTAACAAAAAAAATAATTAAGAAACAGTAATAGAACAAGAATATAAAAAAAAGTTTGTATGACTGTCGGTTTGTACACGCTAATCTTCGAAACGGATGAACCGATTTTTATGGGACCTTCAAAGGAAGACAGAAAACGTTATGCAGCAACATTTATACAATACGTAAGTATAGGTTAAACTTTCACGCCTATGAAGTCGCGGGCACAGCTACTTCTGAATAAAAGCGAAAATTTCAACTTCACATTGATAAAATATTCACCGTGCAGTCACACGGTATCCGCGACCACCCATAATGTCATGTTGCAATCAAATCAGTAAATTGTGGGAATAGAATGAAATAAGCCTAACCAGATTATTGTGCAATTGCATAGTGACCCAATAATTGTACTCATAAATGAGAAATTTGATTTGAAAATAATCCAATAGAAGCACAAAATGTTTGCGCAAACAAATAGAAAGCTATTGTTACGGAGCCACACGTACGCTATGACAAGCTGCCGTAAACTATCCTAATAAACCATCACGGACTATGCTCTATAATACTCTCCATTATTAAAAATATCTCGCTGCCTTATATTATATTTATTAGACTATTATTACTTAGTTACTAATGCAAGTTTTTGCAGCAGTAACTTGCAAACTACATGTGTTATCCGTGATACCTCTGAAAATACGTATGCCTATAGGATATAGTATGTGTGCGCTCTATGATGTGTAGACGACGCAATAGCGGCATGCACACTAACAAGTCCATGTACCTAGTTTAGTCTGAAGGTGCTAAGAGCCTAGTATCACCCGAGGTAGTACCATAGCCTGCCACGGTGCTTGTACCATTTCTACCGTCGTACCTAATAATTGCTTAAACAGCAATTGTGTTCTAAATAAAAAGGTGTGGACCCCGTTACGTTTTTTAGATGCGACCATCTCAGTCCTCAGGAGTAGCCGCACATCTGAGACCTAATTAGAACGAGACACACAATACTAACTAGACTATAATCAACTAACAGTATTAACTATCACTAACAGACCCTGACCTCACACTTATTAATATTCTAACACCATCCCAGTCCCTAAATCGAGTCTTGCTTTAGGTCGGTCACATTTGTCATGGGTGGCTAGTGCTATTTGCTAGTTTGTTGCCTGAATTCCATAAAAAACTGCCCAATTATCAAATTATGCTCCGCTATGAGTTTCCTAATAGAACCATACCAGAACCGCAAAGTGTATTCATTCAGGCTTTTCCTTGGTAAGCGTATTAGATCGCGTGCAGGTCGGTATTGCGAAATACCGTACAGCGCTATCAAAACTTAAATTTGTCGGCCATTAGCGAGCTGCACCATTTCCATTAATCCTCGTATCGTAATCAGGTCTACCCGCGCGCCGCGCCAGCCAGCGAGCAACGCCGCGCAGTTAGCGGTTGATAATTAGTCTCTTTAATGTTTGATGTATTCAAAGGTTTATAATACACTCTACAGTGATAAAACGTAACAATTAAGAGTACGGGGTACATGATTATAACCTTTATATTTATTGGTAATTAAGGTAGCAAACGAGCATGCAGCGCCACCCTTCCGCTGCGAACTATGACAACTGTAACCGACCTAGCACAAGATTCAATTTAGGGATTCGAATGTTAAAGAAATGTTAAAATATAAGTTGGTTAGTTTGTTAATAAGTGTGAGGAGAGGGATTGTTAGTTATAGGTGGTCAGTCATGTTGATAAAAGTCCAGTTTGTTGCAGTTAGTAAGAGTCTCGTACTAATTCCGTCACAGATGAAGACTTAAAGACTGAGACGGTCTTCTCCAAAAAAGGATTTGGCCACGAGCAGTTAGTAGATATTTGACTAAAACATCTATTTCAGGAAATCTTTCTGAAATAAATATTTATCTTTTTTATGTAACGGGTAAGTATTGTGTGAACTTTAAGAAATGTGTTATTTGTTGGTGTGATCGATTTGCAAGTGCAGTCCCTGAGGAATTGCGGGTTCCGCGGAGTACCTAATTCCTCGCACGCGTCAGCCTGCCCCGGACCGTTCTATTTCACGCCCGCATTTACCCCGGAAGGGACGAATTACACGAGGCGAAATGGGCTTTCGACGATAATTACGAGTAACACCACGAATTATCCTGCGGTCTTGTGGCCAGCCGTCAGCGAACATCTCAGGAATGTGCAATCTGTGCATTAATAAAATGGGAAGATCCCACGCCCTTAGTTGAGTCATCTCAACTACAACAATCATTTTAAAATGTGATTATGGGATATGCAAAACGTTTTCTAAGATCGAATATTAATACTTAAGCGGGGTAATTCGAGTTAAGCAGAATATTTTATGACTATGACTAACCTATGACTAATCACAACTTAATATGAGATCGAATTGTAGCCAAGCAATACCTAATTAAAACTAATTATTTATAGGTAGATATGATTATTAAGTTACTAGATAATAGAATTTGACTTTCTGTCTCTATTTATGTTATACATATAAAATCCTGTCTGAGCGTATAAGTTGTACATTCAGTTGCTATCAAAATAAGTGTTGTTTACTTGATGTTTAATTGGCAATTAACGCGGACTGTAAGGACACGTTATTAAATGTGAACATCCGTTTAGATATTTGGACATCCTATCAATAAATGTATGTGAGAGACAAAATAATTCTTCAATAAAATAATTAATTTTAGTGTCATTATTCATTGCATTTTGATAAATAACGAAAAAGATGAAATTGTTCCAAATTGTTTTTAGGAGAACCTTTTGCTAATACAAGTAGCACATGCTTGCCTTCCATCGATCAATTTTAATCAATGAAAAGTCACGAAAAACTAACCCAACGGCATGTGTCAAACGTAAGTGATCGACAAAGTTTGCGTAGTAACTGCGGGCGCGGTCGGTATGTGTGATCTTTATGGCAAAAAATTATTGCGTACTTCCGTACTTTGGAAGGCACGAAAAGCCCCTGTCCCGGTTGTTATTGATTGATAGTAGTTGTTAAGCCATGTCCGAGGCCTTCAGACTTGAAAAGTCCCGATACTGGGTTGACCACTAATCTCTATGGTTTGGTTACGCTTACGACCTTACACAAGGTTGGTGAAGACCATATACACCGCACTGGAGCAGCTTGGTGGAGTATGATCTAGGCCTCTTCAATGATGACAGCAGACCCGTGCTCCTGTAGTGGGCCGTAGTGGACCTGTAGTAGACACGTAGTTGGCCTTTAATAGTCCAACACCATGAAAAACCATTCATTACGAAACTGTTCACATTCTGAACGCAAGCATAAATATATGCGTGTGTGGGGAAATAACCCATTTAATTTCCGATGCGTTGTAAAATCTTGTGTTCAGGCGAGTCCCCGGGCGGCAGTAAGTTGCGACGCGGCGCGGAACGAATCCGATTCGATCGGAGTCACCTGCACAAACAAATACAGGGTAAGTAACGGCGGAGCAGGTGTCTCTCGACAAGGTTCTTTGCTGCGTAGGTATTGCTGAGTTGCCGGGAATAAGGAAATGCTACTCCATATTACAAACTTTATTAGGTACTAGCCCACGGTATTGTAGCGGTGATAGCCTAGTGGTTAAGAACTCCGCCTCCTATTCGGAGGGTCCGGGTTCGAATCCCAGAGTACGCACCTCTGACTTTTCGGGGTTATGTGCGTTTTAAGCATTTAAATGTCACTTGCTACAAACGGTGAAGGAAAACATCGTGAGGAAACCTGCATGCCGGAGAGTTCGCAAAACTCAAAGGTGTGTGAAGTTCGCCAATCCGTACTTGGCCAGCGTGGTGGACTATGGCCTTAACCTTGAGAAGAGACCCGTGCTCAATAGTGGGCCATGATGGGTAGAGATGATGATGATGATGAGTGCCCTGCCCACAGTCCAATTTAGCTTGTAAGCAAAATTTACTTTTGACATTTTAAATTCTCAGGATAAGATAAGATCAATCATGTTTCCGTAACTCAGTAGAAATGATGAGAGCTAGTAAGAGGGTACGAACTTCTTTTCTTGACTAATGCGTAAGAAAACAGAAGCAAACCCACACGTTTCTCAAAATCCGAATGTATGCAAAGTGAAAACTAAAACGGTTTTTGGTTCAACTAATATTAAGTACCTATTAGAAGTAAGACGTCCCCGTTTGATATATCTGGGCACACTCCCGCAGGCAAGTAGCCAACACCGGAATTAACATAATTACACCTACCTAGTAATAAAACTATGTATTTTTCGAAACTATCAGTTCATTCTAGCCAGCTATGAGTTATGTAAATAGGTGATAATCGACTTGGCTCGCCTATATATAGACTCTACATAATTAAGCCTTATGTTAAGTGGTCCCACGGGCCCACGTACATCAAAAATGAGTTTGTTTCTGTGTGTACGTGGCACATTAGCTCATGAATGTGTTAACCGTTTTAAGTGCTGTTTTTTTAAATCATAACTCAGTTTACTTGCAGTGGTTTTTATAGTATGGTAGAAATCGGTCAAATAGATGCAAGTCATTTTTGTCATAAAATAGAATTATTAGTTATAAATTATTATGAAGATCTATTGGAGCGTTTGATCATCACCTCATTACAGGATTTTCTTAGTGGGGTTTATTTTAAATCAGCTTTATTTCATGTTAACAACATTAGAGCAATAAAAACCGAGGTAATTGTGAGAAGCAATTTTTTCACGTTACTATTTTTACGACGTAGACACAACGTATTATTATGGGGCTTTTGAGAGAAAAAATACTATAAGAAGGTACTGAAATAAAAAAAAGTAAATAAGTCGTTAGGCAACCTTCTTGAACCTAGTAGGTCAGCTGTCGGGAATAAATAAGTACGTAAATAAAGATCAATACACAACTTATGGCACTTTAAATTCTCACCGACAATCTAAAATGTACCTTAATTTCAAAGACGGTAAGAACATTTGCGTAGCATGCTATTAAAACAAATTCTATATCAAACGCGAACGGTGTGAAGTATGATTTGTTTGCAGACGTATCTACGGAGAAACCTGAAGTTTACTGGAATGAAATATAGACTAGATCCACAAAACAATTTAAATTTAAATTGAGCCTTTGCCATCCCAAGATTTTACTCGACGTAAACCTCACCGAACTGGATTAAAATGTCCGCAACGCTCACAAAACCACGACCATCGGTCACCGTAATAAAACTGCGCAGTGGTTTGTTATATTATAAAAGTCACCCTGTCGATCTTCCTGTCAATGATACCGTCACACGTACGCAGTCATAAATACGCTGAGAGGGTGTCAGTGTCACGCACTCTTTAGGCCCTTCTCACATTACGCTATTTATTAGCTACGCGACTGCAACGCTAATAAATAGCGTTGCGTGAGAAAAGCCTTACAGGCCGCAGTCCGTCCGCGTGCAACATTAATATACAATACAATAACTTGCAAACGTACTGCAACATATAATTATTTATTCCTAACGCCTAATGAAAGCAAAATAATTGGGGCATACCGAGTACTTTATTGCAGAGTCAATACTTATATTACTATAGTAAAAGTTCTAGGATTAGAATTCTAAATTAAAATTATTAATTCGTCCCATAATTTTCAAATGAATGTTATTAGCTGAGACCGTTTGTTACCCGTGGTAACATAAACATATTATTAAAATTGGAATAAGATCGGTAAACATACGGCAAAAGATTTAATAATTATATTGAAAAAACCTATTTTGTACGATCTATGGATTATGTTTGCTTCGTGAATGGTATCAAAATATCCTGTCTATACGATCATATAACATTGATATAAAATTGTAATGATTTATTCTACATTAAATTTATTCGATGTTTCTTTTTTTTTAATTAAGTATTACCTAATATTTATAAATACCTTGCGCTAAAAAAACATACCACCTACACGTAAGTGAAGCCTTTCACCCAAAATCAGATTATTTTTTTAACTGATTTATAAATTAAATTATAAAATCATGACACGAAGTAATTTTGTAATAAAATCCTATTCACTATTTTCGTTTCATTCAGTGGATTGAGCGGGATGATCACTGAGATAAATTATAATTAAGTTATTAGTCCAACCTCAGAGCAATAATAGACTGCGCGCCGTGAACAAAAGCGTGAAGCCGGCAAAAAGTACCTATGCCTCGTCTTGTAATACACACGGCGGCACTCTCACCAAAACGACTTTTGTGTTCTAAATAATAAAAAATAAATGAAGCTTTGTGTTCCAAAAAATAAAGTTTAAATTTGTTCTACTTCAAACTGTCAACATAGGGCATTCTATTGGTTCCGATGTGTGTTTTAGGCGCACTTTTGCCGGCTTCACGCTTTTGTTCACGGCACGCCGTCTATACATAGTTTATTGGTCTGAGAGTCCAACAATATTTGACAGCCACAGTGTCTCTATTATGTTGATAAATAAATTTACAGTTCCTGGAATTGCATTATTTGAATTCAGTTTTAGGTATAATACAAATCGTCTCATTTTCCCTTTGACAATAAATGCTGCCATGATAGCTCCCGTTATTGTCTATTAGTAGTAAATCCGCCCTCGCTTCGCTTCGGGGAACCAGTCTCTTCAAAAATCTCTATAAATTTTAACAAAATTAAATTATGTTATTCCGATGTCTAAGCTATATTACTGCAAAGTTTCATGAAAATCCGTTCTGTAGTTCTCGCGTGAAAGAGTAACAAACACACACACGCACTCACTCACTCACTCACTCACATACATCCTTACAAACTTTCGCATTTATAATATTAGTAGGATAACACACGGATCAATAAAGTATCTATTTACAATAGGTATCTCAATTACCTGCCAGTCGTAACTTTACACAGAACATAGTAAATTATTTTAGTAAGCTTGCAATACACAAATGTATTATTTACGTATATTGGTAACAAGATCTGTTATTAAAAAACAAAATTGTTTACAAACAATTAGCAAATAGGTTACGCAGTGAAAAAATAACGCCCTAAACAAGTCGCTGGTTTGCACGAATAACCACACAATCCAAAAAAGACACATTTTACAGGGCAGCCATTTAAAAATTAAACAAAATATTAATTCTCTTATCTTTTCATGTATTTTATCAATAGAAAAATAAAATATATACATTGAAAGGGCATTAATCAAAGTTTAATCAAAGTCGAAATATTTTGGTTTTTATCATCAAGTACCATAATTAATAATTAAAAACTGCACGTCATTCGACTTGTTACAAAATGAGTTTTAGTATATTATCATGAATAGGAACATAAATCAAAATACTATACATAAGTAGTTTTCAATTTTAGTTTAGAATGGCTTAACTTGTAATATGACCCGCAATATATAAAAAAAATATTAAAAATATGATCGAAAATAGACACAATTTTATCTTCAATATTCAAGCAACTCAAAATAAATCAATATTGTAGAAAATATTGCCTAAATTAACACTTTTAACACTCGATTATTTGGAAATAAGTTATTATTCTAGAAAGTTTCATGTGCTCTCGCGAAAACAATAATAGCAACTGGCGAACATAGATTGTTGCACAAATATGGCGTGATAAATCAACCAATCACAAAACAACATTTTTGCGCGCCATTATGCCGGTTTTGCCGTTATGAATATGAGTCTTACTGAGCATGAAATAAGCACTATTTTGGAATTGGCTGTGTTATAAACTGTTATTTTCAAAATTTTGTTTTGTGCGAGTATTCATGAAAAGCAGCGAAGTGTCTTTCTATAAAATATGGAAAGTTTTGTACATTTTAATCGCTGAAAATACCTTACAAAGCATTTGACATCTACTTCACCTTACGGCTGACCTTATAGGCTGCAATTAACCAATAAAATGAATTGATAAATAAGCGCGCACCTATGACTGGCGCCAATAGCATACGTCGTGACGGAAAACAATTTTCATTTTAGCCTCCATCCATACCATGTGATAAGGTTCCGATTCTGACCCGATAAACCATTTTTTTTAATTCAAACAACGAATTATCAAAAATGACAATCAGACGTAAATTGGTTCATGTCCCTGACATTCTTAGCTGAACTGAATCTACTAGCACAGTCTAATAAATCATACAGTAAGATAAGTAGGTAAGTTTTTTAATTCACTTTTTCAATTCGTAATTAAATTAATTCACCCGTCAATGGGAAAAAACAATCATCATAATGTACATAACACATTCTTGGTGTGAGAATAAATAAATAGCAATTACGCAAAAGATACTAAAACTAACACAAAAAATATGCTGTAACATCGCTCCATTGCGACGTGTAATCAAGACAAACAAACAAACACACTTAAGCATTTATAATATTAGATACTTCGGATATCAGTACCTAAACCCAAAAGAAAGAGTAAAGAATGAAAATACTGACTCCTAAGCTCACTGCGTTGTTGAGGTAGATAGAATTTAAGAGTATTTAAAGGATATAACAGAGGAACGTCGCGGTGTTACCGTCCCTAACACCCGCCCCGGTCGGCTATTATATCGTCCGATTTATTTAGCAATACTTTCAATACTGCTATCACCGTAATGCTTACGATAATGGCCGGCGAGCGCTTAATGACGTCACAATCTCTACATCGCGTCGGAAATAAACGTAAAGCGCGTTTTAATCGCGCATTCAGATCGTAATGCCTTATATTTAGAGGTTATTGACGGATTAACGTTTTTTTACTTTGTTTTTAACGGTCCCGGCTTAATGAATTGTGTGAATGGCATCGACCGTTTTGGTAACTCGTGGTGTTTGAGTACGTTAGTTAAGTGTGAATCGTTCGCGAGCATTGTTGGGTGGGTCATTAATTTGCAATTAATTCGATTGTCGTAATTACCCGTTTAAATGGTACTCTCAAATTATAGCTGAATAGGTTGTTTTTCAGCCGCACTGACAAACGGTTGGAGATTTGAAATCAATAGCGGGTAGCTACCTATCTCTGGCTGGGCTGACTTCGACCCATTAGGTTATGGCCAACTATTGAGCACGGCTCTATACTCATCATTAACAAGCTGTAGAGTATACTCTACCTAAGTATTGGAACTTGAAATTGATAACAACCGAGACCGAGAGCTGCCGCAGTATGTAAACAGCGAATAAATATTTCTTCTTTCTTTCTTTTCCAAATACGAAAGCGCTCATGAAATTTTGCGCCATAAAATAACCGCGCACGCAGTTGCTAAACTTTTTCGATTCTAAGGTTCGACGCAAGCGGCCGGGCTATGAGCGCTTCAATTCAAAGCGAATTGTGATCCTCACCGTTTGTGATTTTTCGTCGGACATACTCCAAAAAACATTTATCTCGCGGCGTACTCCCGTCCTCTATATATTTAGGCCCCGGTGGTTTCGAATAGTGGTTGAACAATAATAGGCTGGCCGTAAAAGCCGCTTGTCAAAAAGCAAGCCATCAAATATGAACAAAAGCCGCGACACTACCCGCGCGCCACCTGGTGACCTGGCTTTGTGGATATTTGATATTCACTTACACGGACAACTCCACAGCGTTCCATCGCGACATCGCGGGTTTAGCGCGGCTCACAGCTGTAACGGGGTCCTACGTGAGCGACGAATACGACACGACGCTACGCAACACGACGCGATGCTACACGCGACAATGACAACGTCGCGTGTCGTCGCAGACTGTCACATAGGACGCAAGTAGGGATACCGTTGATTTGATCCCTTACGTCAAGATCGCAACGTCGCAGCACCAACCCAACCCAGCAGCCATTATACAGCTTAATAACGTAAAATCACAGTAATTGACACAAGTGCTTCCAGCCCGCAGTTAATGTGCTCCTTGATGTTAGAAGCCCGGAGCAAACTAACTTAAACCGGTTCAGGGTTGTTGTAGGGAATGAGCCTAGTGAGTGCTGTACGGTGGAATAAGGAAATCAGAGAGAAACGGAACTTACTTGTTAAATCATATTTCATACAAGAATTGTAACATAACATAAAACTCCAGTTAAATCAAATTCAAATTAAAACAATGTTTCTAACAGGTTGTGCAACATTCATAATTCGTAGCGCTACTAAGCTTACAATAAGTGCGCTTCCAGTACTGCATTATTTTAATACAAAAGGCATGATTAATTAGGTTAATTTTAATCTTAACTGAAGTTAAATGAACAAAATATTTTAATCATGCATTCATTTAAACGAATCCAGAGAGAGACCTTTCACTATCCACATAGAGATTGAAAAACTCCAAATAGGACTCCAAGAAAATGAATTTAGGGATACCCTTTTTTGGGGAAATATTTTGACTCGGCGAGCGTGAGGCTCGCGTTTATAACACGCTCTGTCTATACCCATGAAGTCAGTAAAGGATTTTTGCATATTTTTTTTGCTATTTTGAAAACAGGTAAAATAAAATCAAATAGTCCGGTCCATTTTGCCGTAAAATAAGGTTAACCTTGGATAAATTCTCTAAAAGCTGAAAATTTGCATGGACGTCAGAGATACCGTTGTAATGAATCAGACACTGCAATGCACACATCGGATGGATGCGCAGCATAATTAATAAGTCAGTCAGTTTTCAAGATATTGCATTTTGCAAACACGCCGGGTATTATTATACCCGACCTTACGTTCGCCGGGTTAAGTAATTATCGACGGATGAGATGGCGGCATAAGGCTTCAAATGTGTTAATTTTTATTGAATGAGCACCACTCGTATAGAGCTAGCTACATGAACGATTAGGATGACTTAACTCAAAAACAAAGCAGATACGGACAGACGCTTACAAAGCATTTACGAGTATAAGATGTACTTAATCGTGTGTTGAAATCATTGCGTTATCGCCTCTATTCCGACATATAAAATGAGGACCCCATTATAATGTATAGTTAGCGTCGGCGCACAGTGGGTCCGTATCTGAGAGGTAGGGATCAAAAATAAAATCCTCATAATATTATCCTTCATGCCTAAAATAGTATTTGAGTCGCCGAGAATATGTAATTTCCAATCTCCGCTAAGAACTAATTTATTACGTGTGCTCAAAGTTCAATTTAGCTTAAGGCATTTTAAATTCTCAAACTACAATGAACCTTTATCACAGGTACGCAAAGCTGGCATTTGAGTAGTTCGCCATTTAAAAGCAAACGGAGTACAGTATGCAATTGAGCTTAGAGAAAAAAAGATAGATCAAGTATAAACAGTCTCTATTGATCCGGCCGAACAGGGCAAGCTAAGTAAAACAATTTAAAAAGTAGCAATAATCGTTAGAGGCACTCGATCTGGTCTCGAATAAAATGGATTTTCCGTATTTTTTTGGAATTATCGTAAGTCGTAACTAGTAGAACGATTCTACATCACTTTGGGACAAGAAATAAAAAAGGACTATGAAACACTACTTTCGTCCCACTGTGCAGCGTCGTTAATGCGCGATTGTCGGCGCTAATTGCAGCGCCACGTGTTCGCTTCCACGCTAATTTGCGTTCATCTGACCGCATTACCGACACCGGGACTTTACGGACAGGTACACCGATCATTTTGTTCCATTGGGCACTAAATCTATTATATCAGAATTATAGGCTTACGAGTATTACACCTTCCTAAATTGAGTCATCTAAATCAGGAGGCTACTACGAAATCCGAACTACGAACAACCGAATTCGAAAGGTCACACGTCAGTCGTTTCGGAACATTTCCTACTATGAAAATTGTATTGTATGAAACTGACGTATGACGTTTCGAAATCGAACTTCGTGCGTTGTTCGTAGTTCAGATTTCGTAGTAGCCCTCCAGATTTAGGTGACTAAATTTAGAATGGTGTAATAAGCCTATTAGAACGCTTTAAAACAGAGTTTACTAGAAAATGTCAAAGTAGGAAATCAGTTCCTTAGTAACAACACGCAGAATTTGTAAGTTTACATTGACTTTACTCTGACATCACTTTTTTCCTGAATTGACTAGTTTTCGCTCGCGTAAGTGACAAACAACATCTAAGTACCGGAGAAAATTGAACGCGCCATTATGCGGAAAGATCGAATGGTCTGCTCTTTTCATCCCGTTAAAGGATAATTTATGAGTTAAAAATGGTTTTCTCAAAATCAACTCTATACCTGTCCTACCAAATTTCATAAAAAATCGGTTGAATGGTTTAGGGTCATACAGACAGACAGACAGACAGACAGACAAACAGAGTTACTGTTCCATTTATAATATTAGCAGGGAAGAAAGGATTCTGCAACACTCGAGTGCAAACACAAGTTGCCGATTTATCACTGGTCCTGATAAATAACTCTTTTTGCAACTTCTTGCACAACTTGATAGGTGGTAGAGCTTAAAGTTCGCCTGTACCATTCCTACCGGGAAATAATTGTTTGAACAGCAATTGTGTTGTGGTTAAATAGGTGTCAATCGTGTTAC
Source organism: Hesperia comma (assembly GCA_905404135.1). NCBI lineage: Eukaryota > Metazoa > Arthropoda > Insecta > Lepidoptera > Hesperiidae > Hesperia > Hesperia comma. The sequence goes on from FR990028.1 coordinate 16,771,864, forward strand.
ATTTTTTGGAGGTGACTGTCTCAGTACTCAAGAGCGTCGTTAGAGCCACACATCTGTGCCCGAATTAGATCGAAAGTCTTGCTAAAAATTACTAACATCAACTAACAGGACTGACCAGTTCCACCCTTACAGTAGGGGCCTGTGCTCAGGGCCGCTTACCTTACGGAGGCCCTGAAGACAAAATTTACCTTAACATCTGCCGAAAGTAAATGCTGTAACTTATATTTTGAATTAAAATAAAAAGTTGATCCGAAAGTACAGCTGTAATTTTTCAGTAAGAATAAACTCCATTGATAGTTGCTGCGATTAATTAGTTTCTACGTGGTTTTGGCACAATAGGTGCGTCAATGGCTTCTCGATCACACGGATTAATTTACAGATTAACAGAGCAAACGTAAAAGAGCTTCCACTCCCAATGAGCAACAGAATACGGCGACTGTTCGCTGTAAGACCATTTGTACCTTAAAGGAATAATACGAAAATAAGTAAAGGAAGAAAGGAACATTTAAATGGAGAACCGCAGAACAATAAATCTTCACCGGCGGAAATCAACCGCGACTCGTCAGACGCCACTATTGTGCTCGCGTACGCCTCCGTTTTATTGTTCCTGTGAGAACTTTGAATTATTTCGATGTCAAATTAATCTAAACAAACTTTTGAACACGGCCTTGTCATAACAACACTACAGAATAACAAGATTAAAACCGTGAAATTGCTTTCACTTCGCGAATAGTTTTGTCCGTTTATGTATTACGTAGTTTATGGAATTGAGGTGGCAAATGAGCATGTTACACCACCTTTTCGCTGCCGCGTATGAATAGGTAAAACTCAAATATGGACAAGGATGGTTAGTCCAGTTAGCATAATATGGTGTTAGAATACGTATACCTAAGTTGGTTCGTAAGTTAATTATGTATATGGGACTGGCGCAAGAACTGTTAGTAATTAATAAGCCCTGTTAGCTATTGTTAGTAATCATAAGGTTATGAATAGTCAATAAGAGTCTTATTCTAATTCGGTCACCCATGCGTTGCTACCTTTAAAGTCTACATTATGATCGGTTTCGGGTTGGAATGACTAAGAAATAATATTATATGGAACAGGTCAGTTTGTCGCTTAGATACTACAGGTCCCTGCAAAATGAAAATCAATGGTACGTGAAGGAATTAACATGGCAAGTAAATTAGCAGATGTAATGAACGTATCATTAATATTGAAATACTATCTTAATAGGTACTGCTATTCCAAAAATTTATTTTACTTACTTTCATTTACAATAATGTCACCTACCAATGAACTCACAAATATTTAAACTCTATCTTCAACGAACATTGTCACTAAACAAAATAAAACCTGATATATGAAGGGCAGGATAATTTATTTTCGTAGCCAGTTTACAAGCATTAGGCTGACATCTAATTGGTATGCATGTAATTTGATTCGCTAGAACGAAGATGGGATAGAATTCATCTCGAAATAATCTGTTAACATAATTTTAATGGTGTCTTGTCGTTTTTTCAACTTCCACGCGGACGAAACCGCGGGCGGAAACTAGATAGCTAGGCTAATCAGTCATCACGGCCGAATTAGTAGCTACGCACGACGAAGAAACGGACCGCCCTTTAAATAAGATAAATGACTGCGTTAACTTTGAGCCTAGTTCCGTCGCGAGTTCCGCTCGCTCCCAAACTTCCCGCGGAGTTCCAAGACCACTTTTTACAGATCTGTCCTCACGAATTTCTCTTCCGAAGACGTTAAAGAAGCAACTAGTTTTGTGAGCTCCCTAATTCTAGTTCTAAGATAAATTGAATCGAAATAATATAGCCATTTTTCTGCTTCAAAGTTTTATCTTTTGACTTTGAGCCGCGAAGATTTAGGTTTTTCATTGCGTTCATAACCTGAACTATTCGGCTCTGGAACCGTGGAGCAGTAACTACTTTTTTTACAATAAACGGTCGTCGTAAGCTGACTGCGTAAGTTTCAAACTACGGACCTTCGAAGTTCGCTTATAGAGAAGGGATCGGAAATTATAGGTGAACTTATGCAATGGCGTTGGCGGAATCACCGTCTCTCGGTTTACGATGAGTTCAGGGGAGGTAGGAGCAGAGGGGGGGAAAAGGGGTGGGCAGAGGGAGGGGGGGCGGTCCCGAGGCGCTAAGTCTCGAGTGTCACATGACGATCAATTTAGAGTTACGACTGGAAATCGAGTGAACTAAAGCCATAGCGGTGATGCTTTTTACGAGCAGTCCACCGACTTAGCTCTTCGGATAATTCATAGCCAGTTTAGAGCGACAATGTAGATTGGATTCTTAACTATTCTGTACCATTTCATTGTTTGTTAAGAATCGTATTGTATTTCGTTCTTTCATTATTACTTGATACTTTAGCTGTTTCTCAATAAACGTGTCAGTATTATTAAACAATTAATTTTTATTCATCGATAAATACAAAACTGAACCTGATCGATGCCTTATAAGTTATTTAAGTAAAATGTTACTTTTCGGGGTATTTTATTAATTAAATGGCTCCATCTAATTTATTTATTTATTATGTTATGTAATGGTTTTATAAATTTACTAGAAACCCCGCCCTCGCCTCGCTTGGGGGAACCAGCCCCTTAGTAGAGGATAGCTCTCAGAAGGCTGATTTTTTTCCAACTCACTTGACAGTCATCGTTGTATTAGGACCAAATAAAAAAAATCTCCATAATAAGTTTTAACTTACTATATTATTCCGATAACTACGCTATATAACAAAGAAATATATATAACAAAGAAAGAGTAACAAAGAGACACACACACACCCTTACATACATTCGCATTTATAATATTAGTAGGAAGTAGGATTAGTAGGCAGTAGGATGTGTATTTGTGTGTTTATTCCGTGTAATCTCAGAGACGGCTTAATCAGATGCGGTTTTTATTGGATTTTTTTATTTCAATTCCTTAAAATAGACAACATAATATGACAAATAAAAGAAGCCAATCTTAACAGTTTTTTGACTTCTGTGCCCACACTAAGGCCGGTTACATTCTTTAACGCGGATTTGTGAATCCACAAGTGTAAAAGAGCTTCGCAAATTATTATACACATTCTTGGTTTTTGAATGCTGTCAAAGCTGTGACGTTTTTGGTCGCACATGAAACCGCGAGTAAGTGCGGCCGCACACCAGAGATACACTTGTACAACAATAATTGTAGCGCCACATTTGAAACGCGACATATATGTCGCCCCCCTATATTTGTATGTAAACCCGCTTATCAAGGATACATTTGTAGTAAGTGCAGTTGGTGGCGAGGCGTTCGTCGCGCCTCAAGAATTGAATATCGAACACGTTCGTTTTATGTGGCGCCGTACTTCAAAAATGACAACAATGACATTACGAAAATGAAAGACAATACAACTATAGACGCTACAACTGCGCTTCCGATGTGCGTATACACAATACATTTGTCGCCGCGTAAATGTATCGCAATGATTATGACGCCGCGCCGTAAATATATGTTGCGAGTAATATGTGGTGTCGGTGTGCGGCCTCACTAAGTCAAACCTTCGCGTAGTCGCTCACACATTGGTACAAACATATTGTACAAACGCCCGCACGTGACCGCGACAAGGAATAGGGTATCCAAAGCGGTGTAAAGGCAGTTACTAGTGCGTAAAATGTTATGAGCTAAGTACTTCAGAGCTTATTTATAGCCATTAAACTCTGCCTTTGCAGCAAATATCAACGAACCAAAAATATTGCAAAGTCGGTTTGTTAAGGTTTTCATATTAGGGATAACCCTCGATAAATAATTCACGGCCAATTGACATAAAATTACGTTATGAATAATTGAAAGTAAGCACACACGATTCCAGGCGCACGACACCGGCTCTAAATAATGGTGTCGTAGCCAGAGTTAATTAAAAGTCGTTTAATAAAAACCGTGAAATTTGAAGCGTATCCTTTTTGCGATGCGGCAGGCGGCCGCGGCCGGGCCAATTATTGAAGAACACGTTTTGCTTTAATAAAGCAATTTAGAAAAAGGGCGATTTGCATCCGAATGAGGAAGGGTTGTAGAAATATCGGGTTCGGTAGCGAAAAATGCAGGTCGAGAATTCCCCGGCAAATTAGCCGCTCCGAGCGCGAACCCACTTTTAACTAAGTATCGTCAAAGTTCAGCCATTGATTGTACAGAATGTACAGGCAGGTAAAGTTTCGTACGCTCTTTATTGACGTCGTTACTTTGCGGGCAACGACAGTCATAGAGATATTACACTAGAGTGGGTGAGCCATACGGCTGCCCATACATTGCATTCGCCCCCGGTTAGACAGAGAAACAACAATAACGGTAATTACCTATCTCTCTCGGATCCCGACGAGCCAGAAAGAGAAAAGTGATTACTAAAGATTTCGTCTCTTTTTATCCTAGGTACGCTCTGAAGCCTCGCCAGAAAGAGAAAGGTGATTACTAAAGATTTCGTCTCTTTTTATCCGAGGTACACTCTGAAGCCTCGCCAGAAAGAGAAAGGTGATTACTAAAGATTTCGTCTCTTTTTATCCGAGGTACGCTCTGAAGCCTGGCTTCTGCCCTCTAGTGTAATATCTCTATGACGACAGTACCTAATGTAGGGATGTAATGTCGTATCGTGCAGAAATGTCTGTCGTCTAGACGGTTTCCTTTGGACTACGTCAAAGGATAGTAATTGGTTGTGTTTTATGTGGACAAATAACGATCGGGCAAACTGCTACCTGATGGAAAGTAAACAACCTGGATACTTCTCCGACACTAGAACCGTAATATTTCACGTTTGACAGTTGTATGCTGGTCAGTTATCTGAGATGCAGGTTTAAAATCCAAACATACATAATATGTATAAGAATATTTACCCATGGATCTATTCAGCACCACGATGACCCAAATGGCGCAAAAGATAATCGTTTTATCTATAAAAGCGAAAGGTCACACATCGAAAACCCTTGAAGTATAAGCAAGGAATTTGGCAGAGGTAGTTCGTAGTAAGTATCTAGTCGTCGCTCACTATAAATTTTGTCATATTCCACCCCAACGGGGGAGAAGTTACAGGTGAAAGTTTGTTTTAAAACAGTCAAAAGCACTTCCACGCAGACCAAGACGCGAACATGCTAGAAATGAATGATGAATACTGAATAAAATTAAGAAAAACAATGTTTACATTATAACGACGATACTGACGGGCGGGGCATTGAGGACAATAGTGCGCGTCACAAAAGCCTCGCTTGATTTCCGCCGCTCCGAAAATTTATTGTTCCTCGGCGCGTCATTTAAATGTTCCCTTCTCTCTCAACTCGTTTCCATAATTATCCCGCGGAGAAATGGGACGACGGGATCATGTCGACCTCTATGTTCGACGGTGATTGCTACAAGTGGACAGTGGGTAGCCCATGAATGACTTCAATTATGTTTATATAATACTAGCGTATAATGGAATCCTCGCGCTCATTACGCCAAGCCCAAATCCTTCACAAATGGTTTAGTAATGTGGCGTACTCATTATAAATATACAACAAATTATTATATAATCACATACTCATTATATTTATAGACATACAACTTATATATTTACTATATAACAATTAATTAAACTACATTAAAATTAATATACATGCACTACTATATTATTTACATTCACAAATATTTATTTATATTTACAACTTAAGTATACATTTACTATAATTATTACAATTCATTTATAAACTAAATTATATTTTATTACACATACATATATATTATAATATTATTAACTATTTACATTACTAAAATTACACTAATTAAATATTCATTATAAAACCGTATTAATTTATTTCATACTCGACGAGCATAAAATATTTGCATCGTCGACCTAATAGTGTACAGTGGAAACGGCCGCCCGGACAGGTAGTTCTTATCTCTTAAGATCTAATATGAACTCACGCGCCGGCCGGCCGGGTTGAGCAGCGAGCCCGCATATCAACCAGTCGATGCACGAACTACACCGCGGAGCCCGTGTCACTCGCTATCTTGCCGCTTACCGCTTACGCACCTTGTTTACGTAGCCGTTTGTTATTTTCTGCTCTTAATTGTACTATCGCTTTCTTACTTTCACTCCTTCTTCTTCTACTGTGTGGTTTCTGACTTTTGTGTTGTGTGCTTTATCTATTGTGTAGTGCAAATAAACTTCTTCTTTCCGTGTGCATTCTTGTTGGACTTTTTATTTACCATCTCGCACCGTGAGTACTACCCACACACACACCACCCACATCTACCCAAACTGGTGACCTCTCAAGAACACTAGTAAGGATACCTAGTACAAAATGAGGGACAGCAGCGATTCCGTAAAAACCGTCGGTTCTCAAAAACATGTCACACAACGAGTCCGTCGAGTGCGCGTTTCCACTGAACGCCAAGTCGACGCACGGAAATTAAAAATTAAAGTTCCGCCGTTCTCACCCGAGGACCCCGAACTTTGGTTTGCGATGTTGGAAGGTCAGTTCGAGAGCAATGGCATCACCGACGACGGAGTAAAATTTAATAATGTTACCAACAACCTTGACGTGCAGTACGCTAAGGCCGTCAAAGACATTATTATTAACCCTCCACCAAGCAATCGCTATGACAAAATTAAGACGGAGTTGATCAAGCGATTATCGGCGTCACACGAAAAAAAGGTCAAACAACTGCTCACCCACGAGGAACTGGGAGACAGGAAGCCCTCGCAATTTTTAAGACATCTGCAAGACCTAGCCGGACCTTCAGTGCCTGACGACTTCCTTCGGTCGATATGGAGTAATCGCCTCCCTCAGAACATCCAGACGGTACTAGCATCACAGCCCTCACACTCGCTGGAACAGCTGGCGGACCTAGCAGACCGCATTCAAGAGCTGACGTCGCCGTATAACGTCGCTGCTGCGTCCGCAAACAGGGCACACACGTCACAACAATCAGAGGAGATAGCGGAACTGAAGAGGATGGTGCAGCATCTCACTCTCAAGCTCGAGGAGCACACACGCGCTGGCTGCTTCACCACTGATCGTGCAAGACCACGGGACCGTCGGCGTTCTTCCTCGCGGCACAGGAACCGATCTCGATCCACTTACAGGAAGTACCCCGTGTGTTGGTACCACGCGAAATTTGGATCCCAGGCCCACAAGTGTTTGACACCCTGCGACTACGGCAAGTCGGGAAACTCCAACGGCAATCTGTAGCGGCGACCAAAGATTGCCTATCTCATACGGGTCGCCTCTTCGTCACCGACCGCAACACAGACACTCAATTCCTTGTCGACACCGGTAGTGACCTATGTGTGTACCCGCATTCTGCACTTCGAGAACGTCGTGTAAAAATGGACTTTGAACTCAGTGCTGCCAATGGTTCTGTTATCGAAACTTATGGTTTTGTAGAGCTTTGCTTAAATTTAGGCTTAAGACGTAGCTTTACATGGCGGTTTATTGTGGCTAATGTAACGAAACCCATAATAGGTGTAGATTTTTTAAGTTTTTACAATCTCATGGTTGATTGTCGCCATCAGCGCTTAGTGGACAACACCACAACTTTGAGCTCAAACGCTTCTGTTGCCAAAACTGATATTTTTTCTATAAAAGTTTCTACGGGTGACACGCGCTTTCATAAAATCTTGTTAAAATTCCCAGAGATAACACACCCTTCAGGGACGCCGGTGTTTCCAAAACATAATACGGTACATTACATTAAGACCACTCCCGGCCCTCCCATATCATGTACCCCCCGAAGACTGGCACCGGACAAGCTTAAAGTCGCCAAGCAGGAATTCGAACTTATGCTTAAAAACGGCACAGCGCGTGCTTCGGAGAGTCCATGGGCTTCTCCGTTGCATTTAGCGCCTAAAAAAGACAACGGCTGGCGACCTTGCGGCGATTACCGTATGCTTAACGCACGAACTGTACCAGATCGCTATCCCGTTAGGCATATTCATGACTTCGCCCATTCCATTTCAGGTTGTAGCGTCTTCAGTACGATAGACCTGACGAAGGCATACAATCAGATCCCGGTTTTCGAAGGTGATATACAAAAGACCGCCATCACCACTCCCTTTGGCCTGTACGAATTCCCATTTATGACCTTTGGCTTAAGGAATGCAGGTCAAACATTCCAAAGGTTTGTAGACGAAATGACGAGAGGCCTTGATTTTGTTTACTGCTATTTAGATGACTTCCTTGTTTTTAGCAGAACAGAGGCTGAACACGAAGACCACCTGTATCAGCTCTTCAACCGCATGAAGGAATACGGTGTTCTCGTAAACACTTCTAAGTGTGTTTTTGGTGCTTCAAAAGTTTTGTTTTTAGGTTACGAAATCTCCGCATCCGGCACCAAACCCTCCAACTCTAAAGTCCAGGCTATCCAAGAGTTCCCCATACCCCAGACCGTCAGACAACTCAGACGCTTTCTGGGTATGATAAATTTTTATAGGCGATTTTTGCCTCATTCCGCATCCCTTCAAGCCCCTCTAAACGCTTTACTTTCAGGTAACGTCAAAGCATCTCACCCAGTCAACATCTCTGGAGACACTTTACTGGCATTCAATAGATGCAAAGAGAGCCTCGCCAATGCTACACTATTAGCACACCCAGATTGCCAAGCCGAACTCGCTCTCGTAACCGATGCCTCCGACCTGGCCATGGGTGCAGTTTTGCAGCAGCGGAAAAATGGCATTTGGGAGCCGCTAGCATTTTTCTCGCGAAAATTGAGCCCCTCCCAACAAAAGTATTCGCCGTATGACCGCGAGCTGTTAGCCATATACGAAGCGATTAAATACTTTCGCCATATGGTTGAGGCTAGGCACTTCGTGGTATTCACTGACCACAAGCCACTCAGTTATGCCTTCAGCGAAAGGAAAGCGAACTGCTCACCACGTCAATTTAGGCATCTCGACTACATCTCGCAGTTTACGACCGACATTAGACACATTTCAGGGAAGGACAATGTTGTCGCCGACCCACTGTCACGTGTCGAGGAACTGCAGATGCCAGTAGATTTAGACTTGTTGGCTTCATCTCAAGCTTCGGATACGGAGTTGGCTCAGCTTCTGGGAGAAGAATCTTCGCTCCGCTTGAAGAAGTTGAAGATCCCTGACTCTTCAACAGAAATCTATTGCGACGTTAGCACTCCGTCACCTCGTCCCTTTGTCCCAGAACCCTTGAGGAGACAACTTTTTGAGAGTCTCCATAGCCTCAGCCACCCGGGCGCAAACGCAACAGCTAAACTCGTTGCCGAGCGATTCGTTTGGCCCGGAGTCCGTAAAGACTGTCGCAGTTGGTCTCGTCAATGTTTGGCGTGCCAACGTGCTAAAGTTAGTAGACACGTATCCACTCCATTGGGCACCTTTGGTCTTCCTCGTGCCCGATTTAATTTTATCCATGTGGACATTATTGGCCCCTTGCCTATTTCACAAGGTTTTCGCTATTGCCTCACGGCGGTGGATCGTTTCACTCGCTGGCCAGAAGTCACTCCTATGACGGACATCACTGCCGAAACAGTCGGGAAGGCGTTAATATCTTGGATATCCAGATTCGGATGTCCAACAGATATAGTCACCGATCGCGGCCGACAGTTTGAATCGTCACTTTTTCAATATTTGGGAAAAATGATCGGATTCAAACATCGCCGAACAACCGCGTATCACCCGTCTTGTAATGGACTAGTGGAACGATTCCACCGCCAACTAAAAGCTGCCATAATGTGCCACGCTGACTGCAACTGGGTGGACACATTACCTTTGGTGCTGTTAGGCATTAGGAGTGCATTCAAAGAGGATCTCCAATCATCTTCTGCCGAATTGGTATATGGTGAGCCGTTGCGCTTACCCGGAGAATTTTTTCACTCCGCAATTCCTTCCTCCAGCGATATGACAGACTTCACAACTCGTCTGCGCAATTTTGCGGCAAAGCTGCAGCCAACACCAGCTGCACGCCACAATAAAAATAAAATATTCGTGTATAAGGACCTCACTTCGTCTTCTCATGTATTTTTAAGAGACGATGCATCACGTGGCTCTTTACAGCCTCCTTATACAGGCCCGTACGAAGTTTTGGAGCGGGGTGACAAGACCTTTAAAGTACAGGTCAAAGGGAAGAACGTCACAGTATCCATAGACCGCCTGAAACCAGCCTATGTACTGATTGACCCATCTCCCAACCCCACCTCCATCCCAACTCCTACGCCCAACCCTACCCCCAATCCCTTTCCTGACCCTATTCCTGCGAGTCAAGAGTCCCCTAACCGGGATACCTTCAAAAGAACACGTTCAGGCCGCGTAGTTCGTTTCCCTGATTTTTATCGCCCGCAGTGACGGTCTCTGGGGGGGAGTGATGTGGCGTACTCATTATAAATATACAACAAATTATTATATAATCACATACTCATTATATTTATAGACATACAACTTATATATTTACTATATAACAATTAATTAAACTACATTAAAATTAATATACATGCACTACTATATTATTTACATTCACAAATATTTATTTATATTTACAACTTAAGTATACATTTACTATAATTATTACAATTCATTTATAAACTAAATTATATTTTATTACACATACATATATATTATAATATTATTAACTATTTACATTACTAAAATTACACTAATTAAATATTCATTATAAAACCGTATTAATTTATTTCATACTCGACGAGCATAAAATATTTGCATCGTCGACCTAATAGTGTACAGTGGAAACGGCCGCCCGGACAGGTAGTTCTTATCTCTTAAGATCTAATATGAACTCACGCGCCGGCCGGCCGGGTTGAGCAGCGAGCCCGCATATCAACCAGTCGATGCACGAACTACACCGCGGAGCCCGTGTCACTCGCTATCTTGCCGCTTACCGCTTACGCACCTTGTTTACGTAGCCGTTTGTTATTTTCTGCTCTTAATTGTACTATCGCTTTCTTACTTTCACTCCTTCTTCTTCTACTGTGTGGTTTCTGACTTTTGTGTTGTGTGCTTTATCTATTGTGTAGTGCAAATAAACTTCTTCTTTCCGTGTGCATTCTTGTTGGACTTTTTATTTACCATCTCGCACCGTGAGTACTACCCACACACACACCATACCTACCACCAAAGTAACTCGCCGAGTAAGGATTGAATTAATGGCAGCTATTACGACCGTTGGACGCTCTGAGCTCTGATCCAACCTGACGCCCAGGTATTCAGGCATATTCCAGTAAAATTTGACTTCATAGTTTCTTGCCGCTTCTTCTTCCAAGACCAATCACAGGAGAGATTTGTTGAATTGATGGCGTAGTTTGACTTTCGACAAGTGTTTGTAAAAAAACTAATTTGAATTACTTGGTTATTTGCATTCACCAACAGGTTATTGATTTAATTGATCATGCAATAATGTTAACTTTTAATAAATATAATGTAGCAAACAACAAAATTACATTATGGCACCTAACCTACTATAGATACATTATACATTCAACATATTTCTAACAAACACAGTATATAGTTATAAGGAATAACTATAAACTGAAGAAAGGTTAGAAAAAGACAAAATAAATTTACATGGAATAACTTTATATTGCGTTTATTACTAAGGCAGTCAGTGTAAAGGTATCTGTGAATTAACTGTAGTATGGAACACAGCTACGGCTGGCAACGAGCGAATATCATCTAGGTTCGACGTCGCTATAATTGGGTTATCGACAAATTTCATAACATCCCTTTATTAGATAGATTACGCCTTGATAGACACGGAAAGGGAATTACAGTATGAACTGCTAATTGTCAAAGAGTATTGAAATCAGTCGCTGACAACGGCTGTCACCGCCAACTTAGCGGTTCATGACGTCAGCCGCTTTGATAGTTGTTTAAAGGTAGGTACGTGATAATGAACTTTATGTAAAACATTTTAAATTTATTTTATATGAATTGTTACGATTAAATAGGTTGAAATTAGCTTGGACATAAAATCGATCAAACACAAATTACAACTACACTCCGTTCACGTTTCATACGGACTTTGTTTTAATCCACTCAAAGCAAACAAATGCCAGCTTTCTACCCCAATTAAAAGGCACAGTACCTGGTTGACCGAGCTTTGCTCGGTTGAAAATTATATTTAGTATGAATCGCATACTGATAAAATATGAATAATGTTCTTCGATCTTTCCGACATAATATGAGTTTAAAAAGAATTGCGTGTACTTATGTACGCACGTAAGAAGTTATACTTCTTTGGCATCATTAATAATAAATATTCAACGTTAATAATTTTGACAGCTGTCATCCGAAATGAAGGTCTCAACCAGACCTACAACTTTCCCAAAGACACCAGTGCTCCAGGAGCAGCCGTTGCCGGGATATCTCGGTTCGAAGTTTGACAGCTGTCATTGGAAATGTAGGTCTTGACGAGACCTACAACTTTCCCAAAGACACCAGTGCTCCAGGAGCAGCCGTTGCCAGGATATCTCGGTTCGAAGTTTGACAGCTGTCATTGGAAATGTAGGTCTTGACGAGACCTACAACTTTCCCAAAGACACCAGTGCTCCAGGAGCAGCCGTTGCCGGGATATCTCGGTTCGAAGTTTGACAGCTGTCATTGGAAATGTAGGTCTCAACCAGACCTACAACTTTCCCAAAGACACCAGTGCTCCAGGAGCAGCCGTTGTCGGGATATCTCGGTTCGAAGTTTGACAGCTGTCATTGGAAATGTAGGTCTTGACGAGACCTACAACTTTCCCAAAGACACCAGTGCTCCAGGAGCAGCCGTTGCCGGGATATCTCGGTTCGAAGTTTGACAGCTGTCATCCGAAATGTAGGTCTCAACCAGACCTACAACTTTCCCAAAGACACCAGTGCTCCAGGAGCAGCCGTTGCCGGGATATCTCGGTTCGAAGTTTGACAGCTGTCATTGGAAATGTAGGTCTTGACGAGACCTACAACTTTCCCAAAGACACCAGTGCTCCAGGAGCAGCCGTTGCCGGGATATCTCGGTTCGAAGTTTGACAGCTGTCATCCGAAATGTAGGTCTCAACCAGACCTACAACTTTCCCAAAGACACCAGTGCTCCAGGAGCAGCCGTTGCCGGGATATCTCGGTTCGAAGTTTGACAGCTGTCATTGGAAATGTAGGTCTCAACCAGACCTACAACTTTCCCAAAGACACCAGTACTCCAGGAGCAGCCGTTGCCGGGATATCTCGGTTCGAAGTTTGACAGCTGTCATTGGAAATGTAGGTCTTGACGAGACCTACAACTTTCCCAAAGACACCAGTGCTCCAGGAGCAGCCGTTGCCGGGATATCTCGGTTCGAAGTTTGACAGCTGTCATTGGAAATGTAGATCTTGACGAGACCTACAACTTTCCCAAAGACACCAGTGCTCCAGGAGCAGCCGTTGCCGGGATATCTCGGTTCGAAGTTTGACAGCTGTCATTGGAAATGTAGGTCTTGACGAGACCTACAACTTTCCCAAAGACACCAGTGCTCCAGGAGCAGCCGTTGCCGGGATATCTCGGTTCGAAGTTTGACAGCTGTCATTGGAAATGTAGGTCTTGACGAGACCTACAACTTTCCCAAAGACACCAGTGCTCCAGGAGCAGCCGTTGCCGGGATATCTCGGTTCGAAGTTTGACAGCTGTCATTGGAAATGTAGGTCTTGACGAGACCTACAACTTTCCCAAAGACACCAGTGCTCCAGGAGCAGCCGTTGCCGGGATATCTCGGTTCGAAGTTTGACAGCTGTCATTGGAAATGTAGGTCTTGACGAGACCTACAACTTTCCCAAATCGAAATGATACATTAAAAAATATCGATATTTCTTGGGTGATATATATCGATACATTTGAAAAATATCGATACGATAAATATCCATTTGCCCACATAGAGATTACAGCGCCATCTAGTTTCATACTACTGAAACAAACAAACCGTATCTCATAGAAGTTATCCTAATGTTTCATAGATTGTTTCATAGATGGCGTCAGTATGATGTTTTCAAAATTTAAAAAAAAACCGAGCTTTTCTCGAACCTGGGACCTTGATAAATCGATTCCTTGAGCCGAAAACCCCCTAATCTGTAACTTTCATGAAAATCTTTGCAGCCGTTTCCGAGATCGTGATTATATATATAGGTATAAATAAATAAATAAATAAATAAATATACAAGAATTGCTCGTTTAAAGATATTAGATTGTAGATTGACAAGAACAATTTAAAATGCTTCAAGTAAAATTAGCTTACTACATAAATTGAATTGAAGTACCTACCTAGTAGCTTACAATCGTTCATCATTCAGAAGACAATGCGGAGAAATGACCAGCAACTATAAGGAGATGCTTCAAGTGACAAATAACATAAAACGTCTGTAGGGTAATTGGCTCAACTGAACTCGACTTGCGGACTGCATTCGCGAAACAAAAGTTTAATTACTTAGCTACTCATTAACTTTTTACTGCGAAATAGGAGCTTCAGTTTGAATAGAGATAAACTTGTTCTTGAATAAAATACTGCTTTCAATTTTAACCGGGATTTTAGAGTAAATGTTAATAACTTCAGCGTTACATGCGATGTTTGCTGACTTCGGGCTTTTTCGCATTCGGAGATTAATTAACGAGGTACCTACTGTAGAAAGTATGATATTTAATTAAACTATTTAGTTTCAGTAATCTTTCTGGAAAACTTGTTATTTTTCATTCGCTGTGTTATTAAGATGGTATCCTAAAACTTATATTTTTCGTACCCTAACCATTACTTTGTCTGGCCAGTCGCCGCAGCTCTCATTCTTTTACGACCACACGTCTCACAAAACAGTGTAATAATCTATACCTATACTTATCATAAAAGTGTTACAAAGTTATGTAGGTACATATGGATATATAAATTAGAAACAAAAACAGTGCCTCGCATCCGGCGTAGATCTTTGACATCAAGGGTTTCTTCTGTAATTTACCTTGACGACATTTTCATGGTTTGGCTTAACGTAAGATGAACGTTCACAAACCGTTAAGTTCAACCTTTTAGGGTTTATAAGTGACGCGCAAAATTTTTTTTTTTAAATCTACCCACTCAAAGTATTAGATTTTTTGGATTTAAATTCCGTTAAAACAACAATTTCCATTGCCTTTGGAGACGGATAAATACACAAAAAGTCTTCCCTTCCCATAATATTCAAGATTTTCCACACGTAGGAGTGCTCACAGCAGATTGCCCAGCTATGCGACATAGATGCTTGCTAAGGTATATAAACATAAAGTAAAAGACTCGAATGACAAAATTATTTAGCTCTACAAAAATTGGGCTCTTAATTCAAGCCATCCAGGTCTGTACCTGAGTTTTCGAAAATGTAAAATTACCACTCAACGCAAAAAATAAATTTATTACTACCGCTCATGATTCAATTCAGCTTGTAAGCAAACTTCAAAATCTCGCTTTTGTGAGGGTAAATATTAAAATTAGAAATCCATTTCGAACGCAAACGTAGTATAGTAGTGCATTTGGTGAAGGATGTGTAAAATGATAAATGGAACGATAGTGATTCAAACTTTTAAATAAGTACGAGATGTTACGAACGTCAACATCTGGAGGCAATAATTCAAGTGATTTATGTTGCGTGAATCGCACGGGACGCATTCAATAAGATCTGACTGGGGAAATCAGGCAGTGGTGAACAGCGAAACATTTTGGTACGGCCTCATACAAACAAATATGAGATTTTATATGTACCTATACCTACTTGACTCGCCGAGGATATAGAATCGCACCTCCCCGCTAAATACAACTTTATTACGTGTGCTTACAATTCAATTTAGCTTACGATCAAAATTTACTTCAAGTTCTTTAAATATACGCTGAATCTGTCACATCATACCCGATAAAGTCATATGTATAATGCCACCAACTTATCTGTTCAGTAGAAAAAAATGGAACTAAAAAAAGACAACGTCAATTTTGAAATGTTATGTCCGCTGTCAATTCTTTGAAGTGCGAGTGCTCTATGTGTTTAAATTCGATTTTAATTGAAAAAAGTGATTAAATATGCCTGAGCCTCTTAGAAATGATGCACGATTAGTTATTTTAAAAGTTTTAGATTTTATAAGGGAAGAAAATCGCCTGCTAACTCCGAAAATAACGTTTGAAAAAGTGGCAGAATACGTCGCCGTTACAAAAGGTTAGTGTTGCTATTGTAAGTTAATTAGTAGTCCCGCTTAAATATTTCAGTTATTTTATGTTCCTCACTTATCTTTGCATAATCGATTAAAGTATTACTGAATATATTTGGTATCTAATTTTTTTTATACTTCATATAATATTGTCTTTGTTACAGGAGTTAGTGAACAATTTGTTTACAAGCTAATGAGTGAAAAGAAAAAAGCTGAAGAAATTTCTCTGGCGCATCGGCATCATTTTCCCATGTTGAACCCCTCAAAATTAGAGATCACGATGACAATTATTTTTATAAAATATATAAAAATATAAATAATTATAGTCAATAACAATGGATCTTTTATTTCTCTTGTCCTGAAATTTTAATTTTTATATGAAAAAGTAAAATTTTACTTGTTGGCCTACGTAATTCTTTTATTTTTGGATGTTTACGAAATTTATTTTTTAAAAAAGACAAATACACTTGAGAATTATTCATTGCCATTATAATATCCTATTTTAGGGCGGTGATAACCAATTGATTAAAAATTCGGCCTCCCATTCGGAGGGTCCGTGTTTGAATCCCAGGGCACGTACCTCTGACTTTTCGGAGTTATGTACGTTTTAAGCAATTAAATGTCGCTTGCTATAACGGTAAAGGAAAACATTGCCAATCTGCACTTGACCAGCATGGTGAACTATGGCCTTAACCTTTTAATTATGAGAGGAGATCTATGCCCTGATGGATTGAGATAATGTTAACATCCTGTGTTACTGCAGTCATTGCATGGTAGTTTAAGTTAGTAGCCACAGCCTAGGTTGTGTATCTATATTCGTCGGAAAGGCTTTGTCATCATTTATCATCGAATTATGTGCAATATCTGGTAAAAATCATAGGTCTCAAAGTTGTTGAACTCCCTTGACAGTCGCCAAATTTTATTATATGGTAACATTGAAGCTGCACTAGCGACATCCGTTTACTGAACAGATAAGTTGGTGGCACTAATTTACATTAAACAACTTGTCCTTGTGATGACATCCTTCACTATTATTACTGTTCACTTCAAAATTTTACAATACTAAAAAATACAAAAAAAAATATTATACGTTAAACACCTCGATTCTAAGAATGTCTAGATTTCTTCATAAGTTGTTATTATTTTTGACTTTAAATAATGATAAAGTGAGGGTAAACTTAATAAAACTGGGTCTATACTAAAGACAATAAAGAAGCCGAGGAAGAATCTACAAAGTAAATTCTGTATTTCTAGGATTGTTCATAGATGAAAAAATGAAATGGAAAGTACATATAAATAATCTATGTAAAAAACTACATAAATTCTCCTATTTATTAGGTAAACTCACAAAGTACGTGAAACGACAAACAGTGATATTAGCCTATCATGCATATGTTGCCGCAGCGTTAAGGTATGGAGTAATCTTTTGGGGCAACTCAACTGATAAGGAACTCGCATTTAAGGCCCAAAAAAGATGCGTCCGAGCCATTTGCAATGCAAAAAAGAGGGACTCTTGCAGACCACATTTTAAAAACCTAAAATTACTCACCTTGACATGTATTTATATTATAGAATGTTGTGTATTTGTTAAATCTAATGTGAATAATTACGAGTTTAAATCTAGAGTAAGACATACTGGTAAATTAACCATGGTCCCGGCAAAGACAGTGTTATTCAATCAAAGCTTTTTCTGTAAAGCGGCTATAATATACAACAAACTCCCTCTGAAAATTCGCTCCATGACTAATATTGACAAATTTAAAGAAGCTTTACACACATTGTTACTAGATAAGTGCTATTATAATTTGAACGACTTTTTAAATGACAAAATAATTTGAAAAGGTTTATTGAGACTGTTGAGAGGCACAATAATTTTAATGTATTTAATTTCAATGACTTGGTAAATAATTAATAATCTAATAATCTTGACATCTATGAAAAATTATGTATATTGTTCTTATTGACTAAATTTTAATAATGTATAATTATAATAATTAATGTGCATGCATGCTGTATTGTACGCCTATATAGGCAGGATGTAGCGGTTATATTAATCTAAAACTGTAAACAACTTTTCACCTACGATCCACAATAAACGTTTTTGACTTTGACTTTGACTTTGGAATAAACTGGCCGTTACATCCCTTCGCCTTTAATAAAATTGAAGATTATTTTGTTAAACTCAATATTATTAATTGTGGAAACCAGATAACATCGCAACAGGAATTGATGCATTCCCTAACTTTCTTACGGGTTTCGGACTTTCTATGTTCCTACTCTGATTACTGGATTCAAAGTTGTGAACACTGTAGCTTCTCATACATCTATTTAAAGAAGAGTTTTTTAAGAGGTAATAAGATACATTGATTTGAGATAGAAGTTTAGGTGAGTCAATTTTATTATGATAATCATATTTATTTGTACGATAATGAAAACTAGGTTAGTTTTTGTGTGTCGGTTCACCCAGTAAGGATTAAATTAACCTTTCTTTGACGCCGGTTCAAAAGACGGTGTCGATCCTCTTTCTTGTTCAACACGGAATATCAAGTTGAAGTGCACTGTACAAGTCGTTCTCTATGAAGAACTGAGACGAGTTTATTAAATTTATTATTAAAAGTAGTGTGTATTATTATTAATAGTATACGTACTATTAAGTGTACTTAATTCAATTAAAGTGATTTGAAATGAGTTCTCTTGCACATTACAATATTTATAGCCTTAAATTGTTTTGGTGCTGCTTGTCTATCGCGTATAGTGCTCACCATCACTTTTGTTCAGTGAAGTGTATTCAAACTCCTTGATACAGTCTCGGTATTCCTAAGATCGTAATCGTCACAAAGCAGGTAATTATTATAGTCTTGAGGCATTATACCAATATCGCTTTCGCTGTTACAAATATGCTGAGAATCTATTCAAAATTTTATTTATTATTATCATGAAGTTTGCTTAGCAATCCTTTGCTTAGAGCGAGCTTATGTACGGAGATCCACAAGTTATTTTTTCTTTCGCCATGATATGATTTCAGTAATTTCAAATGTATTTTTTGTAGATAAGTAAATTGCGATTCAGAACGAAACTTCGTTTTGAATCGGAATTTACTGGAGATGTGTTTCCCTAATGCGGTGGCTTCTTAGCGGCATTGGGCAGTTCTCCTCAGCACGTCTTCTAAAAGCTATAAAAAATGCACTGAGGAGTTTCTTTCAAAGTTTTTTTCTCTTTAATACGATATCTCTGAGTGTTTTTAAAAATACCAATATGAAATAAATTGTGAGTTGGGGTCACTTCTGTACGTGTGCTGCGTTCCTTAACGGGCCCTGTCTCTGGGGATCAGCGGGAGAAATGTACGACCTGTTACAACTGGTTGAAACTGGATGTAACCAGTTGCGGCGTGACTCTCACTCCTACTTACAAGTACTCTTCTATTTACTCTCTGATTCTGAAGTTTCTGTTATTTCATTTCGAAACACCTCCTTGGATTTGTCAATGAAAGCTTATTATGAACATGAACATAATATATCATGTAAATTATTTCTTGTGTAGGTATACTTCACAACTCAACGCATGGTAAAAAGACTGATATGAGTGAAGTACAAATGTTATAATTAAAGTCAAAGATACATAGACAGCCTCAGATTCTCTATTATGTTGATAAATAAATAAAAATATAAAAAAAAAAAAAAAAAAAATTATACTTAAATAAAATAAAATTTCTTCTCGAATAACATTATTCAATTTAACATAAAAAGCGTCTTATGATTTTCCCTTTTGACAACGAGTGATGCCATGGCAACTCTCGCTGTTCTATATTCTACCGCGAGCTTCAATTTACTTATCTGTATACAATATATAAAATTGTATTTGTAGGCTCAAAGCTTAGGAAGCGGTGATAGCCTAGTCGTTAAGAATTCGGCTGCTACTCGGGGGATCTGGGTTCGAATCCCAGGGCAGACACGTCTGACTTTTCGGAATTATGTGAGTATTCAGCATTGAATTTTCACTGCCTATAACGGTGAAGAAAAGACGGAGAGTTCGTAAAACGCAAAGGTGCGCAAAGTCTGCCAATCCGCACTTGGCCAGCGAGAATATGTACTATAGTAAGTATAACCTTAATCTTCTCAGTCTGAGAAAAGATCCGTACCCAGCGATGGGACTGTTATGGTTTGCGTTTCCTGTAACACGCGAGTCGCTTCGCTTTCACATCAAATAGTGAAAACAAGGGGAGTTTCTTTATTACCGATAGTTTCCACTCTAGCGTCAAGTAGCAAAAACCGCAGCGTGCGAGCCTGTCTTCCGCAATCATCGAATGGCATCCTAGTACCAGTTTACGAGCAATGGAAAATTGTTTGTATCCAGCGTGAATTAAAGCCACTACATGAGTTGTCTACTGGGACCTTTTAAAGTGAACACTACCAACCGAAATTAAACAATATTTGCTCACTATATTAAAAAAAAAAAACAAGAAAAGGTATCAAAGTAACGTAACTGTAACGATGTCAAACAACGACCAAATCTCAAAAATCCTTCAGTAAAAAAATTTGGAAATGAAATAAACGTAATAATGTTTAATTTATGACGCATTTTAATAGAAACAATACATTCAATAAGCCGTAGTAAACGTAAATAAATAGGGCGACAAAATATTCCCCTGGGTGGTTGTGTGCCGGTGAGTGTATCATAATAGATACCTATATTATGTTACGTCATAACTGGCAGGTAATAAATGTTGGGTAAATTGATACTTTATTGATGTTTGCGGTAGAATCCATTGTCAAAGAAGAAAACTATCTAAGGCCCTTCACACACTACGCTATTTAATTTTATTAGCTACGCGACTGCAACGCAATCCAAAATTCGCTGTATCTGACACCTTTGACTGACAGAAACTGACTAACAGAAGACGCATCGTAGACGCGTCGCTTCTTTACTTTGACAACATCCTAGTCGTTTACAAATAGCGTTGTGTGAGAAAGGCCTACGGTTTGAATTATACTAAAATTAAGTAAGTATGCGATTTCGTTTATGAATAATTGTGTGCATGTTTTCACACAATACATTTTTGAAGGCTGTCCTACACTTCATACATTGTACCTTGATATCGTGGCGTAGCGTAGGTACAAAACAGTATTCGTCGTAGACCATCTCTCTCCCATACTAAAAGCAGCACGTATAAGGCCGAGATAAATAAATTAGTTCATCCCTATGACTGCCTCGCTACTCGCAACAGATCTTATCCTTCATTTAATATATTTAGTGAAACAGGAACATAAATATCTTGCGGAAAGATAAATATAAAACCTACCTACCTAACTCATTATATAAAATTAAGTTTGAATACGAATGTGAGACGATTGTGGTTATTTTTAGCTGATTGCTTTGATACATATCTTTGAATTAGAATTTGAAGAGATCGAGGAAAGAATAATCACAGTTAGTCGAAGGGAATTTTGAGAAAAAAACGAGTTTTATCTTATAACTCTTGAAAATTTTAAATCATAAAACATACAGCAATTCTGTTTTGCATTAAGTCACAATTCATAATTCACACATAGTTATGCGGTAAAGACCATTTTAATACCGTACGCATTATTAAGTATAACTCAATAACTACTCGTAAGAAGTCCCCTAAATTCATATCCATGGAAGCAGACGTGAAGCACCCATCGAATACAAAAGAACAAGCGGCTCTTTAAAGTTAAATGGTCAAACAAACCTATTCAACTCAGTGGTATAGACTTATTTGAATTTCCTTTAAGGCGATATGAAGTGGGTCGATATCGCAGCACTCAGCGATATGCTTACAACATCCGTAAACAAGCGGCTTATGTTCAATTTATAATCGGATCCATCGCACCTCCTATTACCACGTTTCTAAAGCTCAGTAGGAACCACCATCGTACATATCACTATAGGTATAAAAAGTTACCTCATCGCTAGCCTTAAACCCCCAAATTATTTTATTTTCTACCTTCTACCTACATCACGCCGGAAGCGTAGGTACAGTATGTTAAGCTATAGAGAATATTCACGGGATGGTGAAGTATGAAGAATTAATGACACAATAATATTTTCCAAAAAAAAATACAGACGACCCGGATGGCGCAATGGTTAACACGCCGGATCGCTGTTCCGAGGGTTCTGGGTTCGATTCCCAGCGAGACAGAAATTCGAATTTCCGTTTGAATTTCCGTTCTCGGTCTGGGTGTGTGTCCTTGTCTTGTGTGTTGTCCATGGCACCCACGACACAGGGAATCCTAGTGTGGGGCTATGAGTGTGAAGCGTTATTAAAAAAAAATACTTCAAAATCGCTCACTAGCACCACCTTTCGAATATAAAAAAATATCAAAACCAGTTCACCCAGTGCAAAGTTATCAGGTAACAAAAAATATATTTCAATTGAGAACCTCTTCCATTTTTTGAAGTCGGAAGAAGGAAACAGCCAACTCTTTAAAACTGCTCTGACTATGTCTTGCATTGTCTCTGCAACAATCCAAGGTGGTAAAATAGGGTACCTATTGCACGCGATCACACAGCTAGCATCGGGCCTATACACAAACAAACTATAATTTACACAATAGGCTCCGAGGGTAATAGGGTTGATAATATTAGTGTAATGCGACGCCGTGTTATAACGGTCTGAGCAAACACTTACACGGCCCATCGTATACGTTACTATAACGTATAACGCGACGATAACGCGATTCGACGCCAACCCTAAACCTCGTAACCTTAGGGCCACGAAATACGACGCTCAAAACAAAAAGACCTTATGTAGCCCCAAAACTACGCTGCAGATTTAAACGGTATTCTGCGAATTAATATGGCGCCTTGGTTAAATGCCAGACCGCCCTACATAAGGGCCTGGTTTTGATTCCTAGAGATGGAAATTTGATCGACGAATTTAATTTCTATTCTCCGTCTGGGTGTTCTAGTCGTTGTGTTTTGTCCATGACATGTATGACACGGAATCCTAGTGTGGAGGTTTAAAGGTTTGCGCACATTACACCATCACGACTCCCATAGGGCATGGATTAAGGCTAAGGATACATTAAATTGTGAGCCTTATAACCTGTTTATTAGGGTTTAATTTTCTAATTAAGACGAGTTTGATGTAGATGTATGTCTCAGTATGACTCATATGACGGGATGTATTGTCTACTATACTTGGTGCATGTAGTGTAATGTAACGCTTGGTCAGGATTTTATGCGTGCTCTCATATTACTCCGTTACAATTGTTTTCTTTTTGAGTTTTGCCGGTGCCATTTTGCCGGATGTCGGTTGCCGGATGAGCGTTAAGTTGGTGCAATGTGCGCAGACCTTAACTATGATGCGTGAATCATTCATTTTCGCGTCGCATCGAATTGCGTCTCATTACTGCAACTGTAATTGTTGGCGGTAAGCGCATAAAGTGCACCCGGGGAATACAACCGCCCGCCACGATACTTGCATTTCTACCGTAATAAATACCTATGTTTTAAAAACGTGTTTTACGTAGAAAGGTGTAGATTTTTTTTTGAGCCGGCCATCTGAATCTTCGAGAGTAGCAACGCATCTGTGACCGAATAACAACGAGACCAAGAACAACTGGTCTGGTACTAGGTCTGTCACAGTTGTCATGGGCGGCGGCGTAAGGATGGTTCTGCCTGCTCGTTTGCTACCTTAATTCCATAAATACCTATTTAAGCCTAGAGGAAGTTTAAGTCACCCAGCCCTCAGCTAGAGTTAGCCAGTGACCGCTAGTGCCGTTCGTTGTCAATAGTTGCGATATCAGCAGCCTATATCGCAGCGCCCAGTGTTGGTTTAGGCGGGCCGGTGCGTAAAATTCTAATTTAATATTTGCTACCGATACGCCATAAAATGTTTATCGATATGGTTACGTGCGTACAACTGATTTGATGACCAGGAAACTGCTTTTAAGCATGTTAGCTTGATTTGAACTAGGACGGGAAATAGGACGCAAACTACTAGAGTAGATGTACATAAAAAGGTTATATTCTTAATGATTAGTAATCCACGACAATAATATCCTCAAGGTAGATTTTTCCTTAATTGCGGTAAGCCATCCAGCTGCCGACCGCGACCGCATTTCAATTGAGTGGTTGATTAAAACGTTGGAATTATTTGTATAAGGTGCTTCTAAACGGGCAATGTTTTTCGGCAATTTGTGGCTGCATCATTGGCTACTTATTGCCGGCTATATTTATGGCTGAGCAATCCATGGCCGAGCAATATGTCTGCAATAGTATGGCTCATGTTACAGACGCCTAAACGAGCTACACAAACCGACAACAATGGCTGACGAAATCACACTCGTCGCAGCGGCATATATCATATCACGGCGTCACTCACAAACTTCATATCGCGCAGAAAAGGATGCACTATACCATATTAATAGAGAGCGACGGAAACAGCAATAGAACTCGCTGGGCAATATTGCAGAAATATCGATCGCTCAGCGATCCTCCGGCAACCATGGCCAGCAATATCGGCCATACCAAACATGTTTGGCTATATGGCTGGGATTGCCAGCAATATTGCTGGTATTGCCAGCAATATTGCCAGCCACGGTGTTGCAGCCACAAATTGCCGAAAAACATTGCCCGTTTAGAAGCACCTTAACATATTCCACATAAATATTTAATTTTACTTGAAGATTTAAAAAAAAAGTTTTATCTTTTGTTTCACAAAATTATTAAATAGGTACTTTTAAAATAAATTCCACCTCATAATAATTATATGAAAAGTTCGTTCCAAATCCGATTAATCACACTGCGAGCGTTCAATAACCATATAAAATCTTAGGATAAAAGAGCACTCGAGACCGTCGCCTTTTAATCTTCCTCTCGGCCGCGTTGTTAAAACTCTGGAAGTAGGTACCATTCATTGCGACAAGTAAAAATAAAAGGGACGATCTGAAATGAGTTTTCTATATTCACATTATAGAGGCGTGCCGCATGGCCGTTAATGTGTAGGCGCTAAGATCGAAAATCGATTGAATCATTGTCGCAGTCAGATGCCGGCGATAATTGTTGATGGCGTCTGTCTCAATGAAAGTTGTGGCGCTGTCTCCGACGTTAACGAGCGTATTTCCATACACCTGGGCCCGTGACGTGGCCGCACGAGTGTTGCGGATGCGATGCAAATGCTGCATTAAATTATCTATTAATTTGCGAAATTCCTTACTATTGGTCGTTCTACAAATGGACTTTCAAATGGGATCGAGATCTTTCATCAATTTTATATCAATCAATTCCATTTAAAGCTGATAATAATCGAAATCGAATGTCACCGACCTTAACTAAACTAGAACTGGTGCTAAATACATAGTCTAGCGTGGCACCCTAGATCCCTGAAGTAAACAGTTATTACAGCAATGTTTAGTGATGTGGTAACTGTTCTTGTTAGCGTAAATACTTCTTGGCCCCTAGCGACACACCGCATCGCCGCGCCGGTCGCCCGCAACCACAATATGGTAAGAACAGAATTTTATTTTTGTTCTTTGTTTTTCAAAAAAACTGCAAGGATTAAGATCAGCAGGAAATGGTGAGATGAGATGTGATTAGGTAAGGTGAGGTTTGGTGAGATGGTGAGGTGGAGAGGAGAGGACAGTTGTGAATGTGAAAGAAGGGAGGTTCTTTAAGTCTTGGTAATACGGTTGTAAGCTTGAAAGACGTACCACACGCCAACCACTCCTGACGCATTCCAAACCGACACCAAGCATAGAATCGCAATTCATCAACAACAACTAAGGCACTTCTCACATTACGCTATTTATTAGCTACGCGACTGCGACGCAATCCCAAAATTCTATGTATCTGACACTTTTGACTGACAGGAGTCGCATCGTAGACGCGTCTTCTGTCAGTGAAAAGTGTCAGATACATACAAATATTGGATTGCGTTGCAGTCGCGTAGCTCATAAATAGCGTTGTGTGAGAAGTGCCTAAGACGTTAAGATCAAAATCTAATCCTTTCATATGAGTTTGTCGGTTACCGAATTGTGATATGTGCGCAGTCCTTCACGCTGTTCCCCGGTCCACAACTAAGTGGTTCGCGCATTACCAGACCAGCTGTTGGTCTTGATACATGAGGAAATAAAACATTAATTCAAATTGTATGGCGCTTTTGCTCGTTATGATATATTAGGTATATTTATGTAAGTCGCGTATATCGACTAACGTTAATAACTTAAGGTAGAAATGGGTTTTATTTTATGGACACCCTACTCTTTTTTTAATGAATTAAGCCTGTTGGCGCTAATCAATTTATTCCGGACACGGATAAAATTAAATATAACGGATGGTCTAAAATTGAGGTTAAAAATGGGAAAGTGGACTGCATTATGATTTTCATTAAGTAGATATTTAGCATGTCCCTTTCTAAGCAATACAAAATAATAGATGAAGGCACACATCCACCAACCTTAGTCCCATAGCTTGGAGTCTGCAGAAAAGGGAGGGTAGAATCCTAATTAATGCGATACATTTTTAACCGACTTCAAAAAAGAATTAGGTTCTCAATTTGACCGTACATGTACTGTACCTATATGCTTTTTTTATTTTTGTTCAGTGAGTTTTTCGTCATTTATGAGCCGATTTTCATATATTTTTTTGTTGGAAAGTAGATATTCCAAGCGCGGTCTGCTAATAAGGACACCAGGATCTGATGATGGCATCACAGAGAAAACGAGGGGAATTTTCGAAAATTGTACGGATGACTAGTGCGTTTGTAAATGTTTTCATTAAGTAGGTATATTAAAGCACTGCGATTTCATATAGGTCTGGAGTCGATCTGATGAATCCAAAACAGTCAAGGGGAACTCCTCAACGATTTAAAGCAGATATCTTATGTTTAGGTTTGATTTAATTGTAGTGAAGAGAACTTTACACCTAGATGGGTTGAATTGAGTAAGTAGTTTTTCTGTTGTCGATGGTGAAGTCGGTTATTGTTTTGTAAAAAGCAATTGTATCTATTGCAAATGCCACTTGCCAGAGTCAAAATAATGTAAATAGATATTACCGAACAAAGCCCATGGTAACCGTGACAAGGCGACGAAGAGCTGTTACGTCTTACTGTGAACGTCCAGCGTATCTGAGGATTCTGAGAAGTGTTTTAACATTTCCAAAGCTAATTGGCGTATGTCCGTTACTGGTTATTTCTCATTGTTATTACTTAGACGTTATTATTCTAGAGAGGGTCTCTATCTAAAACGATAATTTTTGTCTATAGAAAAAGTATCGTTTTTATCACTAGATTGTATTCACATTAATGTAAATTATAATAATACAAACCCCGATTTCATATCTGTAGATGGGTGTCGTAAGAAACATTAAATAGCTGGAAAAAATTCGAAGTCGTAATTTAGCATTGGGCGTTTCAGCGGAATTACTGATTTGAATAAATCAATGGAACAATTTCAAACTTTACAACGCCGATATTTGAAATTGTGAAGCTGATATCAAAGTGAATGTGTTAACACTAATATCGAACATTTATTGAAAACACAGTAAGACGTTTAATATATGTAAGTATCCCTTTACTATAACAACATCTCTAAGGCAAGATTTACATGAATACAAAACACTTCAATGCATTGCAACTTATTAGGTAAATACACAGTAGAACACATCTATTTACCCGTTGAATCTCCGGAAGCCTAAGCACAGTACAAAGCTAGGCGTAGCTCTCACCTCGCTGGTGGCGCCCCCGCGTCTCCGCAGTAATCACGGGGACGGGTACAAATCATGGAGGATAGAACTAAGGAGAGTCATCTTATATGGGAGAAAAGTTGAAAAAGTGTCCAGTTGTATGCGCTAAATAACAGTTCCAAAATCCTCCACTGGTGGCGCTGGTGGATTCACAGGGTATGGTATGAATGTAGCAATCGTAGATGAATTGATTGAATTGAAGTATGCCGAGTTAAAAAATTTAATGTCATTATCGACTAAAGTAGCATGGAGGATATCCTCCATGTAAAGCTCTACGATTGCTACATTCATACCATACCCTGTGAATCCACCAGCGCCACCAGTGGAGGATTTTGGAACTGTTATTTAGCGCATACAACTGGACACTTTTCATATACACAGATGACCCTCCTTAGTTCTATCCTCCATGGTACAAATGGCGCGTTCCATCAGCGCCGACCGCCACCGCCCGACCGGCCCAAACGGGATTTACCGCCGCTTGATTGCCCTTACGGAACTG